>CM031242.1:288411139-289011139 GCA_018340775.1 Taxus wallichiana var. yunnanensis | reverse complement strand
CTACATCATCCCTTAGCATCTCTCCCACACATGACATTTCTCCTAAGGAAGGTATTCCCTTATTCATCGATATTGTTGGTTTTGATAATCACCTTGTGATCTGACCATATATCTAATCCAAGTTCAAGAAGATTTCATCTAAACTCTTTTTACATCCATTAATGCATCCACATCTAATTTTTCCACATTGATATAATCTCTTTCACTGGGGGACCATCCTCCCCTCATCCTTGAGCATATCATCCACATTAAATCATTTCCTATCTAAAAAAATCTCTTGATGTTGGGGGACTTTACTCTTGAAATTTCTTTATTTATTCATAATCTCATCCGATCTTAATTTAAATTTTATCTAAGCCCAAATCTCAATTAAAGTCCACCTTTGTGGCCATATTTTTCCTTCCTTTGAGGGACCATTTATTCTCATCTAAGTCCACTTATGTGGCCATGTTTGTCTCTCCCTTGAGATAAAATCTCATTTTTTTAAGTCCACATTCATGGCCATACTCATCCCTCTCTTAGAATACCATTTACCCTTCTTATATGAAATCCTCCATTAAGGCACCATACTTGTCTTCTCTTGTGGGGGATTCATTTATTTTCATCATAAGCCCATTGTTGTGGCCATACTTGTTTCTCCATTGAGAAACTCCATATTATTCTCATCAAATTTCATCATTGTGACCATATTTACACCTCTTTTATGGTACCACCATCTTTTCCATTCAAGTCCACATTTGTGGCATTTTTTCCTCTATTAGGGGACCCTTTTTTCATCTAAGTCCACCTTTGTTGCCATATTTGTCCCTTTATTGGGCACCACCATATTTTTTCATCAAATTCCACCATTTTTGCCATGTTTGTGCCTCTTTTAGGGCACCACCAATTATTTTCATCAAAATCCACCGTTGTGGTCATATTTGTCTCTCTCTTGGGGACCATCTCTTTTCTCGTTAGGGAAACATATTTTTTCTTCCTCAAGGGTAGTGCATATTTTTTACCTTCACTCATCTATCTCATCATATCCCATCCTATCAAGCTCTCATCCTATCTCAAACATGACTTTAATCAAGACATTACATGGAAATTTTTCCCTCCCTTGGTGGTAAACCGGAAGTGGAACCATTTAATGCATTGCACTTGTGACCATTCTATTGTTAGCATGTCTACCAATGCTCTTAGTCATATCTTTAGATCATTCCTCCATCTTAGCCCTCTTCCATCTCTCATTGTGATGATTTGGAATTATGTGGTCTTTCGTCACTTCCTAGATGTGACCTTAAATATGGGCACCATGGCTCTTCCCATAACATATTCCTTATGGATAAGTTCTTCCTTTGGTGAGAACTCCATGATCATCACATCCATCACCCTCTTATTCACCTATTGGAACCATACAAAGGGTCTAGGGGTGTCTCTTGTACATTCATTATCCCCTCTTAAGTGGTCTACTTAGCTAGTCCTAACTCTCCCCATGTAAAAAAAAAATCTTATGGATGCTCTAATAAAAATCAAAGTTATTAAAAATAGATTGATCCTGAAGGACAAATTGTTTCATAAAAAAATCATGTAAATAAAAGTCAAAAGTAAATAAAAATGAATAGACAAATCCTGAAGGAAGGATATCATATTATCCTTTCCATATGTATATTATATAAAGTAGACCACACCCTTGAAGGATGGCTACTCCTTATGGAATTTTGATGGATTCCCACATTGAACAACCTTCCATTTTATCAGCATTGTAATAAATCTTCCCACATTGATTAGATTCCTTCTAGAAGAATTTCCACATTGATCAGTTTTCTCTTTCCCCTTCCTAGAGCTGGGACATGGTTTTAGGGAATGCCACTTTTGGAGAACCCTCTTCCATTTGTACAAGAAAATATAAAACCCCTTTTGTCATGTAAAAATTAGGCTTATGAGTTCATTTCATCCATCTTCCTTGTGATCATTAGTATGACCAATTGTCATTGGTTGCATACTAACATCTGTTTTGGTCACATGTGCCTTGTGTCACCTAGATCCCCTCTTGTTTACCTCTAATGAGATTGGAGGCATATTTTCCTTGTATGTTCCTTGAAGAGACGCAGTGTTGTTCACACCCATAGGTCACTATTATTAAGTCACATCTCATCCAAATCTCATCCAATCCATCTCATCTTAAGTCCACCTTTGTGGCCATCTTTGTGTTTCCCTCTTAGGGCACCATATCTCGACATTTTTCTATCTTTCCTTTTTGGCCATATTTGTGTCCTTTTTTGGGCACCATTAGTTTCATATTTATATTATTTTTTTCTCTCGAAGTCCCTTTGGACCATATTTGTATCACCTCCGACATTATAATCACAAAGTCTATTTTTTTGGCCATACTCTCTTTTTCCTTTGGGCATATAATTTAAGATATAATCCCATCCAATCTAATCTCAAATTCCACATCTATGGCCATATTTATTTTCCCTCTAAGCATTTTAATTCTACTTTCAAAATATCAATTCATATATCCAAATTCCTCTTTGGGCCATATTTTTCCCCTCTTGGGAATTTTATGTTACAATCTTATCTAATTTGTACACAAAGTCCACCTTGTGGCCATACTTATTTATTTCCCTTTAGGGCATATCATTGCATCACCTATTTTTTTCATTTTTCTTTCTTAACCATTTTTAGTGTCCCATTGGGCACCATACCTTTCATCCTCATCCCTTGTGGATGCATACCTTTTTATCAATTCCTCATGTATGAAGGATTTCACATACCTTTCACATTTAGTTGTGCATATTTTGATGTTTTCCTATGACTCGTTGGTCATCACGACTTGCATCCATACTGTAGTGGTCTTCTCCCACTCACTTTGGTCCATATAATGTTGTAGCCCATCTCCATTAAGACCGTAATTATCTTCTCTACGATGTGATATTGGATTCACCACTATTATTTTCATTGAAATTGTGATCCTTTTTGCCTGGGAATTTTGCTTGGTGATTCTTTCACCCTTTTATTTTCTTCACCCACCCACCCTTCACCATCTACCTTTTTGAAATGCATCATCAATTTCCCTTAGTTTCATCAATCCCCTATTTGAGGAGGATCTCATCACCTACCTTTCGGAAATCCTCATCTAACTCTCATCATTTTTTTGTCTCGTGTCTTTTTAAACACAAACCTTTCAACAAAAAGGGCAAAAATGGTAGACACCTAAAAAGTATCTATACCCTTAATCGCCCACTTGTGCATATTTACTTAATTCATCCCCCTTAATTTAATTAAAATCCCTTATTACCCCATCATAATTAATTAATTAATCCCCTTTAATTAATTAATCAATCAATTTCCCATCTATTGCATCACGTTTAATCCCCTTTAATTAATTTAATTAATTATTACTATTAATTAGGATGTCCACATCCTATTCTAAATATACATCCTGTGTATCCCCTGTGATTTTCTAACTTATCCTTATCTCCAACTCACTCATATCTCATCCCTAAATCAACCCTTCCTACCTAATGATTTAAATCTTCCTTCCAACTTTTAAAACAAATAGGAAATCACGCCAAAAGAAGAAAAAATCCTCTCATTGGGGAAACTTTCCTGCAATCGGTGGTGACCCATCCCAATCATCATCGACCCTAAAAATCTAAGTGCTTTCCTCCCATTCATCATCATAGGAATGCACATACCAGAGTTTTCTTGCAACCTACAAACATCTCCTCATGCCTCAACATCCCTACAATAGCTACAGGCCTCCTAGATATTCTTATAACTTGATTACATCACTCATGAACCCTCTTTTGTGAGATTATTACCATCCTTATATTATTATATTTATTTGTGATCATATTATTGTTATATTGTCAGATTTAACCTTTTGGATGAGCAATAATAGTTGGGGTTCTATTATCATCCTATTCCATCGGCTCTTCTACTTGCAATTTGCCCTTTCATCTTCTTTCCCTTTGGCCTTGCATCACTATATTATAGTCATCGTCACTCGAGCTTGAGGTCATCATTTACTCGACCCTCTATCATCATATTTTCCATCTCCATAGACTTCTCTAGCCTCTACATATATTTTGATTATGTTTTAGACCCCATATCCACCATCTAGCTCCTATATTGCAACATTCATAGCCTCCTACAATTACCAGTTGGCATCCAGATCCCCACAGATCTACATATTCTCATTGTTGTTCATATCTACATATCTAGGTCATCATAGACCTACCTATGCACATTCTGGGTTCATTGTCAACCCATTCGGTACCACCTAATTTATGTCCATTTATATCAGATTTGTATGTGCCTTACATTTCTACATTTCTATTTTTTGTGTGCCTCAGATTCTGCATAATATCCAATTTATAATATTTGATCTAAACATGGGTGTTGACATCCACCAAGGAACTTAATGATTCCTAAAGTTTTCTTTGTCTGGGAAACCCCCGTATATACTATCTAATCAAATATTTCTCTATTTTTTAGTTTATATAGCTTGCAATGGATATCAATCATCTTTGCACTTGTTCATCCATCACATCACATATTGACGTACCTTAAACCCTCCATCATTTGATTTTTTCTAATTTCTTTAGTAGCTAGTGCATTAAATTCATTAGGAATGATAAACTTGGTAAACACTTACCCTTTAGGTTGGGTATGTGAAGATGATAAATTACAGTCACGAAAAACATGAAAAAATAGATTTTCAATTACCTCAAAATTCATTAATGAGATAGAATTGGATGTGGTTCAACTTGACATTTGTGGAATTTTTTTGGTAGTCCTTATTTATATGAACAAAAAGGCAATATTCTATAGGGAAGAAAATAAATATTTTCTTGTTAAGGATGAAGTTGAATATATTGTTAGAGCTCATCAAATCAAGGAAAATTTATCACTTTTATGTGTAGGAAAGATAAAGAAGCTAGAAAATGCTAGTAAAATTTTTATACTCATGATTGTAAAATCCAAGGATGATCATAAATCAAAGGAATTAGAAGGTTGTGATCCTAATCATAAAAATGAGATCATTAAATTTATTTCTAACTATGATGATGGGTTTGAAGCCATGATATTTAAATCCTAAGAGGGATATACAACATTAGATTATTCTAGAAAAGGATTAACCTATTCCTTAAACTAACATGTTTATGTTTTCCATGGTTGAAAATGAATAAATAAAGAATCGATTATGTATTTTCTCAAAAGGAATCATTCAACCAAGCACTTCTCTGTGGTTTTCCAATTGTGTTGGTTTCCAAGAAAAATGTCAATTGGTAGATGTGGGTTGATTATCGAGAATGGAATAAAATAACGATGAAAAAATACCCTCTTCCTCATATTGATGATTTTTTAGATCAAATGAAAATGTTGTTTAATTCATTAACTTATACTTAAGAAGTGGTTATCACTAAATCGGGATTAGTGAAGGTGATGTTCGGAAAATGACTTTTAAAACAAAATAAGAATTATTTGAATGACTTTTCATGTATTTTGGGCTTTGTAATATTCCACTCACATTTATATGAGTTATGAATCATATTTTAAGCTATTCATAGCTAATTTTTTTACTATCTACTTAGATGATATTATGGTCTTCAATAAAAATTTTGAAGACCATATTAATCACATTAAAAAGGCCTTGAAAACTTTGAGAAAAAATAAATCTATGTAAATATGTCAAAATATGAATTTGGGAAAAAAATATTTAGTTTATTAAGGCTTTATTGTAGGGGTGAATTGAAAATTGATCCCTCTAAAGTTGTAGTTACTATGAAGTATCCTAAGTGTTGACCTAAAACCCCGATAGTATTGTGAGGTTTAGGAAATTTGACCTTAGTTAAGGATGTACATAGGAAATACACCACATCTACTCTAAGAACAAAAACATAAAGGAAAGAATACAATAAATTTCATCCCAAACTCCAGTCTTTATTTATTTATCAATAATGATTACATCATTCTCAAGTACAAATATATTCTATCTCATTTATCTCAATTCTCATAAAAATATCTCAAAATGGCACTCACACATACATTTCTTGTGATGTGCCCATATATAATACATTAGTTACAATAAATACACAAAATACATTCAAATCCAAAAGAAACTTCTTTTGACTAATGCCTCTGTCAGCTTCTATCTCGTAGTGGTTCTATTTGTATTCAATCAATGAATTAATGTCAGCTTATTTAATTTTATTGCAGCTTTCTCTAGTTATTTACAGGTATTTTTCATGTTTCATGGCTTCTTCTAGTATCTCGTGGCTTTAACATTTTATCAACAACTTCTTTTGATCTTTGGTGGACATCTTCTATTGTTTGTGGCTTCTCTTATATGTACGTAGAGTTACCTTCATATTTTTTGGCTTCATCCTTTCATATGTTGATCATTCTTTATTCGCAGATATCTACAAATGACTTAGTATCTATCTCTACGCTTTATACAAAATTAGATGAAGAACCCTACCAACATTATCCCCCTACTTAAACCTTGTCTTGTCCTCTAGACAAAAACTGATGAAGAACCATGTTTTTTCCTCCAAAAATTTTCTTCAAAAACATCTTATGTAGGCATCAACCACCAGAACTTAGATGTATGGCATAAGGAAGGATTCCCTTTCTCGACTCGTCTAACTAGATTTATGGGATGCTAAATTATAGAGGAATCAACCTCTTGAGAAACTTTGATGTTTGGCATAAGGAAGAGTTCCTTCGCTCGACTCACTGACTGGGTTTTTGGGATACCTCGGCCTCAAAGCCTTTATGACATACTTTGTGGAATATATTTGGAGATTTGGGGAGTAATATTATTTTCATAAATATATCCCAATGATTGTTCACTTGATCAGTCCATTCTTGGAGTTGTGTATTTTCTTGAATTAAAGGAATAATGTCTAAAAGAGTAGGTTGTGTATGTACCTTATTCCATCTAATCCTTCATGTTGTAGTTTCTTGTTGCATTCTTATCAAGAATTTGTCCAATGTACCACTATATTCTTACATGTCATAAATTTTCTATGTCTGCACCCTCTATTGGTTTTGGTATTTTTTCGGTGAGTTCTGCAAACTTCCTCCTCTGAGTTCTATTTGTATCTTTGGAAATATCATACTCTGTGGAAGCCTTGTGTATTTATTTCTCTAACTTTTCCATTTCAGCTTTATCTTCTTGCATTCATGCTTAAGCATCCAATGGTGTATGTATAATATATGGAGGTATTTTTCAACTCTAATTCTAAATTAGTCATCATGGCCTACAATTCACTCCTTTTCTTTTGATTCTCCACTTTGTGAGGTTTAAAAACTTCTAGTTTTTTTCTTCTACTATGTTCTTGCTGATTATTTTTTTCTTCTTCTAGATCTATGCGTTGTTCCCTTAATATTTCACTTACTACGTTTGTTATGGGTGCCTCTATTGATAGATTAGGATCAATTTTGATCTTTGGTTTATCTATTTTGATGGCAGAGAGCATATTTTTCATTTCTTCTTCAATCTCGATGCACCTTTGCATCCAATTCTATATAGCACTTTATTCGAGTACTTTATTGTAGGTAGAATTTTGTAACATAATTATCTTGTCTAAGTGGACCTTAAATCCCTCGAAGCTTTTTCAACAACTCCTTATTGTAGCTGGATTGAATGTTCCTATTTTAGTTTCGTAGAACTTTCTTGATTTTTTCCAATGAATCTCTAGATTCTTGTGTCATTCCCATATGTTTATATGTTTCTATAGAAGAGGTTGAATATAACATCTGTTTTTCTTGTCTTTATTTTCTCCTCCTCTTTTCCTCCTTCTTTTTCTCTTCTTCTTCTTTCTTCTTCTTATCTCTTTCTTATTTCTCCTTCTATTTTTCTTTTTCTTATCTACTTCTTATTTCTCCTTCTTTTCTTGTTCTTCTCTATTATTCCTTTTGCTTTTGTTCCACATATTTATTGGCTTTCTTCCCCCTCTCCATTTTCTCTTCTTCTTTCTTTTTTTGTTCTTCCACCGCCTTTTCTTTTTCTTTTTTATGTTTTTCTAATTCTTATTTCTTTGTTTTTTCTCGTTTCTTCTACTCCACATCTTCTATGGTATTTTTATTTTGTTATTCCTCATCTATCTTTTTAGCTTCTTATACCTCATTTTGTTTTTATTATTTCTCCTTTTTATATTCTTTTGCTTGGCTTCATCTCGTAGCTTTTTGTTTTTCTTCATCTAATGTTGCCTCTATATGTTTTGAGTCTTTAGATGTGGTTTTAGAGGCTTGTTCATCTGTTTCCATTCTTTTTTTCATCATAACCCAATTATTTCTTCGACCTCTTTTAACTGTGTTATTTTATAGCTATCTTTTTCTTCTTTTTCTTCAATTTCGATCATTTTCGTTGAAGATTATTTAGGCGATTTATCGTTATGCTTCTATTTCTTCTTGTATCTTCGTTATAAATTCATTTAGTTATAACCTCATCATGTCCTCAAGTATGAAGCCAAATTTTTCTAAATAATATACTTTTTCTTCAGTTATTTCCATTTGTTCTCTTCCTATGCTAGCCTCGCATTCTTGTGCTAGGTGAGAAATTCCTCTGAAGATAGGATTTTTTTTTTATTAGAGGTAAAAGTTAGGGTTGAGGGGACCCTACCCCCTTACAAAGAGTTACCGTTTACTTACATATTGGCCAAAGTATTTATCTTCAAAGGCTAGTCATGATCCAAAATATCAAAAAAAAAACTACCAGTATATGATATCCATTATATATGATATACATTATATAGCAGTCCCAAGGATAATACTAACAACAAAAGGTAAACAAGTAGTGATTCCAAACCATAACATTTCATTTCTCTTTGACCAGATCATCCACTGTCTCCATGCATCCATTCCATTCTTTGACCAGTGTTGTGATGGTCTCCTTCTAGTATTTGTAGTTAGGTTCTTTGATCACCACCTTTGGGCCTGTGCCATCCATTTCTTTTTCTTTTGCCAATTCCATTGACTGTATCATTTCAGCCAGCAGTTTGAGATGGAAAATAGTACTCTTCACATTAAGGACATGGGCATCTCTAATTTGCATAATGATTCCTTTCATTTTCAACATCTCTTTCTCCATTTCCATTCTATTGGCATTTACATTTTTGAAGTTTTCACTGAGGATGATGGTTGACATTTTATCAACTTTTTCTTACAACTCCTTAATGTCCATGGTGAGAAAACTGATTTTGTGCTTGTTGATGTCATTGTTCAGTTTGTAGTTCTCAAAATCTCTCATGAAGGCATGAGTTTTGACAGCAATTTCTTGGGCCGAGAAAAGCTCCATCTGAGCCGTTTTCAGATTGTGAAGATAGTGGATAACTTCCTCAGGATTGTGAAGATAGGAATATTATGATAATATTGATATGTTATTTTTGTTAGATGTGTTTCCACCCATGTCTCTACCTCCTCCGAAAGCTTTGGTGTTTCTTGTTCATGTGTGTGTATGGGTGATAGAGTATCTTATTTTTCTTTTTCTCGACCTTGAAACTTCTTCTCTCTTCGGATTTTTCTTCTTTTTTTTTCTATGTTTGTCGCAACTTGTTTCAACTTCCCTTTTTATGGTAAGGATTTCTGGCGTTTAGTAATGGGTCTCAAAATACTGGGGGATTTATTTCTTTTGTATGTCTTGTAAATTCCTCCACTAGATTGTGGTTATCTCGGTTGACCTTGAATATTTTTGTCAATATTCTTCAAAGGTTTCCTCAATAACTTCATCAAAGCTGGGGAGGGTAGGTTTCTTAGGATCCACTGGGTATGCTTGCAATTCTTGTATGGATGTAGCTACTAATTCATCTAAAGCTTCATAGGAAATGGAAGCACTTGGGCGGTATGGGGAATTAATGGCCTAATGAAGGTATAATCAATATCTATAATAAACATAACCTCTTGTTCATATTTTTCCACAACTTGTTTTGATATTCTAGATTTATTTACAACTACCCCCGATTCTATCTGTCCATCCAATGAGTGAGGTTATTTGGGTGATTGCATCCATTATTTTCATATGTTCCCATATTTTCTCAGCTACATGGGTATCCATCTTCCAGTCGAATAGTTATACTTTTTGAGGGAGTGTTCTTGTGAAATACATTGCTAAACATAATAGTATTGACCCATAGCAAAATGTGTGTTTGCCTTCTTTTATTCTCCTTACATTTTCATGAAATTATATTGCTAGTAATTCGATAAGTTATATTTTGAGTGGGATGTGACCATATCTAATGTAATTTGGGCACTCACACCAAGGGCACCATTCGCCTATTAGTATGATAAATTTTCAAAAAAAAATCTTTGGCAAAGATACCTCAAAGTGGGGTTTGAAATATTATAGATTTGGATGCCTCATTTGCATGCATGTCGTGACCCCATCTCCCTTGTTGTATCCTTCATTAGGATCTTCTTCCTTATTAGTGTGGACCATCCTATGGCCCATAGCCCGGTAAACGTAGCCATCACTTCCATATTGATTTGGTATGGTTGATCCAAATAGAGCATCTGATTGTGTAGACAGCCGAGGAGAACTTTAATTGCCCTGTCTACCCTAGGGAAGTAGAAAATTCTGCTCCATGCATCAAGTTTTAATTCCTAATTACTTTCGCATTATGTTTATACTCATCTTGGTGGGTATTCGAATTTGTAACTACCAATAATGCCCTGTCTACTTTGAGTCTGGTGTGATCGTATTCAGAAATGGGGGAATGGATATACCTTTGGAGGTTGCATGTGCATGTAAATTTGAAAGGAATATGTAAAAATTATCCCTCTGGGTCGTGCATGTTTGATTTCATGGAGTGCTTCAAGAAATTTTTCCTTGAAAGTTCTGCTTGTGTGACTTTGACTAGAGTATCTATATACTGTTCTCAATTTGCTCTAATTTTTCCCTATCTCTCTTTTTCTCACTTGATTGTTTGCTCGATCTCTTCTTTATATTTTTGTGCTTTATTTTTTTGTAATTGATCCTTTATATAAATTTTATTTCCATGTACTACATATATTGTCTTCTTGATGGGTAGGATTTTTCTTTGTTTTGTAGGTTTCCTTGTTATGTGGTTTGTACATGGTTTATATGTGTCTTTTCCCTCCTTTCTTTCATTGTTTTATTCCATTTTTATTTATTTTGTGGCTTATCCTAATTCTTCCTTCCATGGTTTTTTCCCATTCATTCTTTGTATTATGTATTTTGTCTTCCTCTTTATTGCTTTTCATTTTTATCTTTGTATCGTAGATTCATCTTTTCTACTTGGATTTTTAGTCCTTCGTTTTAAGTGTTCTTTTGGTTTCTTCATGGATTTTTACTTGTTTGTGTGGCTGTTATTTTTCTCTAGTGCGTGGTTATGCTCCCTACATAGAATATTCCTTTCCTTCTTGAGTTTTTGGATTTTATTATTCCTCATTAAGTGGGTATTATTCCTCTCGTGGCTTTTTTTTTTTTCCTACTACTCTTTTTAAGGGTAGAGACGCCCTTACGGGTATTTATCCAACCTTTGACATATTCGCTAAATTTCCAATTTTCAAATAGGCCGATGATCTTTCTATTATGTGAGTATTTATCCTTTGCAGTTTCTTATTTCTCCTTATCTTTCTTTTTCTAAGGGTAGAGATGCCCTTGTAAGTTTTCATCCTACCCTCGACGTACTCTCTAAATTACTAGTTTTCAAATTGGTCGGTATTATTATTATTATTTATATTTCCTTAATTTTTAGATAAGTCACTTATATTTTTAGTCTTTCCACATTCACATATCCAAGGAGTTATTTCAATTGCAAGGTTTATAACTTTGTTTCTCTAGAAGGAAATATCTCCTTAATGATGTATGGTCCTAACCATCTTACCTTCAATTTTCCTAGGTGCTTATACTTGCTATCATATAGGAGTAATTGATCTCCAACATCAAACTACTTTCTTTTAATGTGGTGGTCATGCCACGCCTTCTATCTTATTTTCTCCTAATTCTAATTATACATGGCTATGAACCTCTTTTCATCTAGTTTTTCTAGTTCTATTAGCCTCTCATGGATTGAATCATCTTCAATCATTATGAATGCCACTGTAATCCTCAAAATTGGAAGCACAAACTCTATGGGGACCATGGCTTCTATTCCATAAACTAATCTGAATGGGGAGTATTTTGTGAGCCTTTTATAGGTTGTGTGGTATGCCCATAGAGTGGAGGGTATCTTCAAATCCTAGTTTGTAGTTTGTAATGAACAAATTTTGGTTAATACCTTCTCCAATACTTTGTTGAATGCCTCTACTATTCCATTTGCTTGGGGATGGTATGGAGTTCTTCTATTATGGTTGATCATAAAATTGCTCAATAGTTCTTGAATAGTTACATTCACAAAATGTTTACCTTGGTCACTGGTAATGCTCAAAGGACATCCAAACCTTGTAATGATGTTCTCATATAAGAATCTGGCAGTTGTTATTGCAGTAAAATATTTTGTGGGAGCCACTTATGCCCATATTGTTAAAATTTTTGTCCCAATTATGATAAACCTTTCTTAAGAATGTTTGGCACCTGGTCTAATAGGTCGATGAAATAAATGGCCCATTTTTGGAATGGAGCTAATGTCAAAATAGGTCTTAGTGGTATCTCATCCCTTGCATTGAGTTTTCCTACACTCTAACATATGTCACATGATCTATCATGTTTTTGTGCATATTTAAAAGTGTAGGCCACCATAGACCAGCCATCATTACATTTCTTGTTTTCTTCTCTCATCCATTATGACCTCTTGTTATACCTTCATGTGCTTCGATTAATATATTCTTCCTCTCATGCTTCAGAGCTACTCTTCCTAGGACATCATCTTTTCTATTTTTGTATAATTACCCTTGAAATAGTGTAAACAAAAATTCCCTACTTAGCAAATTTATTTTCTGTTGTTGAGTATAGTTACTTGGAAATTCTCCTATATGAAACAATTATGTGATTTCATCAAATTATTTGGGTATGGATTCAATCCTAAATAAATGAGCACTAGGAAAATCATCATCTATGGGCCCCTCATCTTCTCCTATTTCAATTCTTGATAAATAATCTAGACCATTGTTTAGTTTCCCAAGTTTTATTGCAATAGTGAAATCAAATTCCTGGAAAAGCATGAGCCATCTACATATTCTCCCCTACAAGACTAGTCTATTCAATAGATACTTTAAAGGCTCATGATCAGTATAAAATACAAAGGAGGTGGCTAGTAAGTATTGTCTATATTTCATTAGATAGATTGATTATTGGCCTAAGAAGTATCCAAGCGTGCTTGAACTGTTATATGTAATGTGTAGAATGAAGGAGTTATCCATAGATGCACTAGTACTAGAAAATCTAGGAGAGGAAACCTCAAGGGGAACACCTATAATTATGATGACATGATAATTATGAATCAAATTTACATGTTGGTGGATTATCTAGGGAATAAACCTAAGATCACGTATCCAACAAAGTCCTAACCATAAGGTACTAGAAATAAGAGTATAAACAACCAATATTGAAATTCATGTACTAATATCACCAACATTGATAGGTAAATTGATGTGCGATAGCGGTGATTACTATCGAGTTAAAGAAATTGTGTAGAAATACCAATAGATTGGAATAACATGAGAGAGATTAAATTATCCTTGTTATGTATATCAACCAAAACACCACATATATGTATATTATTAATAGAGGAAAGGATAGATAGTGTATCTTAAGAAAATGTGTATCAATATCAAAGCCATCAAAAGTAATAAGTAGTGTAGAAGATTGGTGGTGGTGAAAATTAACTTGAAACGATTAATATGTTGTTCATCAATCTACAATCATTTAATTATCAAACCTAGGGATGTAAAATTTCAATATTTTCAGTGTTGTATGCATAGTTACAAATTTTTAAGGAGTGTAAAGGTAAATTGTTGTCACTACAATTAAGAAATAAAAATACTAGAAATGAACTAGAATATGACTAAAACGAATACTATAACTATGGAAAAGAATGTAAAAATAGAATACAGAGAAACGAATAAGATGCTATGATGTTGGTGTGTGTGACATGTCTAGTCATCATCCACATCACCTGGTGATTCATCTCACCTTACAAGAGTCATAGGTCTTAGGAAGTCAAATGACAAGTGGCAGATTCTATCATAGAATCTATCATTGTCATTTGCGTCAATGCATCATAGGAGTTACATTCCTTATTTGTAATTTTAACTCCTCCTTTAGTGGCGTCATATGCATCAGTCATGTCATATGCGTCAGTGGCATCATTGATTCTATTTCCTTGTTTAGGCATGGGGGTTACATAACACCCCTATTTGTACTTCCTCTTTTCGATCTATGAGCATGAGTAGACCTATTATTCTTACTTGCAATCTTCTTTCCATTGATTCAAATCTTGCGTATTGTGTTGGCTTGACGTTACCATCGGAGTGTAACTTTATTGTGGTGCATTGATTTTCGACATCGGTTCTCACGCATCCCTCTTTCATGGTATCAAAGATGGTTTAAGTAAATGTGCACTCTTCATTTCTCAGTTATTTAGTACTTCTATTTTCTTCTCATTTCCTCATGTACAAGTTTTTCGATTATTATTTTGGAATTATATTTATCACCTCGTATTGAGGTTTCAGCAGTTGTAAGTTTGAAGTTATTTTGGTTGGTTTGCTCCTTCATGGGTTCTTGAGTTCATGATTATGTCTATTCTCATGAGCTCTTTTTTTTCTTTGGCGTGGACCTATGGTTCATTGTTGACTCGGATCAATCTACACTCTTCACTATTTTTCAACTTACTCATTGTTACCTTTGCATGCACATTTTCTACATATTGGCTCATGCCTTGATCTGCTCGATTTGTTTTTCCACCTCCACTCCTTGTGATTCAGAATTACCTACTCCGTGTTTAACTCACTCGATCGGTGGTTGCCTTATTTTTAGCTTATCTTTGGCAAGTTCTTTCCTATTCAAACCACTAGTTGTGTGGCCTCTGTGTGTTTGGGTTTGAGCCTGCCCACGTGATCTTCTTTGCTCGGCCATTCCAAGCTCATTTTTCTTTGTCACTATTGTGATCAACCTGGGGTCACCATATTTTCCTTGTATCGCTTCTGTAGGGCTTGGGGCATGGTTCCTATTTGATCCTGGGTGCCATCTATTAGTTGCTCGACTTGCATGTTAGAACTGCCGCATATTAATTTCAATGCTTCCCATTGGATTCTTCTCTACATTCAGAGCTCTCCTCTGACGTTGGTGCGTTGTTTCTGGCCTACTCGTTGCTCCTCACCTTTGACCATTTTGGGAGTATGTTTTAAAACAGTCTGGTTTCTTTTGCTACAATGAACAGCACGTGGTCTCACCTCCTTGACTCAGCAATTTTCCAACAACTCCACTCACTCGACATCACCATGTGGGGACCTTGACACGTGGTTTACCTTTCCTTTCATCAGCTTGGTCAACATTAAATCAATCACGGCAAAGGTTATTGGTATTGATTATTGGTAAATCAATCACAGTTAAATATTTTAATGTTAAAATCTTCTTCTTTTAATTGGCATTGTAATTTTGGGTATTTTGGCTTGTATTATTAACCTTCCTTCGAGTGTCGAAGATGGAGGGTGAGGTCGGGGTTGGCAGGAGGCTAATCCCCCCTTGCAATCAAAACAAACCCTATCTCAAATTCTATTTTGTTTCCAACGAACATACTTACGACACATTTTGCATGCATTTAGGGTGCTTTTTTAATCTATTTGTAGGCTTATTGGCTTTTTCTCATCCATTGCGGGACTTTTTTTTGCTATAACTTTTGACTTGTTACTCGGATCTAAGCACTTCTTTAGTCAAAGTTGCATGTTTTTTCACATTCTAGATGATGGGATCATTATTTTTGTAAACACACTAATTTTATAAAGTGCCGCATTCTAGGGGGTGTTACTGCTTACTTGTGAAATCTCTTTTCGGTTCTCTTGAGCTTTGTTCTATTCCTTTTTTCATGGACTTGTGAGCGCATCTGCCAAAGTCTTGTGACAAAAGGATTCTTTCATGCAACATTAGATGTTGTTTCTCACAAATCCCTTTCTTCCCCTCTTGTTTCTCTCATTCTTGTGCTTGCTTGTGGTGATGATCTGTTGCCCAACGAACCTTGATTGTTGTCTCCACCTTTGCACATTATTACGTTGATTGCGAGGTTGTTAGATGATTTGTTCTAGGCACACAGTCACATCTAGTTGTAATCAACGCACTAAACTATAAAGTTCCAAACTTGGGGGTGTGATATTGTTTTGGGTGGTTGTTTCTTTTCTCTCTCCTTCCTTTTGCATCCTTTGGTTCTATCTCTTCATTATGGATATCTCTAATGTACTAGTGCTCACACCTTTTAACTTCTTTGAATGGAAATCTAAAATTATATTGGTTTTGCAAAGTAAAGGGTTATACCATGTCATCATGGGGTTAGAGACCAAACCTAATGATGAACTCAAAAAATCTAAGTGGTTCAACCATTGTGATGAAGCCTTAGGTCTTCTCTATATGTCCATCTCTCCGACTTTCTCTTCCACATCGAAACTTCCTCGACACCTGATAAAGCGTGGAAAATGCTTGACGATATGTTTGGGAAGCAAGATGACATGAGAGCGCATGAGTTGGAGAATGAAATACTAGGACTAAATCCTAGTGACTTTGAAAACTGCAGGCCTTCTTCCCAAAGTTTGTCCACACTAGACTGCTTCTAAAGGAATGTAAAGTGGAAAAGAAAGACTCTCAATTAATCTTGTCAATTCTTTCTAAATTAGGTCCTGAATACTCTATCTTCGTTTCAAATTTCCACGCCATGAAAGCCACCTTGGATAGTTCTTGGACTATGCCCTCCTTTGACTTTCTTTCATCCCAAATCATTTGAGAATAGGACAAACTCATTCAAATGGGGACTCTAAAATCCAAGTCACATGCCCTTATGGAAAATAAGGGAAAGAAAATGAAAATAAGAAAGAAACTAAGGACCAACCTAAGAAAGAAACCAAGACCAACCAACCCCCAGCTAAGCCCAACACTAACACTTTGACTTCTAAGCCTAAAATGAAGAAGGAAAAGTATAAATGCTCCTATTGTAAGAAGTCCTGGTCATGACGAGCATCATTGTTTTGGAAACAAATTAATCACTCAACTCATTTACTTGAGAATAATAAAATAAGTGTTCTGAATCCATTAAACAAAATGCTCGAAGGGTGATTCTTCTAATGCAAAGGAGAAAAAGAATGAAAAGAAGAAAGGTAAGGCCCTTATAGCTAGATCAGCTCCATCATCAACTTGGATTATCAATTCCGGTGCCTCGCACCACATGGCTTCTTTATAGGTTGAATTATCTAGCATTGAACCATGTGGCATGTCCCAAATCATGTTGGGTTATGACACTCATGTGTCGGATTTCAAAGTAGTGGATCGGTAGAGATAGAAGGTGAAACATTTAACCAAGTGTTGAGTGTTCCCAATATATCTACCATTCTCCTATTGATTTACCAAATCACCCATCTTGGTGAAGGAATGCGAGTGGAATTTGGTCATAACTCGGTGATTATTTGTGAGCTTAACTCTAACTACACTGTGGCTAAGGGAAAGGTAAATCACCATTCACGGTTGTATATATTTTCCCACTTCTCTTCTGATTTGACACCCAATGCCTTGCTCACTCATGCAAATGAGGTTAGTAAGTTATGGTATGATCATTTTGGGCATTTAAATTATCACTAACTTGAACAATTGAGCCAAAACAAAATGGTCAACGAGCTAACTAAGTTATGTTTTCTAAGGGTCTTTGTGAGGTTGTACCCTTGGAAAGTACCCTGAATAAAGCTTTGATAAGGGAAAATCCTAGAGAGCTACTCGTCCCTTGGATCTTGTTCATAGTGACATTTCGACCCTTTTCCATCTCCTTATTTTACTAGAGCTCTATATATACTAACCTTCATTGATGAATTTTCGCATTATAGTTGGGTATATTTTCTTAAGCTTAAGTCCGAAGTTTTGAGCATTTTCAAAATTTAAGGCTCTTTGAGAAACAAGAAAAATGGTTTATCAAGGTTCTTTGAATTGATAATGGAGGTGAGTATGTGAGCAACAGTTTGAGGATTTCTACACTTCGATGGGATTGCTTTGTAGTGTACGATTGCTTACAACCCTTCCCGAAATGGAGTTATAAAAAAAAAGAACCGAACTTTAAAGGATATGACAACTCGTATGGTTCACTCAAAATATCCTCCTCCACGGTATTAGTGAAGCAAAGTTGAATTGTAATTGTTAAATTCAGAACCATGTTCCACATAAGGCACTAAGAGGGATGACACCCTTTGAAGCCTAGTTTGGACACAATCCTCGATGTTGAGCACTTTTGAGTCTTGATTCAAGGCTATGGCTCGATTCCCAAAAATAAACACAAGGCATTAGATCCACAATCCAAACCTTGTATCTTTATTGGGTATCCTAATGGAATGAAGGGATATCGATTGTTGAAAGCCTACCACCGTGAGCTTTATATTGAGAGGAGTGTGAAGTTTGATCGGTCATCCTTGACTTTAACTTCCACCGAGGTTTTTGCCCACCGATTGATTCGACTCTTTAGATGATGGAGCAAGTTTCCTCTCCTGCTCCTCCCGATCCTACAACTTTTGAGTCTTTTGATTTTTGACAGTAGTGATGATGAGGACTATGTCCCTTCTCACTCAAGTGAATAATCTTCCAACTCGAGCCTGAGCCTTGGTACCTCTTTGGGCAGGGAAAACTTTACAGAGTGCTGGAAATTTTGTTGGAGATCCTTTGGATGAGATACATACTCACTCAGACTTCACTAGACCTCACTCCTTCTTCGCCTCGCTTCGATCCACCATATTTACGGGGAAGCTTTTGGGATTCCTAAGTGGGATTCGCCATGGATGAGGAGTATTCCTCACTCATAAATAATGACACTTGGGATCTTACCCTTCTTCCGAAAGGAAGACAAATCATTCGGTGTAGGTGGGTATATCGAACGAAGTATGGAGCCAATGGAGAAGTCGAGAAGTATAAAGCATGACTTGTAGCTAATGGTTTCTCCCAGGCAGCTAGGTTTTATTAGTCAGAAACCTTTGCTCTGGTTGTGAAGATGACTTCAATTCGACTGACCCTTGCCATCACATCCGCTAACAGATGGGAAGTCCACCAGATGGACGTTAAGAGTTCCTTCCTTCATGGGGACCTAGAGGAAGAGATCTATATGGAACAACCTATGGGTTATGTCCATGATCCGTCCATCATTTTCAAGTTCAAGAAGTCTATCTACGGCCATAAACAATCCCCTCGGGCTTGGTATGCCAAGATGGACTCCTTTCTACTTGCATCAGGGTTCACTCGATGTCACTCTGACCCAAATGTGTATATTCTGGGACAAGATGAATCCATGCTTATTCTTATTCTCTATGTTGATGACTTGTTGATCATGGGTATATCTTCCTATATCATTGATTTTGTGAATATATCCTTGGCCAACAAATTCTCCATGTCGACATAGGATTTCTTCATTACTTTCTTGGGATCTAAATTTCGTAATCGACTCGGGAATTATGATCTCACACCTAAGTACTCTCTTGATTTTCTTTCTCAGTTTCACATGTCTAATTGCAATTCCTCACCTACTCCTTTTCTTTCTAGGGTCAATTTGGTCTCCGATTGCTCTTCCCCATTGGTTGATGGTACCCTTTATCAGTAGTTGGTGGGGAGCTTGATCTACCTTACTCACACTCAACCGGATATTTCGATAGTATACTATGGGGATCATGTCTAGATTTATGCAGGAGCCCCATAAGCTACATTTAAAAGTAGCAAAGTAGATCCTTCACTATGTTTGTGGCACTCACATCAATGGGATTCATTACTTAGGAGGGACTCAGATTGAATTGGATGGATTTAAAGACTTAGATTGGGACGGTGATCTAGATCATCAAAAGTCTACCTCAGGCTATATTTTCACTCTTGGTTTAGGTCTTGTCAGTTGGTCCAGCAAGAAGTAGAATGCCATTTCCATATCATCAATAGAATTAGAATATAAAGGAGCAGTTAACGATGCCACATAAGTTGTTTGGTTACAGGGTATCTTGGATGACTTTGGCATCCAATTTTGTGGCCTACCTTTATCTCTGTGATAACATGAGCACTATCTCGATTTGTATAAATCCTGTTCATCATCAGTAGATGAAGCACATTGAGATTAACATGCACTTCATATGGGATCTGATACATGAAAAATCATTGACATACAGTATTTTAAGGCAGTTGATCAGGTTGCAGACATTTTCACCAAGCCCTTCACTGAGGTGAAGTTTCTTCACTTGTGGTCTCTTCTTGGGGTGAGGGGTCTTGTAGCCACCCATATTCTTTAGGCTATATAGTCATCCTTCTTCTCCTCTTTTTCTTTCCAAAAAGATGTTGTTTGTACATGGGTTCCTTATCGGGTCTTTAGTTGTCAAGCCCCATTGACGCATCTTTCTTAGTTGTCTAGGGGAGTCTTCTTTCTATTCGGCTTACCATGACCTCTTCCTCAACTTAAATGAAAGGGGGTGTTGGTGTGTGTGACATGTCTAGTCATCATCTACATCACCTGACAAGTCATCTCACCTTCTAAGAGTCATAGGTCTTAGGAAGTCAAATGACAAGTGGTAGATTCTTTCGTAGAATATATCATTATCATTTGTGTCAAGTGCATCATAGGAGTTATATTTCTTATTTGGAATTGTAACTCATCCTTTCATGGCATCATATGCATCAGTCACATCATATGCATCGGTGGCGTCATTGATTATGTTTCCTTATTTAGGTATGGGGTTACACAACACCCCTATTTGTAGTTCCTCTTTTTCGATCTATGAGCATGAGCAGACCTATTATTCTTACTTGCAATCTTCTTTCCATTGATTCGAATCTTACGTATTGCATTGGCTTGATGTTACCATTAGAGTGAAACTTTGTTGTGGTGCATTTCTTTTGACATTGGTTCTCGCACATCCCTCTTTCATATAATTCTAACCATACAATGAATTAAAAAAACAAATAAAAAGGAGAGGGTTATTATATTGTTTTCACTATAATTAAGAAATAACAATAGTGGAAATGAACTAGACTATTGTTGAAACAAATTGAACTATGGAAAATCATGTAAAAATAAAATACATATAAAGGAATAAACTGTTGCAATTCTAACCATGCAATGAATTAAAACAACAAACAAAAGGAGAGGGTTAGAAAACCACAAGTGGGCCCTGCCTTGGGTGTTAATCCCTCCTAAGGCCTATGTCTACAACAATTTAACAAAACTCATATTCTTATTTCATCAAGTATAAATATTACAAGTGGAAAATACATCAAGTTCCCTATCTATGGATAGATCTCCTTTGTATGCATCTATTCTACAACATTAATTTTTCCTTTTTATATCTTTCATTATAGTAGAGGTGTGAAGAGATAGATTCCTTCTAGGATTTCTAGTTGCATTAAGTAAAATATATTAATCAAACAATCTCGAAACTTACATGCATACAATGTAACTATTCAATAAATGTTCTCATAAAATCACATAACTTAACTACCGATTAGTTTATGAACCAATTATTAAATAATGATTTAAATAAATTGGTTCTTTGTTTAATTTTCAATGCATAATTAGGTTATAGTGTTTATTCTTCTTCTTTTCACATACCTCCTTATTCTATCAATATGTGTGAGCTTAGGTGTAGTGTCCATGTTGTGCAAGCTCCCCGAATAACACTTTCATGTATGTGTTTGATATCCTTTGGCTTGGACATATATTTCGTGGATGAGTTCCTTTGGTTTCATGTCACTGCTACAGATGACATCATAGTTGTGAATGAGTTCCTTTGGATGCATGGTTGTTGCGTATGGATCCTTTGATGTATGTTAGTTGTTGCATATAAAAACTTCTTTGCAAACAAGGTTGGCATTTATACAAAGCATCATTTAACATCATATTGCAACCAAAATAATAAATGCATACTCATAATCCACAAAATAAATTAAACCTTAGTAATAATTATATTAACTAATATCTATGCCATGAGTTCAAGTTATAATGGAAATGTTCAAGTAGTATCACCGAGAAATACAAGTTTAGGGGTACAATTGGCTAAAAAAATATAGTAGATGAGGTGTTTAAAAAGGAAATAAAATGACTCATCACACCCATAGACTTAACTTATGAATGTACTCATTTAATATTCTTTAGGTGCCTCTCTTTGGTTTAGCATCTACCATAATGATGCTACATAAGGGCATGAAGTAAGTCAGTGTAGATGTTCCTTCGGCTCACCTCATGAAGAAGCTCCTTGCATTAATTCTACATCTTTTCATGATCTTGTCATATATGTCCTCATCTAGTTCCTTATTTATAAACCAATGTGGTATAGATAGTGGAAAATTGGTGGATAATAGCCAATTAGAAACAAATTTTTTCCACATCATTTAGAAATTGTTATGTATACATTTATCCTCCTAAAAGTTGGAATGATATTATGATAAGAATGCATTTATTTTATTTGCATTTTAGGGGACATTTCTTGTGAGCGCATCATGCGCCCTGTAATATCTCTTGGGAATTCAATTTATTATGGTTTCGCATCATCATGAGCTTCCTATCTCATCCAATGTACTCGTTGTATAATGTCTTTGTGCTGCATGTATTTTCCATACTCCTCAATTATGGACTTTTTATTTGGAGCTTCACCCCTTATCATTAATGGTTACACTTTACATAGGTGCTTGTACTCATCCATCTATTTTTCTCTATACATCTCATTGTTAAAATAGGAACATAGTGCCCTAATTAGAACATCTCCAATGTAAAGTATTGGGATCCAATCCTTGTCATATTCAAGGGCATAGTTGTATTGATATAATTCACATAAAAGAAGCTGAATTTCATGAGGCATTTTCATGTATATCCTAAAGAAAGGTCTAGCTCCACTAATATCAAATGGAATATCATTGTTGATACATGTATACTTTAACTACAACATTTTTTCTTTTAAGAAAATGACATAAATGTTAGATGGTGACTGCATTTAAATATTTCATTGGTCACTTGAATTATATCTTCCTACTTTTTCTTGAGTCTTTCAATTTCCTTGTCCTTTTCCTTGAGTTGTTTATCATTTTCTTCAATTTCCTACGATGTTGTAATATTAATTCTTCCTTCTCCTTTCAATTTTACCTAGAAATTATTAGCATAATTTTAAAATTGTTGAACCCATTAATCTAACAAGGTTTTTCGAGTACCTATGGCTCTACAATCTACTTTGGGATTTTCTTTGAAAACTTATTTAATCATAACTTGTGGCTACTAGATTTATTGTGGCAAAAAGGGAATGTGGGTTCTAATATAGTCTCAATTGTATACTCAGTAACTATCAGAATAGCCTCATGCAATATTTCATCATGATCAGGTGGATTTTATGTGTCAATGTTATGAACAATATTTTCTATAATTTCTTCAACATTATGGGGAAAATCATCCCCAATTTCCATTTCAACAGTCTGTGTTTCAGGAATTGCATGGTCATGTACCATCTCTATCATTTCTACATGGTTATGGGTTGTATCCTCAATTTTTGTTGTCAATCCTTCACCTTCATGTTTATCATGGGTCTCCCCAACATGAATTGCCTCTACAGGAACTTCAATATGTCCAGCAGGGCCTTCTTGAATAGGTTTCCCACCACATTATTCCACCTCATTCTTCTCCATATCACATGTAACTTCAGGGTCACCCTTTTCAACGTCCATTTCAACATCTTCTACATCACTATCAAGTGTGATTTTGATAGGTGTCCTAGGCTTTGAGGTTTTTTTCCTTTTAGTACACAGCCTATTTCTATTCAATGCCTAGGACTGGATTTTGAAGATTTAGGGGTAGATTTGGAGGGTTTTGGAGTGGTCCTGGAAGATTTTTTTGTTCCTTAGATGAATATCATTCAATTGTACATATGCCAAGGAGGGTTTCTACAACAATAATCCTATTAGAATAAATGCGCCAAATTTTTTGCTCAGGAGATGGTGGTTTCTCAAAAATAGGGGTTTTTGTTGGCTAAGAGGTGGAAGCTATGGGTTCGAGATGAAGGTGTGGAGGAACTACCTACACTTCTCTTTCTTTTCTTCCTTTTTCCCAATAACTCATCAATGTGCTTCGACCTTGAAAAATATTCCCACTTCAGTGTAGGGTGCTCCCTTTCCAGTGTATGTTTCACAATCAAAGTGATGAGACAATGGTGAGACAGAGTTGACCTTCTGTCTTTGAATCCCGACTCATTATTTTCAAAATTTCATTTAAGAAATTGGGAACATTAACATGTCTACCATTCTTAAAATGATTGAGTAATTTAAAATGAATAGTATTTAATCTGGAGTATCTACCCTCGCAAGTAAAGTATTTGATAATGTAATTAGAAACATCATCCCATAATGGTTTCAAATAAGTGTGTAATGTACCTTGTCTATCAATCAAAAAGTTATAATCCACATCACTAAATTCACGTCGAGATTCTTCCGAGTTTGCCTTCTCAAGAAAAATCTCACCTTCTACAGGAAGCCCTGTTATTGTAACTAGAATATCGTCATCCACCTTCACTACTAAACCCTTCAAAGTAGCCTCTCTATCCTTGAATGTGGCAGAAAATTTTGTCACCATGGATTCATTCAGACCCTAAAACTTATTCATATACTACATCCATCCATACGTTTGAAAATAATGAAGTACTTCATTGGCTCGAAAGTTTTGAATGTTTGTTAGCTTAAGGTGAATCAGATCCCTACCTATTTTTAATTATGCAAATTACCTATCTCGAGAGGAAAAATCTTAAATTTTGTTGAAATGATGCAATAATTCGAATAGGGAGGAGATTTTGGAGTAATTTTATTTTAAAATTCAATGACCAACTCACACGTAATGCAAAAAGGAATGAATTAATTTGATTTGAAGGTTGCAAATGTGTGAGGGGAGGTGGTATGAAGAAGTGGGGTGACATGGAGAGACAACTCATAAGGTGAAAGGTGGAAGAATATAATATATTTTAGAAGAAATTTATGACATGACATAAACGTTAATTAAATATAATCATTCTATTGATACTATATTAAAGGTAAATGAATACACGTATCTCAAGAAATGCATCGATGATGATGGCATATGCATTGTTATGATTTGTGCCTTTTTATAAAGAATTATTATGATGCTGCATGTTGAGGTGCCATGATGTTGTATATGTTGTGGATGTTGTTGCTACAAGTGTGTATGAAATTCATACTGTAGGCTCCTTATTGAAATCAAATAATTCCCAGAGAGGGAATATTGACTTGCTCTGGTGTCAGTCATCTTCATCACCACTAGATCATGCATATTTTTCCTTTTAATTTCTTCATGCAATCATAAGTTTTGTCAATAAGAAAAAAAAAGAAAGGATTTTCTATATTGCACCGCAAGTGGACATTTAGTCTTTGCACCATCTCCTTCGTCGAGATCATGCAATTTTTGTAAAAATACATCAAATATTGCAAAACAAATATTCTAAAATAAAACATGTTAGCTGAGTGGTGATGATCACCAAGAAGGTTGATCACGTCACTTTTATTTACCATTTGAGTATTCAGCAAGCTTAATATACTGTAGTCGCTAAATCGTGCACTTTAGAAATTTATTTATCCCAGTCTCATACTACTATTTTAAATGTTATTAAGTGAAGAAATTACTAATTAACCACCATCCTTTGGCCATCTTGTTTATTTTATTTCATAATTTGCAACCTATTGCATCCATGTTCCCAGACCATTTTTGACATTCCACGTTATTTTATCCTCGGATGGGGCACCCATGGGCATCGTGGTCCCACCTAGGGGTTCCCTGATCCTTCTAGTACTTTCCTACCACCTTTTGGCCTCTTCTAGCACTTTCCGCCAATTTTTCATCTTTATATTTCTTGTGGTTGGCCTTTTAGGGGTTAATTACGAAATTAGAGAAAGATAACCCTATAAAAATAAATTTATGAGACTATAATGAGGGACATAGCATCATTCTACTAATATCATTAATTTATAGTTCCATTCATCTATTAAATTGGCATCAACATAGATCCATCATCAAGGCAAGGATGGGAAATTTGCATCACAATTCATAGGGGGGATTCTATTCTATTCAATGCACACATTCTATAACATTTTCTACACATAGTTATTTCTAGCTACTTCACAAAGTGTGACTCACACAAGAGCAACCTAGGGAATGTTCACACACACTTGTACATAGAAATACATTAGGTTTGAGATGTAGTGCAATGCTCAGTTAGTAAGTACACCATTATGGCTACCGAGGACAGTCGAGCCCCCCCTTTTTTTTCCTTATTCTTTTTTAGGGTTTTATGTTTGTTTTGGGGTCTTACAGGTCTTTTATTCAGATTCAATTATTTGTGATATTATTCGTAGGAAAGTGAAGCTGATGTGATACATAGAGATGGTTTTGGGCCACCTTATGACCCTATAAAAATAAGTTACTTATATTCTACACAGACCAGTGGTGCTTAGAATTCATCTTTGGAGTGCCCATGGGTGCCCTGGTCCTCTTCTAAGTGCCCCATTCGGCTAGATCCTCCAGATCCATCCTTTTTGGAACTCCTGTACAGTCATTTCTACTCCTGATTTTTTGTAATGACCTCTCGACACCCTCAAACAAGAATGTGTTATTCATCTAAGTTATTTCCTTTTCCTTATTGCATATAGGGTCAGCATTTCCTTTTGCATAGTGTTTCATATCATTTACATTCATATTTACTAAATTTATTTACTTTAGTACATTTTTTCATAGCTTAGATTAACTATCCCCGTACTACTTAGTTCATTTTTAGTTAATCATATAACCAAGGCCATCGAACATCTCATTTCGTAGCAAATTAAGAATATGAAGCAACAGTTCAACTTCACATTAACAAAGTGATGTTCTCATCTCTATCATGTATTGAATTCCTCTTAACTACTACATGAATTTTCTTCTATCGCTTGGATTTTTTACAACCTCAACGTATGACCATTCACCGTAGTTTGAATCTCACACTATCTATTTTGATAAGCTTCATGAGACCCATTGGGAAATATTTTCTCAATCTCATAAGGGCCTAGCCACCTTATCTTGATTTTTCCATGCGGTCCTTATTATTGAGTCAAATAAGAGATTTGAATCACCCTCTTGAAATTACCTTATTTTTATGAATATTTCATTTCATTTGATCCATATCATTTGTATTAATTTTGAATTATCCACAAATTGTTTCCTCATTTCATCTAGCTCATTGAGTTGGAGATTCCTCTTCAATTTATCTTAAGACAAATCTATGCCTAATTCAAGTGCATTCTTTAGTATCTTATGCTCAAATTCAATAGGGATAACAATAGTCTTATCATACAAAATATCGAATGGTGTGAATCTTTTTGTTGTCTTCTCGAGTTGTATTGAATACCCAAATTTCCTATGGAAGTATTTTTCCCAATCTATCCTATGGAGTGCAATAGTTTTTATCAAGATGGATTATATTTACCTATTTATTGCCTCAACTTGAACATTAGATTAGGGGTGATAAGGTGTAGAATTCTTATGTCTAATTTTATATTCCTTAGCTAGATCATAAAAATTCAGCAAAGTGAAGTGTGTACCTTAATCTATAAAAACATTTAGTGGCGCTCCATACCTCGTGAAAATATGGTCATATAAGAATTTAGAAAATTTCCCACTCTTCGATTTGGAAATGCTTTCACTTCTATCCATTTGGTGAAGTAATCAGTACACACCAAAATGTACTCTTTTCATGATATTTAGGATTTATTTTTGTGAATGAATTCCAAACCCCATTTTTCAAATGGATACAATACTAACTAAGGCTGTAATAGAATCTCATCTGATTTTATAGGCTTACCCCTTCTTTGGAAGTTATCACACCTCCTTTTATACAATGTTGCATCCTTATTCAATATTTTCCAGTAATAACTAGTTTTCAACACTTTTTGTGTTAATTTTTACAGTAAAAATGTCCTTCACATGGATCAATATGGCTTACTTTAAGGACATCATGTATTTCTTCATTATCTATGCATCTCTTCATAACATTATCCTACCATGTGTGAAATAGAAAACCAACTATCTCGAGAAAAAATCACACTTTTCTCAACTATGTATTTCTTTTCAAAATATAAGTATTGTGGAGGTGTCTTACCTAAGACTAAATAATCGGTTGTATCGCATACCAGGTGTTCTAGTGGAAATGGAAAATGGGTACTCATATGGGAAAGATTCATCCACTTCATGCTCTTCATTATTATTCTCCATTCTTAAAATAAAGTCAGCTACAACATTGTCCTTACTGTCTTATCCATGATGGTGACATCAAACTCTTGTAAGATAAGTAACCATCTAATTATTTTGTTGCTTACAACTAGTTTTTTGATCAAATATTTAATTTTTTCATGATTAATATGAATGAATACTGGATAACTAGTAATTTAGTGTCTTAACCTATTATTATCATTAAAAATGCCAAGAACTCTTTCTATGTGACTGTATGTAGTCATTTGTATGCCCTTAGAACAACAAGATAATCCCATGCGCATCGGCCCATCACCCAACGGGCGTTGGGCTCTCACGCTAGACACGCGTGGGTTCCAAACCCATCCTTTATGTGAGTCTTGTGAGAATACATTGCTTAATGATAGAAACTTAGATGTAAAAAGGTAAAGAACCATGAATTCATTCTGAGAGATTTAAGATGAGTTATTATATCATTATACCTAGTTTGATAATAGGAGAAACATCAAACAAATAACATATCTGATTCATACCATAAAGGAAATGCACTAGGTTTTACACCCATGAACAATACATATTTATAACATGAGCCATATATTTCCTATTGATCATAATTTAGCAACCATATTACATTCACCAAGGCCATAATAGGACAATGTATCAATGCAGATAAGACTCATGCATCAAAATTCCTAACTATGCCTCCCATATTACAAAAATATTTCATAAACCCATCCCTCTAGACAAGCTATTACTCCTACAGTCCTCTAAATGAGAACCCTAACTCTTTAGAACCTTCTTATTATTCTTGCAGAGCTTTGCCTTCCATTCTCTCTATTCACGCTCTCTTCCTTTATAGTGTCTCACTTCTTTTACTTGAACATCTCTCTATATATCTGCATTGCCCACCGCCATGCCTTTCTGAAGTAGTAGATCGGTCGCCAAGTTTCAAGGTGGTCCTCTAATGGAGCATGCTTATTCCCATCCAGGATCTCCACTCTCTGTAATGATGTCTTTCTAGATCCTTCCATCACATGGAATATTCCTTTCTTGACCACCAAGTTACCAGGATGGCACCTTATCCACTCCGCATGCTTAGTCGGGTCACACTTTTCTCATGTGTTTCTTGGAATTTTGAATATGGCTAAGTCTTGAAACCCTTTTCTTTGAATTACACACGTGCCATGGGTTATACCAAACCCTTCTTAAACCCTTTTCCTACGTGCCTTTACCATGCATGCCCTTCTTCATACTAGTCCCACATGCCCATGTGCCTTCTTGTACTTAGTCAATATTTTGAGGCCCAACATCACCCCACACTAAGCTTGTTCACCGTCCTCGTGAACACATCTTCTTCAAATGATATAGAATGGAAAAACTCTGAAATTTTGGAATAAATAATGAAGGAATTAAGAATGAGGAATGAAAAAATTAAATAATGGGGGAATGAAGAAGAATTTGTTTATTGTTGAAGGAGTGGGAAATCCTTCCTTATATCCACCTCAAGCTTCTCCCAAGCATCTACCTCACTTTGCACTTGCTGACAGAGGTCACCTACTAGGGCACTCACCTCCTCAAAACTAAGTCATCCCCTTTGGAACTCATCATATCAGCAATCCCTTCCAGTTGTTTTCCAAAATCATCAAGCACATCCATCCTTTGGGTGATCTGGGTATAATTCCTTCAATTAGTTTTTGATTAAGCCCCGCAAGGTCTCGATGGCTTCTGATTTCTTCTCCACCTTGGCTAGGATCTTATCCCACTCTAATATGTTCCCATTATTCTTCTCCTGAAACTCCTTGAGCTCGATTCATGTGTAGAAACTAGAATGCTTGTTACACTATCTCTGTTAGCCCAATTATCATAAAAACTTCAGCAATTTACGCGGTGGCCTTTACATCAGAGTTTGGTATACTGAGTGATGATCTCCACAATTGTGAGCTTATCCTCTTTTTATTAGCACACTAGTGCCTCCTTTGTAGACTCTAAGGATGGTGGCCACCTTTTGATTGTGAGGATGCGATTCAAATCCTCCAGAACTACAATGTTGATTCATATTTTTCTCAGGTGGCGCTAGGTCAAGATGCTTTAAGACAAAAGTATCTCGTAATGATCTCAATTTTTATATACTTTGCACACCCTTGAATTTTCCTCTTTCAGTTCATGCCTTAACTTTGTATTGATTAGATCTTCTTTCTTCAGGTCCTTGCTCTTCTTGAGGAGCTCTTCCTTCTTCTTCTCCAATTCCCCTTCTATGAATCTCACCCTATCATTCCTCTTAAAAAGTTTGTCCTCAAACTCAACTAAAACCTTGTTGATTGCATTACAGACTTCATCATCTAATAATTGTTGAGAATTCACTAGGGGATTTATTCCTTTTTCCTCTGGCATCTTCATCAGCTCCCCTTGGCTTACTTCAAACTCAAGATCTTCAATGTGGGACTCGAATGCCTAGGATAAATCTTTTTGGTCCATGGGTACACACCTTTTTGTCAAATGAAGACATGGCGAGGATTTTTTCTATTGACATGGTGCTCGGGAAGTGCACATGTAACACCTTGCTTTGATCATTGATTTAACCCATTAATTTCCTTTTTTCTTCCACTACTCTCTTCCCACATATTTGTGTAGCCTTTATAAAGCTTATTACTAGGTAGGGGTCTCCATCCATGTTGTCATACTCTTTTCCAATGTTATCCTCTTCTATCTCCTTGAGCACTTTATCCACACTTCACTCGCCTCCTTTTCCACTAATTTTTTTATGATTCTTGCCACTTCTCTCTCTGCGGCCTCTAATATTTTCTCCTTGGTGAGGCTTGGGGTCCTCTGATCCCTTGTTTTCACCTCTTCACTCACCCCTCTTCTTTGAGCACCTACTTCCTCTTCACCACCCTTCTCTTCATTTTATTCTTCTTGTGAATCATGTATATCATACACGGGATGATTCTAAACTTCTTCATCCTTATTGTCATCCTTCTCACCCCTGTAGGCCTCCAAAATATTTGTATCCTCTAAGTATTACTTCTCGCCACCTTTTTCTTCTTCCAAACTCGGTGATTCAAATATAGGATACTCTTCCTTTTCTTACCCTTCAACAGAAAATACTTCTTTGGTGATTCTACTTGTATGGGAGGATCCTCTTGCTCCGGCACTACTTCTTCTGGGGTCTTCTCCCGATCGGGGATTTCTTCTTGCATGCATAAGTTCTTGGCTTAGAATTTGTTTCCAACATGCCCTGATTTTGTTTTTGTGCACTTGGTGCCTTCTTCTCCTACACTTCTTCTCTCTCCCTCTTCTTTGGTGTATCCCTTTTCCTCCCTGTGGGGTCTTCAGGAATGGAGAAATCATTATCCAAGTAGGAACCCTTCTCAAACTTTTTCCTAATGTGTAATTACTCCCTTGCAAAGTGGTTCATTTGGAAATTGGAAGTGTTAATGGCTTCATTATCTGTACTTCATGGGAGACATACTTCTCCACATATGTGTTCTTATTTTGGTATAAAAGTTTTCTACACAGCTTGCGGTGGTCTTGGTCTACCTCGCTTAGGTTGAACCTTAGCCTTTTGGCCTCCTTAAAATGGTTGACCCCTACCTAGAAATACTATGCGGTGAAAGAGAATGGAAATTTACACCATGGACTCTTAGTCCCATCCGTCAGAGTGAATCTTCCAATGCAGAAATGTTGATATACAACAAAATCAACCTCTCCATCTACAAGCATGGGTAGTTTCTTAGGTATCCTCCACTGTAGTTAAAATGTGCCATGTAATCTCTAGTATCATTTCTCTAGGCACACCTTGTGTGCGGTCATCATGGTATCACAAGTATACTTCTAAAATATTTTTATGGGTGAGGGATCTTTATTTGGATACTCCTATATGAACTTCTCTAGTACATGGAGCACTCCAATCTTAGGCGACATGATGGTGAGGAGAATATTGCCAAACATTATCTTATCCCCTTCCTTCACACTGATAATGATTTCATCTACAATAAAGGAAGATAAGTTGTAGAAGGTTCCTTCTGAAATTATCTGGCATACATTCAACCATGCCTTGTTTACTTGTGTCCACATTTCTTTACCATTCAAACTTAGTAACCAAGCAAGCAACCATCCGTATTATAGGGTCGGGGATGTCTGTGATATCAAAGTAGCGTGAACCCTTATTGTAGTCATATTCTTCCATAGTCACCTTAATGGCCTCCTTATCCTCAAATTCATCATGTATGGATTCCCCTTTGCAGACTAATCCGGTAAAATTATATATCATCTTAGGGTTATATGCATTTTAAGGCCTACAAAAAAAAAGTGGTCTTCATGTATGCGTGAAATCAACCACTGGTATAACCGCTCGAGATTTCCAAAATAGGGAAATACATATAGTTACAAAGTGACATGGATTTACCCAACTTCACCCTCACCTCATTTTTGTAGATCGACATTCCTTCTTGTGTCCTCGTATCAGTTGGATGAACCAGTTCCAATGCCATCTCCTTCTTTGTGGTACTCGTAAAATTATTGTATTCGCTCATGACCATATTTTTGATGCGTGATACCCATTCTTTTCCCATCAACACTCCATCGGGATACAACATCTTTGCATAGCACTCCTCATTAAAAATAGATGTGGAATTTTGTTTCCCCTTGCCCTTCTTTGGTGAAACATTGGCCTTCTTTAGTGTTATTTTTACTTATCAAGTTACAACCTAAACTCTTCTTACCCCTCTTCCTTTCTCTATTGAATCTCGTGGCTCAACTCTGTAGAAGAATCCTTCTACTCCCATGCCCTAGCCTACGGAACCCTAACTTAGAAAACTTCTTCCACAAGACAATGTACACCTCTCGAAACTCTCTTTCCCTAGTCTAGTGTACTTCTTCCACTCTGTTTTATAGATCAACCCTAGTCACATACTTAAATCTCTATGATTATTTCTTCACACAACTCTCTTTTTGCAGATGCCCTAGTTTGTAAGAGCTCTTCAATCTCATAATAGAAAGGTAAATAATAACATGCCCGACTTCATACTTATATCTTTTTCCCTTTCCAGCAATAAATGTTACACCACCTACTAACATACTTAGCATTAAATGTGGCTTTTTCCTCCCTTAAGTGCCCTTACCCATGTGCCCAATCCTACACAAAACCTTCTACAACCTTCTGGCACGTAAAAAAATCCTTACCGACCGAAGACTCTTATGTGCACATCTACAGCACCAAAGGCACTTCTTCTATCCTTGACCTAATTTTTACCCTTACCTACCTCATGTTGTTCATGTACTTCTTATCCTTTGTATGTGGTCTTTGTTAAGCTATATTGACACCAAAATATTTTATCCACCATCTACACACACGTTCTTCTATCTTTCGCACCTTTAATCATTTCATTGGGGCCATACAACATTTAATACTAACTTGTATTGCACTTTGCACTACTCCACCCCATACTAAAATAGATGCATGGTCCTCTACACATACACAACCTTTTTGAAAGTAATAAGTGTTTATCGCGGAAAAGGTGTAAAATAGAACAATAAGAAAGGAACAAGAAACTAGAAAGGGAAACACAAGGAAAGGAAATGCATAAAGGGAATACCTAAGCTATTGGCAATACTACCTTGTTTACAAACACAAGGAAGACTTATTTACGGTGGGGCTTTAGCTTACTCCCATTGAAATGACCAGTAACCTTGTCCCATCTAGTGCTTCAGAATCGGAAACCAATGGAATTTCAACTTCCTAGGATAGCGTAAAAAATTGGAATCATATAAAAGAACCATCTACCCAACCTCAAAATTCTTATTCTTGATATTAAGATTATAGACACCAAAATTTGGTCACACTCCCCTTAGCCCCTGGTCGAATAACCAAATTAAACATGTTCCTCTAACCATGGCCCCTTTCACCCCACATTAATATTAATTCAATTACTTCAATTAAATTAATACCTATTCTCACAATATTTATTATTTAATTATCCTAATTAAAATAATTTTCACCTCACCTACACACCTCACTATAGACCTATTCATAGCATATTTCCATAACTAACTAAGACTTAGTCCCACTTAGCTTAAAGAGTTAATATTTAGTTTAACCCTAAAAGAACATGCCTATTATTAATCTAACCACATTCCCGCTCATTAGAAGGGAAACTTCCATTTTGATATGTGAGAATAAAACAAACTTGGCCCAAGTGATTTCCAAGATCTACCATTTTTAGTAAACCTAGGGAATCCCACCTTAATAGATGTCGGTCATCCCAAAACAGATGTTGGTTAATCAAGAACCATTGTCGATTACCATTTATTCACTTAAGAAACCTTATGGGAGAGGTTGGAACATGCTAGAATTGAGGAGAAGAGAAGAGAGTTGTATACAAGAAAGACCAGAGCCTTTTCATACCTCTAAACATCCATAGCCAACACTAGGATAGGTCTAAAGGTATTTCACTCATGGTAACATTCCATGAAAACCTTTGTCGTGGTACCAAACATCATTCCACCGATCAACCATCATCACCATCCATCCATTTGAACTCGCAAAGCATAGTAATTATACTTTTAACCAGCATCATCTATTTCTACTTTAGTCTATTATGTTCTTCTATTATCATTGAACTATTATTTTACACTTACACTCTCATTCCCCTACCATTTACCTACCTATAAACTCGACCATTCCTCCACCCACACCATTAAATCACCTATATATGATTTTTACACATCTCTCGAGTATACCTAAGATTCCCATAGTCCTCTCCACCCCCTTTTGTCCCTTTTTAACCTCATATCATCCTCTACAACCATATCTCATTAAAAGTTTCTTTCACCCTAACCCTATCGATGCGAGTTACCCATGATCATTGGTCCCTTTTAAACCATCATTGGTTGTACCGGTGATGTCATTCTATGTGTTTAATACCTTTTATAATAATAGAACCTAAGAGCCTTCATCCAAGTGACCTAAGCGACCTAGAACCTAACCCCGACCGAGTCCCGTACCTTGACAATTACCCCTCCATTTAGATCTAATTATATCCTAGCCTGTTATGGTTAGATTTACTTATTGTATTTGAATGAGATACCTAAATCATATCAACTATAGTAGGAATTTGTTTATTTCTTGCATTAATTTGTTTTAAACAGTAGATTAACAACCATCTAGGGAGTATCAGACTTCTTAGATCTAGCACACGCTAGGTAGTCCACTATCATATATTGTTTAACTCTTCTTTTGTGGTCTTGTTTTCTATTTCAGGTAATTCATCATAGCCAAAAGGAAGCTCTCAAAGTTAGCATCAGATCAAGAAGTCAAAAACAGCGTATCAACCTCCAATTAACCAACACAATAGGTATTCCTCTTCACTCATAACTCTATTTGTTTTGTCAAAAATGTAAAGAAAATAGTGAAACATTTTGGCATGCCAGTGGGACCCATCGGGCTTCTGTTGCATTTATTCATTCATATGTGAAATTTTTTTTTTTGTTTCCCTTCAAAAATATTACACATTAATTTTTCTTCTCTACAATCATTCCTCCTCTCTTTATTGTCTAAAATCAATCATGTTTTTGGTGCTTTAAAAAGAAGACATTATTCTTTCTTTTCGCATTGCATTAGTGAAAGAGCATTCCTCTTCCTATTCATCACTTGTTACATCAAAAATAATATTTTGATTTGGGTTTTTAAAAACACTCGCATTACATTCTAATTTGCTACATTTTTAGTTCACATTAAAATAAGGGCAACCTATATGCTTTGGAAGTCATGCCTAGCTAATGATTGAAACAATTAAACCATAGAAATAACTCTCTTTCTTCTTCTACCAAACTACACAAATTTGAATATACACATTTTCTTAAATGAAATCTTACCTGGGAATGCCTATCAATGATCACACAATCAGAGGATTGGTAGGTACTCCCCATCTGGTTATCTCTATCCATTTACCTATCGAGAGAACCCCCACCTTAACATAACCGAAACCTTACCTTTTAGATATCCTTCTTCGTAGGATGCCTTCCCAACAAAAAAATATATTCTGAATTCACATGGTCAGTTCTAAATAGCATAAGCTAAACAAACATAATAAAATCACTTTTAGGATCATTTTTTTTCTTAGCATTCCTCTTGACTTGTGTTTTGAGGTGTGAGACTACAAATCTACATTGTTCTTCTTCTTGCACACTCCACCATCGTAGTTGGAGTATTCTGATTTTGTCTAAGTACGTCAGGCCCAATATTCTCATTCTCATATTTCGAGTTTGATTCTTCACCAAATTTAATTCACAAATCCCATTTTCTTCATTGCTCTCTCATTTCACAAGAATCGGTGTCTATCCAATAGTATGTCATCGAGTTCACATCGACCATCATCATTAAACCTAACCGAGTGTTAGTGATGGGTATTGTTATTCCCTTCATTTAATCAACTTCTTGTTGATGTCATGAGTAATTTAACCGATCTAGTAGTTGACTATAGTTATTTTTTATATTTTCTGGGGGATCTCTTCAATGTCTTAAGGACTTCTTGGTAAAACCTTATTTAAATCAAACTATGAAAACTTTTCTGAAAGTAAACACACTGAAAGCTTTGTTGAAAGGAAAAAGAAGAAAGGAAACACACACTTTTGTTGGAAAATAAACACACTTGCTTCTGAAAGTAAACACACTCAATTTAGAATGCTTGAAAACAATTGCAAGAAATATAAGAATCTATCTAAACACTGTAGGAACAAGTATACAACAAATTTTAATTGAAAGAATTAAAACAATATAGAATTAATAGATCTAAGCTATTTGATGAAGAAATATAAATACCAAATAAATGAATATCCTGGTCCTTGGGGGAGTGGGCCCTTGCTCCTCCTCGAATCAAGATTTAACAACTCATAATTCTCTCAAATAAGAATGGCTATTTTATTGATAAAACATTCAGAATTACAAACGTATTGGATCTGAGTACTTAGTCTATTTCTCTTCTTTGTTCTATTTCTATCTCATATCATATTCTATATCTCTATTATTATATCTATCTACTATGCAGGTATTACTTTTATATACATTTTACAATCACAATTATCTCAATGATTTTGATGAAATCAAATCATGCCCAGAATAGATGTTGAGTCGGATTGTGGTTGATCAGATAGTTGTAGGATAACTCTCCTGGATCTATGTTTAAGAAATATTCTCATCCTTTCTTGATTGAAAGGGTTGTAGATGAAAAATATCTAGATGTGGTTAGAATAGATAACTCCCATCAGTTTCAGAACTTCAGAGAAGTTCTAAAACCATAGGAATTTGTTAAGGCTCAAAACCATGAGAGTTCTGAAGCTATCCCAGGAGTTCCAGAACTAAGTCCAAAAAAATTTAGAACTAAATACTGGAGTTCTGGAACTAAGTCCGAAAGTTTCGGAACTAGATGATGACTATGTGATGGAGTTTCAAAACTAGCTTGGAAGTTCTGGAACTAAGCTATGTGTGGGAACAAATGTTGCTAAAAACATACTAAATCTTCCTACTTCATTTCCTCGACTTGATTAGACCTACTTTATTACAAAATTGAATTTCAAACACACACTTTGTCAAGAATTCTAGAGCTTTTAACATTAGAATCAAAATCAATCAAAAGATAGAACAATTACATCCTAACTCATATTAGATCAACTAAAAGTCACACAATGCAATCAAACTTAATAAAAAGGAGAGTAAGATGAGATCATATATTATACATTAATCGGACATATTCTGGCCTCATCATTTCCCCCAAACTTACTTGTTTGTAAGTCCCTTTACAAACTTCATTCTTCAAAAGTGGGGTTATAAGTTCTACATTCCATTTGATTGCTTAGATCAAATGGTTGAAACTGGATTTTCTAATGTTTAAACTTAGATGTACTATACCTACTCCTGCTTCTATTTTCCTCTCCCACTATTCAAATTCAGTAGGGTCTTGAGGTTCTCTATTTTTCCAAGGAGACATGGGGGTGAGAAGTAGAGGGGGCCTTGTTCACATTCCCATCCATATTTTCTGTAGGTTTCATTGACTTGGGGAATTATTGTGCATAATGCTTTTTCCCTTTCTAAACTCCAGATTAGATTTGTAGGGGAAATTACTTCCCTTCTTCTCAAGGAAACAAGTAAGGAGTTCCCACCTCTTTGAGCATCCTTCATAAATATCTTCAAAATTTTCCTCCTCATAGGAGGTGAAGGCATCAATACTCTTTTGTAGAATGGCAAGATAGTGTGTCTTGAATCTCTCATCAAAGGCATGAGTTCTAAAATGTGTGAGGAAGGCAGAGGGTTTACCATAATGAGCTCTCATACAGAGACCTATTGAGCTAGCTTTCAATAAAAATTCAGATTCCCTTTCCTTCCATGTAATTTGGTTTTGTAAAAGAGAAAAATGCATTGAGTGGATTTCTCCCCTACATACAAATTGATCATAAATCCTGTGTTTTTCTCTAGCATAAAATTACAAAGATAAAATTCACACAGAAGATTTTTCTACTCAGGGTTGGATAGAGAGTAAGCTGCCATGAATTTAGATTCATCTTTTAGTTCATGTGGAAGCCCACATGCAATCCTTGAAATTGCCAAGTGAATGAACTGCTCTTCTAAAAACACACTATATGCAGGAGAGGGCCTCCTATAGGCAAGCAATTTCTCACTCATAATACAGACCATATGAATTTTGCAAGACATTTATATTTATTTCCTTCCTCCTTATAAAAATTTCTTCCCATTATTTTCTTGCCTTCATCTCTTCTTCCATCTTGGTCTTCAATTATTTATTTGATGTTTTGGCTTCTCTGAGCTCCCTGCAAGTATCATTCCATAGTTGTTTGAGTGGAAAATAGGTCAACTCAGTCTGTGCAGAGAGGCTGTGGACACAACACTCTATTTTCTGGAAGTCTAAAATTCTTCCTCTTTTTCTATCAGCTTGTTTCTTGGTTGCTGATAATTCCTTAGTCTTGGCTGCAAGCTGAGTTATTAGCTCATCAATGAGCATTTCCCTTTGTTCCAATTTGAGTTTGAGGAAATCCAATTCCTCATCTTTTTCTCTGATAATGAGCTCTACTCTAGACAAGAACAGAGCCTATTTAACTTGATGTCTTTCTTCTTCCTCTGAAATTACTTGAGGAGTTGGGCATTCTTCCTCTATCAAAGGAAAATTTTCCTTTTCTTCTCCAAGATGCCAACTCTTCTTCTTCATGTGGCAATGTTGATGGTTCAGCCAATTCTTGAAAATCTTGCTCTTCAAATCTCTCTCTCCTCTGTCCATTTCAGCTTGACTTGGCTCAGGAGGAGTCATGGCCATGCTACCCAAAATATCAATAGCTTCCTTTTCCATCCTTTCCTGCTCACTCCTTCCCTCTAGGGTTTCCCTTGACCTCTTATGAATTTTTCTTCTCTGGGGAAGTTCAACATGCTCAAGTAGTGGATTTCTTTCTAGAGCTTCTTCTTACTATTCTTTCTTGCTCTTGCATGGGTGAGCTATCACCATCAGAGACAAATATTGGCTCCCTTGAAGCTACTAAAGAAGGAATTTCCTTCAAGTATAGAAGGCTCTGTTATTTTGATCTTTCTCACCGACCTTCTTCTTTTGGTATATTTTCTCTTTCCATTTCCCTCTGTTCTTCTATAGGGGCATCAATTTCTAGATTAGTTGAAGGAGAGAATGGGGCTGGAATTGTCCTTCTGATAATATTAGGGTTTTTCTTGAACTTGCCAAGAAACTTGTCCCAAATTTCTTCTCCATTCTTCTTTGACAGAAAATGGTGCTGGCATATTAAATGAATTAGACCATGATGCCTAATTGTCCCAACACCCCAGGAATACCTCTGAGCCATGGTATGGATAGAATAAAAAAGAAACCTGGAAGGTTTATTATGTACTCAGGTTTTGTGGCTCCATACTTTAAATATATGAGCATTTTTAGGACTTCTTTTCCCACAAACCCAAACTAACCATCACAAGTTAAATATTTCACTACCCAAAATGCTACCCTGTTAAAGGGTTTGGGAAAACTAGCCCTTCTGACCCCTTTTATGATTTTCTTTGTATTATAGATGTATTGGGGTTAGTTTCTCCTTCTTGCAGTAAGACTTCAACCAGTTCTTTCAAAGTCCCTTGGTAGGTTGTGGGACATGCACAATTGGCACTCCAGACACATTACTTACAATATTTACAGAAAAAGGAATAAAGATATTTCTCACCTTTGTTCTAGATTGTTCTAGGTTTATGACAAATTCTCTTACTCAATTGTCATTATGCCTTGAAATTTTCTTCAAGAACTCTAGCCATCCTGCATGCTCAAAGATGGATGCCACTTCTTCATCTACGCAAGTAGCTGGGAATCATCCTCTAGTTCTAATTTCTTCTTAATCCCCATATCAGCTTGAGTTCTGTCTCTTTTGATTTTGTGCAAATTGGTTGTAGGCCCTTTTTCTTAGCTATAGAAAAACTAACGAATTTTTTTGTGGAACCTTTGTTCTTAGCTGTGGAACCTTAGTTCTTAGCTGCAGAACTTCTGAACTCTATTCTCTTACTATGGAACACAAACTTAATTTGATGCTCCTTCCTCAAAATATCTCTGCAACTTATTTCACTTGATTTTTTACAATAATGATTACTAATGATAACCATGTGCCACTTATTCCATCCAAATCAACTTCATGATTACACACTTGTAATCATAATGTATAAATAGATGACTCATCATACCTACATTACTTTTAAATTAAGAAAAATCACACATACAAAAATTTAATCAACCCTAAATAAGTTAAAAGACATAATTACCATTTTGATGATATAATCCTTTTTCTATGAAGTGACTCTTCATTCCTACAAGTGGAATAAAACATGATTAGATAAGACAACTAGAATTCAAAATAATTCCCTTATTTGAACTAGCCAAAAAGAGGGCAACGCCACCTATTTGCCTCGTAAAATGACCTTTGAGAGCATTTTTGACATGGTTTATTTTAACTCGATGGGAAGAAAATGCCATTTCATTTTTTTCATCTTCTTCCCAAGTAAAGTGAGACCTATACGAAATCAATGGAAATGGATTTCCAAAAGATGGTTCTTCCATTGGAAATTCATTTTATAAATTCGAGATGCCATCACGTGGAAAATTCATGTAGGGAGGCTTCTCAAAAATACTAACATGCTAGAAATGAGTTGAAACCCTCCCCAGAGGTAAGAAGATATCTTGAAAAAAATAAATATTTACTAAAAAAAAAAGTTTGAGGGATGAAAATCTTCTCTCCCTGTCTAGGTTTTCAATGAAAACTTAAATTTCCAACTTTAATCTGTGCATTGGGATGATATGAAGATCATTATCATTTGTATGTTTGAGATGAAAGATAAAGAGGATGCAAATGTGAGAGAGGGTTGAGAATCATCCCACATGCTAAGCTTGTATTATTTTCTCCAAATATTGATCAATTCTACACATTGTAAAATGCCAAGAGGCAAAGTTGCATTACTGAGTTTTAGAGGCTGCTTATGTCCAAACCATGGGAGACCCGTTAAATTAGTTTTGAACTCCACAAATTCAGTTTAATTTAGAGAAGAAGGAGGGGCAAACACAAAATGTCCAACATATAGAAAGATAGCTCCCTCATGTGTTACAATTTATGGAAGAATTCAAGAGGGAAGAGAGAGGAAGTCCATGTTACCCCAACCATCTCTACCTGCAAATTTAATTCAATCTTCATTATGGTGGTAGAAAGGACTCTAGCAAAACCAAAAAGAGGATTGATTGTATTTTAAGATTTTTAAGATCTTCTATTTTTCCCACTTGGTCATGCTTAAATATATCCATTGAATTAGGTCCATAGGAGTTGGACTCAAAACTACCTAGTAATATTTCCAAAAATTCACAACCTTGAATTGTTGAATTCTGAATTTCTCCTGTCAAAATTTTTCATCTCGAATATTTGCAAGGCCATGAGTTTGCACTTCTTAACTATTTTCAAAATGTTCACTACAATCTCTAAGGAATGCACTTCTAATATCAAGTGCATCCATATTTTTGAGGATGATTTTACATCCTCGGATCATGCACCAAGGCAAAAATTTATTGTGTCGACATCATGTGTCATGCACCTTTTACTTGCCTTGGTGTATCCTTTTGCATGTTGAAATTCCTTGTTGAGCACCTCTTACGTGCGCCTTGACAAAATCCTTTTAATTTCTACATTCCTTCAATTGGGCTAGCCTCTTTACAAAATTGCCTTGGCAACTTATCTTCTCAGTTGTTTTTTTGTTAATGAATTTTTCCTTATTAAAACCTGACCACTTATTGTTTGATTTCATCCTTTTGCATTTAAAACTTGTAATCATAATGTATAAATCTTGCACCTTGTTAAACTGCTTTAAATTAAGTCTACATCACACATGTAGAAAAAAACATTTAATCAACCCTAAATGAGTTAAAAGACATAATAATTACCATCCTTGATGATAAAAATCCTTTTGCTTTGATGACTTTCATTCCTACAAGTGGAACAAAACATGATATTGAAATATAAAAGAAAGAATCTCTTATTTAAACTATGGGGAAGATAGGTCAACCGCCATTTGCTGGTTTTCAATTGACCTTTGAGAGAATTTTTTTATTATTTTTTATTTTTTAATTTTTTTTTTTTGGGGAAGAAAACACCATTTTCTGGTTTTCATCTTCTTCCCTTTATTCTGGATCTATCATCTGGTTATTTGATCATTTTGGAAGAACTGGGTTCTTCCATATGATCAAATTCTTTGTTTGCTTCAATCTTCCTCAAGAATTCATCCTTAGTGGGAGGCTTCCTATAGAGTTTCAACCTATGTCCATTGACCAAGAGTGTTCTGCTGCTGCCATCAATGGGAAGTAACTGAATAGAACCATTGTCAAATATCTGCTCAATCTGATAGGGTCCCAACCATCTGGTTCTCAATTTTCCTTGAATTGTTGGTACTTAGAATCAAACAACAATGCCTAGTCTCCTACTTTGAATTTCCTTTTCTTGATATGTGTGTCATGCCATTGCTTCCTTTGCTCTTGAATTATCTTTTCTACTAAAGTGCTTCCAACCTTAATTCATCCAACTCATTGAGTTGAAGGATTCTTTCTTTTTGAGCTGCATTCAACTCAATTCCCACCTTTACTGTTGTCCTCAATGTTTGAAGTTCAAACTCTATAGGCAACAAGGGATTTTTCCCATAGACTAATTCATATGGTGAAAACCTTGTTGTAGTTTTCCAAGTTGTATTATAACCCTGAAACTTAGGTAGTCTCTTTACCCAATATTTTCTCCCAACTTCAATTATTTTGGTAAGGATGTTCTCTAATTCTCTATTTGTTACTTCAGCTTGTCCATTTGACTATGGGTGGTAAGGAGATGACTTCCTATGATTGATTTGGTAATACCTTGTGAAATCTTGGATCATATTAGACATGAATTGTGGTCCCTGATCTAAAACTATGCTCCTTGGTGCTCCAAACTTTATCATAATTTTGTTCCAAAGGAAATCAACAACTACTTCCTCAGTGGCATTTGTCAATGCACTTCTACCCATTTTTTCACATAGTCAGTACACACAAGAATATATTCCTTCCCTTGTGAAGGAGGATTAAAGGGACCAAAAAAATCCAATCCCCATCTCTCAAATGGTTCAACCACAACTTGAGGTTGAAGAGGCATTTCATTGGTGAAAGTTGGTTATCCCATCCTTTGACAAGGATCACACCTCTTGATATATCTCTTCACATCCTTATACAGAGATGGCTAATAATAACCAAGTGCCAAGTATCTTATGAGCTTTTCTTTTCACTGAATAGTGTCCTCCACTTGGTTCATCATGACATGCTCTGAGGATGTCAAATATTTCATCCTCTCTTACACACTGTGTAAGACAAAATCAGACCACATTTAAATAGCATTCCATTTAACCATTTGAATTGTGCACTAGTTTTAATTAACTTCTTTATTTGTTTCTTAGTGAAAGGAGGAGGAAACTTCCCTGTTGTAAGATAATTTGCCATCATCGCAAACCATGGTGTACTTTTGAGATTGCAAATAGTTTTTCATCATGGAATTTTATCTTGATTGGATCTTTCTCCCCTTGTGGTGGTTAGTCTTGACAAAAATCATCTACCACATTAGATTTACCTAGATTGTCCACAATGGTAATATCAAATTCTTACAAAAGTAATAACCATATAATTATTCTTCCTCCAACCACTGGTTTGTTCATTAAATACTTAATTGTTGAATGATCTGTGTGTACAAATATCTTGTACCCTATAATGTAATGTCTGAATTTATTGATTGCATAAATCACAACAAGAAATTCTTTTCAGTGGTGGTGTAATTATTTTCAATGGGAGTAAGATTCTTGCTAAGATAATAAATGGCATACATCTTTCCTTCCTCATCTTTCTGTCCCAATACTGCACCAATGGAATAATTTGAGGCATCTATTTGGATATGAAATGGATTTTCCCAATTAGGTCCTCTCAATATTGGGGCACTAATTAATTTTTCTTTAATTTCTTCAAAAGCATGCTGACACTTTTCATCCCAAAGAAATTCATAGTCCTTGGTTAGAAAATTAAACATGGGGGGGCAAAATTTTTTGAAATATTTTATAAAACACCTATAGTACCCAACATGCCCTAGAAATGATTTGATATCTATTGGGGGTCGAGGAATAGGTAAATCTGAAATGATTCTAATTTTGTTTTGATCCACCTAAATTCCTTTTTTGAAATATGGTGTCCTAATACAATCCCCTCATCCACCATCATCAAACACTTTTCATCACTAAGAGACAAGTTGTGTTGTTCACATCTTGTTAACACTCTATCCATATTTCTCAAAGCATCTTCAAATGTATCTCCATGTACAGTGAAGTCATCCATATATACCTCAACACAATCATTTGTTAGATCAACAAAGATTGCAAGTACAACTCTCTGGAAAGTTATAGGAGCATTGCATAAACCAAATGGTAACACCCTATAGGAAAAGGTTCCCCATGGACATGTAAATGTAGTTTTGTCCTGATCTTCAACAACTCTGATCTGATTGTACCCACTAAAGCCATCCAAGAAAGAAAAGTATTGTTTACCTGAAAGGTTATCTAGGACTTGATCTATGAATGGTAAGGGAAAATAATCTCTCATTGTGGCTTTGTTTAGTTCCCTATAGTCAACACATATTCTCCATTTTCCATTCTTTTTGGGAACAATTACAAGAGGAGATACCCACTGGCTATCTGAGATAGGGTAGATGAAACCTACTTGTAATAGTTTTTCAATTTCTTGTTTGACTATATCCCTTAAAGCTGGGTTAATCCTTCTTTGAGGCTGCCTAACTGGTTTAATGTTTTCAATATAGATGTGATGAGTGCAGATACTTGGATGAATCCCCTTCATATCTTTGTAATCCCAAGAAAAAGATTTAGTATGATTTTTTAGAACATCAAACAATTTAGCTTCTTCATCCTCCTTCAACCAATTGTTAATGTTTAAAGTTTTACCTAGTTGAATTTCAACATGCTTGGTTCCAATATGTGATGAACTAATTTGTGGAAAGGGTTTCATTAAAGTATTTAATGGACATGCATGTGGTAAAAACATATGGTATGTAGCAACATCTCCAAAAGTTCCTTGAGACAAAATACTAGAAAAAGGACAATAATGAGAATTATGATACTTATCTCTTTTACAAGCCAAATTCTTCATCATTGCTACTTTCTAGAAATTCTTCACCACTTCCTGATGTACTTGAAACTGAAGATACCGATTCATCCTCTCCCCATGAGAAATCTCATTCCTCTGGAGTGAAATCATTTTCAATCAAAGAGAACTGTTGTGTCATGGTTCGGAACTAAATGTGGTGGTTTTGGAACTATAGTTGCAGGTTCCAGAACTAAGTTTGCAGGTTCTAGAACTAAGTTCATGGGTTCCAGAACTAATTTTTTAGGTTTAGAACTATTTATGATTTCATCGAGGACAATAAGTTTCATCATCCAATGGTGGATTAATCATCTCTTCTACTTCTCTTACATGATCTACAATGTGATCATAGCAAAGAAGACAAATTTTGCTTATTAGTTTTAGGAGAATCAACCCACAATTGTTCATGATTGTCAGTAAAAGGTTGTGTAGTAGGATATAAGGAAATTTGTTTAGAGTTCTTACCATTCGAGATTGTCATATCACCTGACTTGTAATCTATCAAAGCAACAATGTAGCTAACCATGGTCTACCCAAAATAATGGGATAACCCAATGTTTTACCTTTTGGCTGCAGTATAAGGAAGTCAACTGGATATTCCCATGACTCCACCATAACCACCACGTCTTCAATAATTCCTTTTGGTTTTGCTATCAGATGATCTTCCATCTACAATATGGTATTAGTAGGTTATATACCCATTAATGGTAATGTTTTTAGAGTATCCACTGTCATTACATTGATAGAAGCTCCCAAATCTATCAAAACATTATGTACATCCTTATTTCCTATAGAGACAGAAATAACAGGACTTCCAGGATCTCCATATTTGGGAAGTAAAAGTTTTCCTGCTAATAAATCAGCAAGTTTCCCATCTACTTTGATAGTCTTGGGGTATTGTTTCTTCCTTCCAGGATTTTTCATACATAACATTTTGATTAATTTGTTCAATTCTGGAATATCTTTAATTTCTTGTAATAGTGGTATTTCAATATTCAATTTCCTTAGTTCCTATACCAATTCAAACTCCTTGATTTCTATAGCTTCTTTAAATCTCTCTAGAAATGGAGTCTTAGTAGTGTTGCTATCTGGCTCCTTTTCTTTTCTTTCTATATCCTCTTTTGGAACAACAAGTACTAGGGATTTCATTTTCTTTTGTCATTTCAATGATTATAAGGGGTGGACTGTTAATGATTTTCCTAGATCTAGTTTGAATATCCTTACAATCCATAGCATGTAAATCAACTAATTTTTTGGTTCTGTTCCATAAATAGGAGTTGTTTTTTTGTTTCTTGGATTTGCTACTGGTTGTGCTGGCATTTGTGTTTGGACTACATTCTCAGTTTGTGAATTTTGTGCAGGGATCCCATGATGGCCTGTTGATTCTGATTTGGATATGTTCTTCCTTGAGAATAATTACTAGGGTTCCATCTAGGTTGTGACCAAGCATAAGGATTTCCTTGACCAGACCCATGGTTTTGATGTCCCTGAGCATACCAAGCTTGATTTTCCCAATCTTGAGGGTTCCAAGTTGGTTGAGGTACCCAAGGTGGTTGTCCCCAATTTTTTGGTATTGACTAAGCAGCCCATGGCATCATCAGGGATTAGGAGCTGATCTTGGCATAAACTACCCTTGGTTAGGTTGTCTCTAAACAAAATTCAATTCTTCTATTTATAGATGAGGCACTGGTTTGTTTAAGTTGATTCTTAATAATGGGAAGTAAAGAACAAACATTAGTATCATGTTCTTTAGATTCACAGATAAGACACATTTTTTTTATCCAAAGGACAGTCTCTTAATGCATGCTTCTTCCTACATCTAGGACAATACATAGCCAATGGTTCAGTTTTGGAATTTTCTTTAGCTTGTAATCCATCCATAGTAGAGGTTAATTGCACTAAAATGTCTATTTTAAAGTTTTCTAACTCATCCATTAGTTTGTTCATATATATGGATTCATAATTTTCACCTGATTTTCCTTTTCTAGGTCACCTCTCTCATTAGGAAAGCTTCTACAAATCTCTTTAATTCCATTCATTCTTATTTGATCAATGTCTCCACCTCCTATCAAGTTAAGGGCTTCTCTAGATTTTTCATCCAAACCTTTAAGAAAAATGGTTTTACTTAACTCTCTAAAGCACAAATCCACATCTTTTGCTAACAAAGAGGAATCTATCTAAATAGTCTTCTATGTTTTCATCATCCTCCTGCTTGATTTTGAAGAATTCTTCCTTCCTATTTCTCCCTCTACAATAATCCTGGTATTTATCTAGGAAGGCAGTCTCCATTTGTGCCCAAGTGCTAATAGAGTTGGATGGTAATCCCATGAACCACCTCATTGTTGCATCCTTCAAAGTGGATGGAAACAACTTGAGTTTTTGATTATTTGTTTTATAATCATAGGTCTGACATAGTACCTTGAACTCAAATAGAAATTGGTTAGGATCTTCAGATGACATCCCTCTAAATGTGGGTAAATGTGTAGGTGAGATATTTTTCATTGATGTATCATCATCTCCCAATTGGATTGGATAGGTAAAGGTCCTATTAGGTTCTCTCTTAGCTTCTCATGCCATTTTAAAAATATTTTCTAAATTTTCCTCCCAATCAATGTGGTAAGTGGCATGCCTTAGGGAAGGTGAAAAATCAAGAGTAGGAGGTTGACTACTCAATTGAGAATCGAAACTCACCCTAAATGGATCTTGAGTAATAAGCCTTTTTGTAAAAGTTCCACTTCTTTCAGGTGACTGATCTAAGAATTAAAAAAATGGCAATTCTATTTCTTGTCTAATAGGGGATGATGGTGCCTCCAATTCTTGATCAATTTCCTTACTTTGACTAGAAGATGTTATGAATTCTTGTGAAGATGTTTTTGGAGGAATCTACCCTGTGAGTCTCTTGGTCTACTCATATATTTTGTGATATAGTAGGGAAGATCCTTCAACTACTAGATGTATGTTTTGTTGCTCTTGCTAACACTTAATTAGAAAGTTCCAACTAGTGATCCCTAAAAATGGTGCCAAAAATGATGGGTTGTCATTATTCCCTTCATTTAATCAACTTCTTGTTGATGTCATATCAAACCAGGGGTGTGTCTAAAGCTATATGCAATAAGAGTAATTTAACCGATCTAGTAGTTGACTGTAGTTATTTTTGTATTTTCTGGGGGATCTCTTCAATGTCTTAAGGAATTCTTGGTAAAACCTTATTTAAATCAAACTATGAAAACTTGCTGAAAGTAAACACACTAAAATATTTGTTGAAAGGAAACACACTGTGTAGAATGGAAACACACTTGTTGTTGGAAAATAAACACACTTGCTTCTAAAAGTAAACAAACTCAATTTAGAATGCTTGAAAATAATTTTCAAGAAATATAAGAATCTATCTAAACACATGTAGGAACAAGTATAAAATAGAGTTTAACTGAAAGAATTAAAACAATACAAAACTAATAGATCTAGGCTATTTGTTGAAGAAATATAAATACCAAATATACAAATATCCCGATCCTTGGGGAGTGGGCCCTTGCTCCTCTCGAATCAGGATTTAACAACTTAAAATTCTCTCAAATAAGAATGGATATTTTATTGATAAAACATTTGAAATTACAAACATACTGGATTTGAGTACTTAGTCTATTTCTCTTCTCTTTTCTATTTCTATCTCATACCATATTCGATATCTCTATTATATATATCTATCTACCGCAAATCTTCTTTTAAATACATTTTACAATCACATTTGTCTTCAATGATTTCGATAAAAATTAATCATGTCCAAAATAGATGCTAAGTCGATTGTAGTTGATCGAGATAGTTGTAGGATAACTCTTCCTGGATCTGTGTTCAAAATCTTTTCATCCTTTCCGATTGAAAGGGTCGTAGTACACAATATCCGGATGTGGTTAGAATAGATAACTCCCATCACTTTCAAAACTTCGGAGAAGTTCCAAAACCATAGGAATTTGTTAAGGCTCAAAATCATGAGAGTTCCGGAGTTATCCCCAGGAGTTCCAGAACTAAGTCCAAAAATTTCAGAACTAAATACTGGAGTTTCGGAACTAAGTCTGAAAGTTCTAGAACTAGATGATGACTAATGAGTGTTGTTATTACCTTCATTTAATCAACTTCTTGTTGATGTCATATCAAACCAGGGGTGTGTCCAAAGCTATATGCAACAAGAGTACTTTAACTAATCTAGTAGTTGACTGTAACTATTTTTATATTTTCTAGGGGATCTCTTTAATGTCTTAAGGACTTCTTGGTAAAACCTTATTCAAATCAAACTATGAAAACTTGCTGAAAATAAAACACACTGAAAGCTTGCTGAAAGGAAACACACCATGCAAAAAGGAAACACACTTACTATTGGAAAATAAACACACTTTCTTTTGAAAGTAAACACTCAGATTAAAATGCTTGAAAATAATTGCAAGAAATATAAAGATTTATCTAAACACCTACAGGAACAAGTATGCAATATAATTTAACTGAAAGAACTAAAGCAATACAAAATTAATAGATCTAAGCTACTTGCTGAAGAAATATAAATACCAAATAAATGAATATCCTGGTCCTTGGGGGAGTGGGCCCTTGCTCCTCCTTGAATCAGGATTTTAACAACTCATAATTCTCTCAAATCAAAATGGCTATTTTATTGATGAAAACATTCAGTATTACAAAACGTACTGGATCTAGATACTTAGTCTATTTCTCTTCTTTGTTCTATATCTCTAATCTTCTATATCTAATCTAATGCAGGTCTACATTTATATACATTTTACAATCCTAGTTGTCTCAATGATTCTAATGAAATCAAATCATGCCTAGAATAGATGTTGAGTTGGATGGTGGTTGATCAGATAGTTGTAGGATAACTCTTCCTGGATCTACATTTAGAAATATTCTCATCCTTCATGATTGTAGATGTAAAATTTCTGGATGTGGTTTAAAATAGATAACTCCCATCAGTTCCGAAACTTTGGAAAAGTTCCAGAACCATAGGAAATTGTTAAGAACCAAAACCTATGAGAGTTCGGAGTTGTCACCAAGAGTTCGGAACTAAGTTTGAAAATTCTGGAACTAAATTATGGAGTTCGGAACTAAGTCTAAAAGTTTGGAACTAAATGATGACTATGTGATGGAGTTCTGGAACTAGCTTGGAAGTTTTGGAACTAAGCTATGTAGGATCAGACACTATCAAAAACATATTGAACACCACCTACTTCATTTCCTTGACTGATTAGACCTACTTTATTACAAAACTGAATTTAAACACACACTATGTTAGGAATTTCAGATTTTTTAACATTAGGATCACAATCAATCAAAAGACAGACATAGTTACATCCTAACTCATATCAGATCAACTAAAAGTCACACAATGCAATCAAACTTAATCAAAAGGAGAGTATGATGAGATCATATATTATACATTAATCAGACATATATTGGCCTCATCATTTCCCCCAAACTTACTTGTTTGTAAGTCCCTTTACAAACTCATTCTTCAAAAGTGGGATCATATGTTCTGCATTCCATTTGATTGCTTAGATCAAATGGCTGATACTGAATTTTCCAATGCTTAAGCTCAAATGTACTGTACCCAGCTCCTTTTCTTATTTTCCTCTCCCACTTTTCAAATTCAACAGGGTCTTGAGGTTCCCTATTCTACCAAGGAGACATGGGGGTGAGAAGTAGAGGTGGCCTCGTTCACATTCCCATCCATATTTGGCTATAGGTTTCATTGACTTGGGGAATTATTGTGCATAATGCTTTGGCCCTCTCTAAACTCCATATCAAATTTGTAGGGAAATTACTTCCCTTCTTTTCAAAGCAACAGTAAGGATTTCCCACATTTTTAGCATCCTTCATAAATATCTTCAAATTTTTCCTCTTTATAGGAGGTGAAGGCATCAATACTTTTTTAGAATAGCAAGGTAATGTGTCTTGAATCTCTTATCAAAGGCATGAGTTATGAAATGTGTGAGGAAGGCAGAAGGTTTACCATAATGAGCTCTCATGCAGAGGCCTGTTGAGCTAGCTTTCAATAAAAATTCAAATTCTCTTTCCTTCCATGCAATTTGGTTTTACAAAAGAGAGACAAATGCATTGAGCTAGCTCTCCCCTACATATAAGTTAATCATAAATCATGTGTTTTTCTGTAGCATATAATTGCAAAGATAAAATTCACACAGGAGAATTTTTTGTTCAAGGCTAGATAGAGAGTAAGCTACCATGAATTCAAATTCATCTTGTAATTCATGTGGAAGCCCACATGCAATTCTTGACAACTGCCAGTGAATGAACTGCTCTTCCAAAATACACACTATATGCAGGAGAAGGTCTCCTGCAGGAAAGCAATTTCTCACTCATAATACAGACCATATGAATTTTGGCAAGACATTTATATTTATTTCCTTCCTCCTTATAAAAGTTTTCTTCCCATTCCTTTCTTTCCTTCATCTCTTCCTCCATCTTGGTCTTTAATTCCTCATTTGATGTTTTTTCTTCTCTGAGCTCTCTAAAAATATCATCCCATTGTTATTTCAGTGGAAAATAGGTCAACTCAGTTTGTGCAGAGGATATGGACACAACACTTTGTTTTCTAGAAGTCTGGAACTCTTCCTCTTTTTCTATCAGCTACTTCTTGGTTGCTTTGATACTTCTTCAGTTTTGGCTGCAAGTTGAGTTGTTAGCTCATTAATGAGTGTTTCCCTTTGTTCCAATTTAAGTTTGAGGAATTCCAATTCCTCATCTTTTTCTCTGATAATAAGCTCTGCTCTAGATAAGAACAAAGCTTGTTTAACTTGTTGTCTTTCCTCTTCCTCTGAAATTATTTGAGGAGTTTGGCATTCTTCCTCTATTAAAGGAAATTTTCCTTTTCTTATCCTAGATGCCAACTCTTCTTCTTCATGTGGCACTACTGAAGGTTCAACCAACTCCTGAAAATCTTGATCATCAAATCTCTCTTCTCCTCTGTCCATTTCAATATGACTTGGCTCAGGTGGAGTCATGGCCATGCTGCCCAAAATGTCAGCAACTTCCTCTTCCATCCTTTCTTTCTCTTCCATCCTTTCTTGCTCACTCCTTACTTCTAGAGTTCCCCTTGACCTCTTATGAATTTTTCTTATCTAGGGAAGTTCAATATGCCCAGTAGTGAATTTCCCCTAGAACTTATTCTTACTGTTCTTTTTGGTTCTTGTGTAGGTGAGCTATCACCATCAGAGACATATATTGGTTCTTCTAAAGCTGTTGTGGAAGATGTATTTCCTTCACCAAGACAAAAGGCTCTGTTATTTTTATCTTCCTCACCGACCTTCTTTTCGTTGATATGTTTTCTCTTTCCATTTCCCTTTGTTCTTCTTCTAGGGGCATCGATTTCCAGATTAGCTGAAGGGCATAATGGGGCTGGAATTTCCCTTCTGATAATATTAGGTTTTTTCTTGAACTTTCCAAGAAACTTGTCCCAAATTTCTTCTCCATTATTTTTTGACAGGAAATGGTGTTGGCATATTAAGTGAATTAGACCATGATGTCTAATTGTTCCAACACCCCGAAATATCTCTGAGCCATGGTCTGAATGGAATCAAAAAGAAACCCTGGGAGGTTTATTATGTATTCAGGCTTGGTGGCTCCATACTTCAGATATATGAGCATTTTTAAGACCTCCTTTCCCATAGACCCAAACTGACCATCACAAGTTAAATATTTTACTATCCAGAATGCTACCCTGTCAAAGGGTTTGGGAAAACTAGCCCTTCTGACCCCTTTTATGATTTTCTTTGTATTATAGATATACTAGGGTTCAACTTCTTCTTCTTGTAGCAAGACTTCTACTAGTTCTTTCAAAGTCCCCTTTACAGGTTGTGGGACATGAACAATGGGTATTCCAGACACATTACTTACAATATTTATAGAGAAAGGAATAAAGACATTTCTTACTTTTGTTCTAGACTGTTCTAGATTTATGATGAATTCTCTTACCAATTCGTCATTATGCCTTGAAAATTTCTTCAGGAATTCAAGCCATCCTGCATGCTCAAAGATGGATGCTACTTCTTTGTCTACGAGTAGCTGGGAATCGTCCTTTGGTTCTGATTTCTTCTTAATCCCCATATTGGCTTGAGTTCTATCTTCCTTGATTTCATGCAAATTGGTTATAGGCCTTCTCCTTAGCTACGAAACTAACGGCTTGGCTACGGAACCTCTATGTTTAGCTGTGGAACCTTAGTTCTTAGCTACGAGAACGTTTGAATTCTCTATTCTTTGTTTCGAATACCAACTCAATTCACTACTCCTTCCTCAAGATACTTCTACAATCTTTATCTCACTTGATGTTTGCAATAATGATTATTAATGATAACCATGCCACCACTTATTCCATCCAAATCAATATCATGATTACACACTTGTAATCATAATGTATAAATAAATGACTCATCATACCTACTTTTTAAATTAAGTCACATCACACATGCAAACATTTAATCAACCCTAAATAAGTTAAAAGACATAATTACCATTCTTGATGATGTAAGCCTTTTGCTATGATGACTCGTCATTCCTACAAGTGGAACAAAACATGATTAGATAAGATAGCTGGAATTCAAAAGAATTCCTTTATTTGAACTAGCCAAAAAGAGGTCAACCACCATTTGCTGGTTTTCAATTGACCTTGAGAGAAATATATATATATATATATATATATATATATATATATATATATGGGAAGAAGACGTCATTTACTAGTTTTCATCTTCTTCCCTTTATTCTGGATCTATCATCTGATTATTTTATCATTTTGGAAGAACTGAGTTCTTCCATATGATCAAATTCTTTGTCTACTTCAATCTTCCTCAAAAATTCATTCTTAGTGGGAGGCTTCCTATAGAGTTTCAGCCTATGTCCATTGACCAAGAGTGTTCTGTTGTTGCCATCAATGGGAAGTAACTGAATAGAACCATTGTCAAAAATCTGATCAATCTGATAAGGTCCCAACCATCTGGTTCTCAATTTTCCCTTGAACTATTGGTACTTAGAGTCAAATAGTAATGCCCAGTCTCCTACTTTGAATTGTCTTTTCTTGATATGTATGTCATGCCATTGCTTCCTTTTCTCTTGAATCATCTCTGTCTGCTGAAGTGCTTCCATCCTTAATTCATCCAACTCATTGAGTTGAAGGATTCTTTCTTTTTGAGCTACATTTAATTCAATTCCCACCTTCACTATTGTCCTCAATGTCTTAAGTTAAAATTCTATAGGCTATAGGCAACAAGGAATTTTTCCCATAAACTAATTCATATGGTGAAAACCCCTGTTGTAGTTTTCCAAGTTGTATTATATTCCCCAGAGCCTTCAAGTATTCTCTTTACCCAATCTTTTCTCCCACCTTCAACTATTTTGGTAAAGATGTTCTCTAATTCTTTATCTGTTACTTCAGCTTGTGTCCATTTGATTGTGGATGGTAAGGAGATGGCTTCCTATGATTGATTTGATAATACCTTGTGAAAGATTGGATCATAATTGTGGTCCCCGATTTGAAACTATGCTCCTTGGTGCTCCAAAATTGATCATAATTCTATTCTAAAGGAAATCAGCAACTGCTTCCTCAGTGACATTTTTCAATGCTTGTACTTCTACCCATTTTGTCACATAGTCAGTACATACAAGAATATATTCCTTCCCTTGTGAAGGAGGATTAAAGGGACCAAAAAAATCTAATCCCCATCTCTCAAATGGTTCAACCACAACTTGAGGCTACAGAGGCATTTCATTGGTGAAAGTTGGCTTTCCCATCCTTTGACAAGGATCACACCTCTTGACATATCTTTTCACATCCTTGTATAGAGATGGCCAATAATAACGGGTGCCAAATATCTTATGAGCTGTTATTTTTAATAAATAGTGTCCTCCACTTGGTTCATCATGACGTGATATGAGGATGTAAAATATTTCATCCTCTCTTACACACCTGCACAAGACAAAATCAGGGCCACACTTAAATAGAATTCCATTTAACCATTTGAATTTTGTAATGGTTTTAATTTAATTCTTTATTTGTTTCTTAGTGAAAGAAGGAGGAAATTCCCTATTACAAGATAATTTTCCATATCAGCAAACCATGGTGTACTTGCTAAGATTGGGAACAATTGTTCATCTAGAAATTTATTCTTGACTGGATCTTGTTCCCCTATGGTGGTTAGTCTTGAAAAGAAATCAGCTACCACATTAGATTTAATTGGATTGTCCACAATGGTAATATCAAATTCTTGTAAAATTAATAACCATCTAATGAATCTTCCTCCAACCAATGGTTTTTTCATTAAATACTTAATTGTTGAATGATCTATGTGTACAAATATCTTGTACCTTGTAATATAATGTTTGAATTTATTGATTACATAAATTACAAGAAATTCCTTTTCAGTGGTGGTGTAATTATTTTTAGTGGGAGTAAGATTCTTGCTAAGATAGTAAATGGCATACATCTTTCCTTCTTCATCTTTTTGTCCCAATAATGCACCAATGGAATAATTTCAGGCATCTATTTGGATATGAAATGGATTTTCCCAATTAGGACCTCTCAATATTGGGGCACTGATTAATTTGTTTTTAATTTCTTCAAAAGCATGCTGACACTTTTCATCCCAAATAAATTCACAATCCTTGGTTAGCAAATTAAACATGGGGGCAACCATTTTACTAAAATATTTTATAAATCGTCTATAGTACCCAACATGTCCTATAAATTATTTGATATCTACGGGAGTCTAAGGGATAGGTAAATATGAAATGATCCTAATTTTGTTTTGATCCACCTAAATTCCTTTTTGTGAAATATGGTGTCCTAATACAATTCCCTCATCCACCATCATCAAACATTTTTCATCACTAAGAGATAGGTTGTGTTGTTCACATATTGTTAACACTCTGTCCAAATTTCTCAAAGCCTCTTGAATTTATCTCCAAGTATAGCGAAGTCATCCATATATACTTCAACACAATCATTTGTTAGATCAAAAAGATTACAAGTACAACTCTCTAGAAAGTTGTAGGAGCATTGCATAAACCAAATGGTAACACTCTATAGGCAAAGGTTCCCCATGGACATGTAAATGTAGTTTTGTCCTGATCCTCAGCAGCAACTCTGATCTGATTATACCCACTAAAGCCATCCAAGAAAGAAAAGTACTATTTACGAAAGGTTATCTAGGACTTGATCTACGAATGGTAGAAAAATAATCTCTCATTGTGGATTTGTTTAATTCCCTATAGTCAACACATATTCTCCATTTTCCATTATTTTTGGGAAAAATTACAAGAGGAGATACCCATTGACTATCTGAGATAGGGTAGATGAAACCTACTTGTAATAGTTTTTCAATTTCTTGTTTGACTATATCCCTTAAAGTTGGGTTAATCCTTCTTTGAGGTTGCCTAACTGGTTTAGTGTTTTCAAGTATAGATGTGATGAGTGCTAGATACTTGGATGAATCCCCTTCATATCTTTGTAATCCCAAGAAAAATATTTAGTATGATTTTTTAGAACATCAAACAATTTAGCTTCTTCATCCTCTTTCAACCAGCTATTGATGTTTAAAGTTTTTCCTAGTTGAATTTCAACATGCTTGGTTCGATATGTGATGAACTGATTTGTGGAAAGGGTTTCATTAAATTATTTAATGGACATGCATGTGGTAAAAACATATGGTATGTAGCAACATCTCCAAAAGTTCCTTGAGACAGAATACTAGAAAAGGACAATGAATGAGAATTATGATACTTACTCTTTCTGAGGCCAAATTTCTTGTCACTGCTACTTTCCGAGAAATTCTTCACCACTTCCTGATGTACTTAAAACTGAAGCTACCGATTTATCCTCTCCCTATGATAAATCTCATTCCTCCGGAGTGAAATCATTTTCAATCAAAGATAATTGTTGTTGTCGTGGTTCTGGAACTATAGCCATATGTTCCGGAACTAAGTTCATGGGTTCTAGAACTAAGTTCGTGGGTTCGAAACTATTTCGATTACACTATAGATAGCAGGTTCTCATCTAATGGTGGATTAATCATGTATTCTACTTCTCTTACATGATCCTGTAACGTCATCATAGCCAAAGAAGACAAATTTTGCTTATTATTTTAAGGAGAATCAACCCACATTTGTTCATGATTTGTTAGTAAAAGGTTATGCGGTAGGATATAAGGAATTTTTTTAGATTTCTTACCATTTGAGATTGGCATATCACCTAACCTGAAATCTATCAAAGCAAAAACTATAGCTAACCATGGTCTTCCCAAAATAATGGGATAACCCAATGTTTTACCTTTTTTTGCTACAATATAAGAAAGTGAACTAGATGTTCCCATGACTCTACCATCACCGCCACGTCTTCAATAATTACTTCTAGTTTTGCTATAGGTGATCTCGCCATCTACAATATGGTATTAGTAGGTTTTATACATGTTAATGGTAAAGTTTTTAGAGTACCCACTATCATTACATTGATAGCATCTCCCAAATCTATAAAAACATTATGTACATCCTTGTTTCCTTTAGAGACGAAACAAGAGGACTTTCAGGATCTCCATATTTGGGAAGTAATAGTTTTCTTGCTAATAAATCAACAAGTTTCCCATCTACTTTGATAGTCTTGGGATACTGTCTCTTTCTTCCAGGATTTTTCATGCATAATATTTTGATCAATTTGTTCAATTCTGGAATATCTTTAATTGCTTGTAACAGTGGTATTTCAATATTTAGTTTCCTTAATTCCTGAACTAATTCAGACTCCTTGATTTCTATATCTTCTTTGAATCTCTCAGGAAATGGAGTCTTAGTAGTGTTGTTATCTGGCTCCTTTTCTTTTCTTTCTATATCCTCTTTTGGAACAACAATACTAGGGTTCTCATTTTCTTGTCATTTCAGTGATTATAAGGGGTGGATTGTTAATGATTTTCCTAGATCTAGTTTGAATATCCTTATAATCCATAACATGTAAATCAACTAATTTTTAGGTTCTGTTCCATAAATAGGAGTTGTTTGTTTGTTTTTGGGGTTTACTATTGGTTGTAATGGCATTTGTGTTTGGAAAACATTCTCATTTTGTGAGTTATATGTAAGGGATCCCATGATGGCCTGTTGATTCTGATTTGGATATGTTCTTCCTTGGGAATAATTAGGGTTCCATCTAGGTTGTGACCAAGCATAAGGATTTCCTTGACCAGCCCATGGTTGTTGATGTCCCTAAGCATACCAGGCTTGATTTGACCAATCTTGAGGGTTCCAAGTTGGTTGAGGTACCCAAGGTGGTTGTCCCCAATTTTGTGGTACTGCCTAAGTAGCCCATGGCATTTTCCATGGATTAGGAGCTGATCTTGGCATAAATTTCCCTTGGTTAGGTTGTCTCTGAACAAAATTCAATTCTTCAGTTGTAGATGTGGCACTGGTTTGTTTAAGCTGATTTTTAATGATAGGAAGTAAAGAACAAACATCAGTATCATGTTCTTTAGATTCACAGATAAGACACATTTCTATTTTATCCAAAGGACAATCTCTTAATGCATGCTTCTTCCTATATCTAGGACAATACATAGCCGATGGTTCAGTTTTGGTATATGATTTAGCTTGTAATCCATCCATAGTGGAGGTTAATTACACTAAAATGTCTATTTTAAAGTTTTCTAACTCATCCATTAGTTTGTTTATGTTTGAATTAAGAATTTTTACTGATTTTTATTTTCTAGGTCCACCCCTTGTTTTGGAATAGCTTCTCCAAATCTCTTTAATTCCATTCATTCTTATCTGATCAATATCTCCCCCTCCTATTAAGTTAAGGGCTTCTCTAGATTCGTCATCCAAACCTTTGAGAAAGATGGTTTTACTTAATTCCTCTGTAAGCACAAATCCACATCTTTTTCTAACAAAGAGGAGTTTGTCTAAATAGTCTTCTATGTTCTCATCCTCTTCCTGCTTGATTTTGAAGAATTCTTCCTTCCTATTTATTCCTCTGTAATAATCCTGGTATTTATCTAGGAAGGCAGTCTCCATTTGTGCCCAAGTGCTAATAGATTTGGATGTTAATCCCATGAACCACCTCATTGCTGCATCCTTCAAGGTGGATGGAAACAACTTGAGTTTTTGATTATTTGTTTTATAATCATAGGTCTGACATAGCACCTTGAATTCAAATAGAAATTGGTCAAGATCTTCAGATGACATCCCTCTAAAAGTGGGTAAATGTGCAGGTGAGATATTTTTCATTGATGTGTCATCATCTCCCAATTGGATTGGATAGGTAAAGGTCCTATCAGGTACTCCCTCAGCTTCTCATGCCATTTCAAAAATATTTTTGAAGTTTCCTCCCAATCAATGTGGTAAGTTGTATGCTTTGGGGAAGGTGAAAAATCAAGAGTAGGAGGTTGAATACTCAATTGAGAATCAAAACTTACCCTCAATGGATCTTGGGTAATAATCATTTTCCTAAAATTTCCACTCCCTTCAGGTGACTGATCTAAGAATTCCAAAAATGGCAATTCTATTTCTTGTTTGACAAGGGATGGTGGTGCCTCCAATTCTTGATCAATTTCCTTACTTTGACTAGAAGATGTTATGAATTCTTGTGAATATTTTTTTGGAAGGAATCTACCTTGTGAGTCTCTTGGTCTACTCATATATTTTGTGATATAGTAGGGAAGATTCTTCAACTACTAGATGTATGTTTTGTTTCTCTTGCTAACACTTAATTAGAAAATTTTGCTGGTGTTCCCTGGAAATGGCACCAAAAATGATGGGTGTCATTATTCCCTTCATTTAATCAACTTCTTGTTGATGTCATATCAAACCAAGGGTGTGTCCAAAGCTATATGCAACAAGAGTACTTTAACTGATCTAGTAGTTGACTGTAACTATTTTTATATTTTACGGGGATCTCTTTAATGTCTTAAGGACTTCTTGGTAAAACCTTATTCAAATCAAACTATGAAAACTTTCTGAAAATAAAACACACTAAAAGCTTGCTGAAAGGAAACACACCGTGTAAAAAGGAAACACACTTGCTGTTGGAAAATAAACACACTTTCTTTTGAAAGTAAACACTCAGATTAAAATGCTTGAAAACAATTGCAAGAAATATAAAGATTTATCTAAACACCTACAGGCACAAGTATGCAATAGAATTTAACTGAAAGAACTAAAGAAATACAAAATTAATAGATCTAAGATACTTCTTTGAAGAAATATAAATACCAAATAAATGAATATCTTGGTCCTTGGGGGAGTGGGCCCTTTCTCCTCCTTGAATCAAGATTTTAACAAATACGAATGGCTATTTTATTAATGAAAACATTCAGTATTACAAAACATAGTGGATCTAGATACTTAGTCTATTTCTCTTCTTTGTTCTATATCTCTAATATTCTATATCTAATATAATGCAGGTCTACATTTATATACATTTTACAATCCTAGTTATCTCGGTGATTTTTATGAAATCGAACCATGCCCGAGTAGATGATGAGTGGGATGGTAGTTGATCGACAGATTGTAGGATAACTCTTCCTAGATCTACATTTAGAAATCTTCTCATCCTTTATGATTGTAGATGTAAAATTTTTGGATGTGTTTTAAAATAGATAACTCCCATCGAGTTCGAAACTTTGGAAAAGTTCTAGAATCATAGGAAATTATTAAGAACCAAAACCTATGAGAGTTCGGAGTGTCACTGAGGATTTTTGAAACTAAGTCCAAAAATTTCAGAGCTAAATTCTTGAGTTTTGAAACTAAGTCCAAAAGTTCTGGAACTAAATGATGACTGTGTGATGGAGTTCCGAGAACTAGCTTGGAAGTTCTGGAACTAAGCTATGTAGGATCAAAAGCTATAGAAAATATATTGAACGCCACCTACTTCATTTCCTCAACTGATTAGACCTACTTTATTACAAAACTGATTTTAAACACACTATATTTTAGGAATTTTAGTGTTTTTAACATTAGGATCACAATCAATCAAAAGACAGATAGTTACATCCTAACTCATATTAGATAAACTAAAAGTCACACAATGCAATCAAACTTAATCAAAAAGAGAGTATGATGAGATTATATATTATACACTTATCAAACATATACTAGCATCATCAATGAGTCGTGTGTGATGGAGTTCTAGAACTAGCTTGGAAGTTCCAAAACTAAGTTGTGTGGGAACATATGTTGTTGAAAACATATTGATCGCTTCCTACTTCATTTCCTTGACTGATTAGACCTGCTTTATTACAAAACTAAATTTCAAACACACACTTCGTCAGGAATTTTAGAGCTTTTAACATTAGAATCACAATCAATCAAAAGACAGACAATTACATCCTAACTCATATAAGATCAACTAAAATTCACACAATGGAATCATACTTAATAAAAGGAGAGTAAGATGAGATCATATATTATACATTAATTACACATAAATGGCCTCATCATTCATATTTTGGATTTCTAGTTATTTTTCTGGAATAGCCTTCATCACTCCTTCAATTCTATTTTTGGCCCTCAGGGCACCATCCTATTCCCCTCTATTGATATTTTTTCATACACAGTTTCCCATTACACATTCATCAGTCATGTTTCACTTTTTGAAACTAGTGTTTTTCCATAGTAATTGGCATTGGTTGTTGTGACCAACATAGGTTCCCCATTCACCATCACCAATCGACGACCATCGTCGGATCTCGTGTTTGGTTTTAAATATCCAAACCTTGACCGAATTCACCCTCCTAGCCTAATTTTTCTCTGTCCTCACTATTTTTGTGTCATTTACAGAATACAATCTTACCAAGTCAACACTTATTCACATGGTGTTGACTTGCAACCAAAATAACACTCTTATATTCCACGTCAACCGTCAACCACTCCCACCTAGTCCCTCACCACCTTCTATATTGTTACCCATGGATCGACCCCGCCTACCACCATTGTTACATGTAATGAGGAGTTTGCATGACTCTTTGATCGAATCTTGTAGCCTTATAATTCTATCTTTCCCACACCCACTTGAGATTCCTCATGTCATTTGATATATGGCATGCTCGTATCCATATCTCCTACCCTTGTCCTCACTCCAACATTAGCCCCTACTAGTTTTGTGTTACCTTCACTTGCTTTACCCCTAGTGGTTTCGCAACTAGGCCCTACACCTCGCTATAACTACTACATCTACAACATCGGTTGCACCCATAGTATCGGTTGTTTCTTCATCGCCTACCCAGAGCATAACTTCGGGAGTAGCATGAATCATACAACCTCATGTAAATTTTCTAGATATATATCCAACCTATTTCTTAGTTTTGATTTTATTATCTCACATATACCAATTGCAACATAACCACCCATGGTTTTGGTAACCCCTACCCAATTTGAGAATATTTTCCTATCTATCTCATAGTTGCCACCCCCAATCACTACTAGAGAGTCACTTCAACTTTACCACCTACATATACATACTATCAACAACCCCTATCTCATCCGTCATTCATTCTGGGTATATGCCCTCCATGTCAGTCCCCATTCTTAACCTTCCTATTCAGAATCACCATACACTGGAATGCCCACCCACATCACATGTTCAACAACAACCCTCTTACACTACGGGAGGTTCCCTTCTATCACATCCTACCAATGAACTCATCAAATTAATGATGGAAAGGATGTAGACACTAGAAGCATCGGTTTCTAGCTCACACAATTCTCTCACCTATGATGAAATCTATAATGATCCCATTCATCCATCCATTCCTATTCGCACATACCTTGTACATTGGGAAATGCAAAAATTCAACTACTTTGCATTATTAAATAAGACTCACAACAACATTTTTGTCCTTCAAACATGGGTGCTACCTGATTTCCCATGATGACACTTTACTCCTACGGACCTTCCCGATGTCTCTAATAGGACCTACATTAGATTGGTATAGTGGGCTACCCATACATTCTATCTACACATGTAATCAAGTAGCCCAAGCCTTCCTAGACCACTTCTCAATCAACATTGTCAAGAAAGTCACCATGACTAATCTCTATTCCACTCACAAGATGACGACAAGTCTATTGTGGACTTTGTCACTCATTGGCACAGCCTAATTAACCAACTCACATTTCAATTACATCAAACTGAGCTCATAGAGTTGTTTACTTGGGCTTGTACTAGACACATTTCACCAACCCTATAGGTGCATACATTCCACACCTTTGACGAGGCATTCACCATGGCACGAAAATTGGAGATTTGTGCTATCGAAGAGAATAAAATTCAGCTACATAACAAAAACACCACATTCAAATCAAATGATGCTTCTTCATATTTGAAACCCCAGAACAACTATTCAAAATCCAAAGGATCTACCAATGTTGTGGTTCTCAAGGCTAGACCCTCTAACTCATCAAACCAGCAAAACCTTCTTCTAATCTCTCTCCCGTCCAAACTTTCTAGTTCGGATGAGAACAACAAAGAAAACCCTAATAGGGGAACCATACTCTTCTATTTTGGAAAAACTTATTAAGGCTGGTGCCATTACCCTTCCACCTATAAAACCACACACTAGTTTTGAACCGATCACCCACACCCACGTGGTATAAATAACATGACAATTGTAACTATCATCATGTCAAAGGTCATACCAATGGTAACTACATCACTTTCAAGAATATCATCTAATAAATGTTAGAAAACAGAGATCAAGTCTTGGATAACCCAAATGCACTAGCCAACCAAAACCTACATATCTTAAAAAAAAACCATTCCCTAATCAATACCCATCTTCCAACCAAACTAGTGATGCTTCAACCTATGATAACAATATCTCTGTGAGGTCCATGTTGTTTTCGATGACATACCGGTTACTTCACAATTGCACTTGAATATAGAAGAAAAAAATTTGTGTAATAGCTACAAGACCAAATGAATATTAATGGGCATAAAGTACCAACAAACTCCTCAATCAAAGAGGCTAAAATTCCTTCTTCCTTTATTGAAGCTCAAGCTGAATTTACACATAGAGTGAGAATTAGAAGACATTTTGTAATAGGAGAAATGGAAGAAACTTGCTATCTCTTGCTCTCTTCACAAGGATAACTCTCTCATGAATTCATAAAAACAACGCCAACATCTAAGAAGCAAAAATTTAGAAGAATTTTAGAAGACCTTCAAATGAGGAGCTTATTACAATTTATAGAAGAGGAGGAAAACTTTTCATCTTCCTGGTGAATTTTCGAATACCTTAATGTGACTTAAGATTGTTCATATTCCTTTTTAAATACTTAAGTCCCTTTTATAATAACAATGTGACTTAAATTTACATCACATTTCTGAAGTCACTTAAGTCATATCAAAAAGTGCAACTCTCAACATAAAAATATAACATTGAGGAGAGAGGGTGTTGTATGAGAAGAGAAAAGAAAGATAAAGAAGGGAAAGAGGAAAAGGATTATCTTTGAAGGATGAGCTACTACGGTGGACTTGGCTCCATTCTCTCGATTGCACTCCTCTTTGTGATCCGAGAAGGCTTGGCTTTTCCAAACTCCTGGTCAAAACAAGTCACCACTGGGTTCTACTCTATCGGCATGAGAGATACGAATCCAGCTCAAGGTTTTAGTCCATCCATCGGTCACACTGTTGATGTCCTTGCACTTCCTGAACCATGATGAATGCTTTTCTGCGATAAGTGCAATGGAGGCTTGGATTTCTAAGAAGAAGTTGAGGGTATCCTTAGTGAAGGAAAATGGGTTACCCACCCCTTTCTTGAAATATTCTTCAAAAGATCCAATCAACTCATCAACAATTCAATGCTCACTCATTGCGAGTACTCCAAGTTTCTAAATTTTCTGATTTATACTATCCTGCAGCTTGTATGTTTGTTCTTGTTTCTCCTCTATCTCTATGAATGCCCGATTGATTGCTTCAGATCTGATTGCCAAGGCCCTCTCCCATAAATGTGTCAAGTTTTCCATAGGAGTTTCAAAAACCTTCTTATCAATTAATTCCTGACGATGAGTGTTGCTCATCTCACTGACTACTAGTCCCAGTAATATCTTTCTTTCCCCACATATTTTTTGAGTGCTCACGTTCTGTTGGTAGTGGTGCACATGTATGCAAAGAGCTTGACTACATCTTGAAGTGTTGACTTCCCTTTTTCGGAGATTGAATCGATCCATTCCTTATTTTCTCAGCCCTGCATCGTGAACTCGTGTGTTCTTCTAATGGATTCCAGTTGAAGCTACCTTGATGGGTACCAATTTCTCAATAGGAAGTGCTATAGTGCTTGGTTCCACCAAATGTTGTACATAAGATGAAAGAGTTCACACTTTCTCCTCTAGTCCCTCAATCTTCTCTTTGTATTATTTATTCCTTGCCATCATGCGAGTAGAATATTGTTGGAATATGTGCAAATCTCCCTCATGATTAGCTAGTCCCAATTGGATCGTGCTCATCTCATAGTCAGCTAGTGTCATCTCATCCATTGGCTTGATTAATTTTGGCTGAGCTACTTCAATATACTGATTACCTATCTCCTCAATATAGAATCGTGATGCTGTATATGTGATCTTTCTTGACCATTTTTCTTTAGCCAAAGAGATAATTGCTGATTTATCGGGGTAGTACTTTTTCATAGTGCAAGTGTTGAGGATGATCATTTCCCTCATCCAAAAAAACATTTCGTCAGTTTCAGGCTCAATGATGGGTGCATCAACCATTCTTTGTTCTAATGGAGGAGGAAAATCTTGACTGAGAGGAGCATTAGAGTCAACAACATGCTTTGGACCTCTTGTAGTGGCTTGAATATTAGATCATGAGTCACATACTCCTTGATCACTTGTGCATCTGGTGTTGGATTTTCTATCTACATTACTAGGATCACATCTTCCTCTTGCAGTGATGCAAATGAATATTTTTCTTCCTTTAATTTCTTGGATGTCTTCTCATGGGGAGAAATTTTCAATTCCATGGCCTTCCTTTTTGAACTCACTCTAGAGTGTTTAGAGCTGGAGGTTACTGTTGTTGCAAATCAGCAGCACCCCCTAGATGTTGATCATATTTCTAGTTTGATCTTTCTAAGCATCCAGTGTGATTGCACAACATTGAATCCTCTTCCCAAGTGTGGGACTTGCAAAAATGGAAGAGGAATCTCCAAATTAGAGGTTGGTTCCTCAACTCCTCTGATTAGCTATTTTACTTGCACAATTGCAGAGGTTTAAACTCCTAATCCTACCCTAAATTCCAAAGGAGACAGAGATAGAGAATGCAGATAAACTAAAACTAATGCTAATAGGTGATGCACCAAAGGAGTTGTAGACACCTGATGCTGCATGAAATACACAATCCATAAGGAAACATAGGAAAAAACATGCACAAATTCTCAAAATGTAATGAAATATCAAGAAAGAAATGATAGATATATGAAAGGATTGAGGGATTTTAATCACAAAACATATATCAACATCTCAGATCCAATACAGTACATTACAGTGATCCAGAGGCAAGAAAAGGTGCTGCATTACATGGAAAGGTAAAATTTCTTCACAAATTCTACCAAGGAGGAAGAAAAAGGAAGTTGCAGAGCTGAAAAGTGTCTCTCCTTTTGCAAAATGAACTCATTTTGGCTTTTACAGTGCAAACCACGACCCCAGGAGAGAGAAACGTAGGAAAAAGTGCAAGGGGTTCAACCATTGACCAAAATGCCATCAAAATAACATGGGCACCCTGACAGACCCATTCCATGACATTTTTAACCATGCTGGGAGAGAATGCGAGCCATTCTTCATTAAAAACGGTGGTTGAAACGTCATTTCTATCCATGACCACGTGCAAGAGGTGTTTTTGATTTTATCTCTCCAAACTCCATCAAAATGAAAAAATGACCCCAGAATCTTGTAGAGAATTTCACCATATTTTCGTTGATATAAAGAACATGAAAACCGAGCTCTGGATCGAAAGATATGGCGATTTGAAGTTTTAGGGAAAACGAGGGGCCAAATCGGGTCGGTGGGAAAAAATTTGAATTTTGCACCTTTTTGGTCATTTGAAAATTTTTCCAAAATTTCCCCATGCTCGCCACTCTAGGTGCCACGTGGCAAGCATCTCATTTTTGAGGCCTTCAGGGAAACTTTTCCCAAAAACTCACTGAGCCATAACTTCAAAAATACGTGGAGTTAGGAGGAAAAATTTACCTTTCTGGAAAGCTGAGAAAGAGCTCTATCCAATGGTGCCATTTCTAGAAGGTTTTGAGTGCCTAAAAAGATAAATTTTGTGACTGAATCACAAGAGAGGGAAGAATGGGAGGAGTTAGCCACAAAATGAGCAGGGGGCACATTTTGGATAACAATTTTGGCGACTCAAAGGGGTCATCTACCTGCTGGATGAAGTTACCAATTGCTTGAAGCATCCATTGGGCATGGAGTCATGAGTTTTAGCCTGTAAACTGATCTAAACTTTGAAAACCTCCTCTCTGAGCCACTTGGAAACCCACTGAAATGGACTGTGCAAGAGCAAAACCAGCACCACATAAAATATGTACAAAACTAAAAGTCATACATGCTCCAAAATGGAACATGCAGAGTGTGTAAGAAGAACTTCTTTTATTGAAAGCAAAACTACCTATCCTACTCTAACTGGAAGAAAAAGTGGGCTAAACAAACCCTACAACTAGTTGGGAGAAATAGCTTCCCTTTCTCAAAAGTTGTAACCATGCAACTGATTTGGCACTGAACATGGCTGATTGGATGAGTGGAAAATCAACAAGAAGCTGGTATTCTACCCAAATCATCAAGGTGTCAACTGAAAACAAATCCAATGCCTCTTTTAGTTGCTCTACATTTGGATTGAAGAGGTATGACAACTGATCCTTGGTACTTGGTAGCTCACCCTCATGCTTAGAAGCAAGCATGGTGGTTGTGACTTCTCCTTTGACTCCAATGAAGTAAAATACCTTATTGGGAAAGGTATGATCCATTTGATATGCCCATAGCTCTAATTTTCAATTCCAAAAATGTAGTCTTCTTGTAGACCTTCTTGGGTGGGTGATGTGGAAGCAATGGTAGGACTTTTTTGGCCTTTCTCTTCCTTCATGGCAACATGGAACTCTTTAATAGTGTGTAACTCCTTGTTATTGATTGTAACATCCAATGAAGTTGCTTTTGCATTGTTGTTACCTGCTACAATACATTGTTGGCTTTGGGGCTCCTCCATTGTAGCTTTTGGAAGATCAAATTCTTCTAGCTTTGATTCAAGAGGCATGTTGCAAACTGTAGGCTGTTTTCCTTGAACTCTTTTGTCCATGGCAGCAAGTTCTTATTGTTGGAGAACAAATGGTGAAGAAGGAAACATGGTAATTTCAGCTAGCTCTTCATCTAAACATTCTTCTAAGTCTGATGGCAAATCAAACTCTTGAATGTCTTGCTACAACAAAGTCTCTCCCTCTTGTATGGTGGCCTCCAAATCTGCATTTTCTTCACCCTGTATAACTTCATTTTCAAACATGAAACTTGTCAATCCAAACTCATCCCAAAAATCAGATTGTTGGAGAGATGAAGTGGGAGAGAAGCATGAAATTTCTTGTGCCTTTTGCTCACAATTTGGACCTGTTTTGTTCACCTCCATAATGGCTTCATCAATCAAATCAGCCCCTTCAAATGAAAGCAAAAACATATCAATAATGCTTCCTTCTTCTACTGTTGTAAAAATTGACTTGACCTCATCCATTTTCTCCTCAAAGATGGGGTTTTGAGATGGTTTTCCTTCCTTCTCGATGGCTGATTTTGCAGTGTAAAATGGATCAGCATTTTCTTTGGGCAAAGTGCCAACATGGACACCCAACTCATCACCAACAAACTACTGTTTTTCTCACTTCACTGCTATTATAAAATCAGCCTTGTTTTCCACTTGTTCTCCAACTTCAACATCCTTTATTGGTTTCACCATCAAGGGGATTTTCGTAATACCGAATTTAAGAGCCCAACTCTCAGATTTTGAATTTCTTCATCCCTTTTTGGCTCTTTCTTTCTCGCTACTATATTCCTTGATTGGCATTCTGATTTTTATCCTCCCAACATGGATTTGGGAATGCAAGAGGAGAAGTGGATTGTAACTCAATTGATTTTGCAATTTTTTGTGGTGGTGGAGGAGGTAGGAACTCTTGTTTCTTTGGAGGGAATGGCTGTTTGGAAGGGAAAAGGATAGAATAATTGAGATGGGGTGGAAGACTAGGGAATGGAGAAATGGATTCAACACTTGGGACAGCAGATGGAGAGTTTAAAACTTGACACTGCTGAGATAAAACAGATTGGGAAAGAAGGAGAGAAGAGGCATGAGATGGTGTGCTTACCTGTTGACAAGGTTGTTGAATACTCCTCTCATACACCTTTATTCCTTCAGTCCACTTTGCAAGAAATGGTAGTGTTGTAATCATGAAGTCTAGCTTCTCTTGAGGGCTGTAATGCCTTGGAAAAGGTCCCACCCATGGACAAGGTGCTCTACAACCAATTGTAAATGCCTTCATTTGTGCTTGAGCCCTGGATTGCACCATGTTTACCTCCATCTTTTGGATTTTTCTAGTAGATCTGCATTTTCTTTTAAACCCCCTCATAACCAAAGCATACCCTTGTGCTTGACATGCTTCATATCCAAACCGACTTTGCACTTTGCTGCTCATATGGGTAGACATGCTGATTTTGAATTTGATCAAAATGCTGATTTGGAGGATTTGTAAAACATGTTGGAGGTGTGATATACTACTTTTGTAAATGTGAATTCCATGATGGAAATGAAGTCATGATTGTACAACTTCATGGAATGGAAAAGAATGAAAATGATGGAAAAAGAATGGATGGAAATGAATGGAAAACAAGTTTGTAACTTAGAGAATGAGTTGTTTACCAGATGGAGTCACCAGATGTGCTTTTGAAAGTGCCTCCAAAAGGCTGAATCTTTAATAGGAACACACCAACCTATTAAAGATAAAGTGGAATACCTCTAAGGTCCCACCAGGCATGCCAAAACTGTTGTTGCAAATCAGCAGCACCCCCTGGATGTTGATCATATTTCTAGTTTGATCATTCTAAGCATCCAGTGTGATTGCACAACATTGAATCCTCTTCCCAAGTGTGGGACTTGCAAAAATGGAAGAGGAATCTCTAGATTAGAGGTTGGTTCCTCAACTCCTCTGATCAGCTATTTTACTTGCACAATTGTAGAGGTTTAAACTCCTAATCCTACCCTAAATTCCAAAGGAGACAGAGATAGAGAATGCAGATAAACTAAAACTAATGCTAATAGGTGATGCACCAAAGGAGTTGTAGACACCTGATGCTACATGAAATACACAATCCACAAGGAAACACAACACAAAACATGCACAAATGCTCAAAATGTAATGAAAGATCAAGAAAGCAATGATAGATATATGAAAGGATTGAGGGATTTTAATCACAGAACATATATCAACATCTCAGATCCAATACAGTACATTACAGTGATCCAGAGGCAAGAAAAGGTGCTGCATTACATGGAAAGGTAAAATTTCTTCACAAATTCTGCCAAGGAGGAAGAAAAAGGAAGTTGCAGAGCTGAAAAGTGTCTCTCCTTTTGCAAAATGAACTCATTCTGGCTTTTACAGTGCAAACCACGACCCTAGGAGAGAGAAACACGGGAAAAAGTGCAAGGGGTTCAACCATTGACCAAAATTCCATCAAAATAGCATGGGCACCCTAACAGACCCATTCCCTGATATTTTTAACCATGCTGGGAGAGAATGCGAGCCATTCTTCATTAAAAATGGTGGTTGAAACATCATTTCTGTCCATGACCACGTGCCAGAGATGTTTTTGATTTTATCTCTCCAAACTCCATCAAAATGCAAAAATGACATTGGAATTTTGTAGATAATTTCACCATCTTTCCATTGATATAAAGAACATGAAAAACCGATCTCTGGATCGAAAGATATGGCGATTTGAAGTTTTAGGGCAAAACAGGGCCAAATCGGGTCAGTGGGAAAAAATTCAAATTTTTACACCTTTTTGGTCATTTGGAAAATTTTCCAAAATTTCCCTGTACTCTGCCACTCTAGGTGCCATGTGGCGGCATCTCATTGGCTGCGGGCCTTTCAGGGGAAACTTTTCCCAAAAAAATCTGTCGAGCCATAACTTCAAAAATACATGGAGTTAGGAGAAAAACATTACCTTTCTGGAAAGTTGAGAAAGAGCTCTATCCAATGGTGCCATTTCCAGAAGGTTTTGAGTGACCGAAAAGAAAAATTTTGTGACTGAAGCACAAGAGAGGGAAGAATGGGAGGAGTCAGCCACAAAATGAGTAGGGGGCACATTTTGGATAACTTGAGTTACCTCTACCACTTTTGAAGATGAATGATGTGAAACTTGCTTCTAGATTGAAGAAATTCCTCATGATCAAATGATCATAGTCCTCTTCTTCTGAAACTATTTCCTCGTTCTCCTCACCACCTTTTCAGTCTACTCTAGTATATCTCCTTATTCATGAACATGCCAGTTGATTTGGGGCATTGGGGACATCTTGTCTGCTGCGTACTCAGGATCATACATCTTTGTACCATCATATATGTATTCATACCAAGGGAACTTGAATTTCTTCATCTCACTAGTTGTCATCCTCATGTGATATTTTTTACGTACTTCAAACTCATCAATACAATTGGCCTAGTAGTCTTCAACTTATGGCTCATGTTGTAATTCGGGATGTAGAAGGAGTTATTATCTTCTTGGATGTCAAAGTCGGGCATGGCGATGTAGGAATGCAAAGTTAGATGTGTAAAGCGGCCACCAAGTGGGATGTGTCATTTGAGATTTTGTAGTGAACTCCCCTAGAGATATAGGGAAAGAAATCAATTTCTTTCTTCTAATTCGAGCTTGATATTTACTTGGGTGATCTATCTCGTAGATTTAGAACAATACAATTTGGTCACTGAGGTACTTGGGTAGTTTTAGAGGAGCTTGGTCAAAGCCAGTGACTCATATGTAGGAGAATGTTGAGAATTGTATGAAGTACGAGCCATATTCCTTAATCAGGGATGTCACTTTTGGTGACATCCTAGCTTCAAGATCCCCTTCCAAGTTTCGGACCACATACATAGTGAATGCATCATTCACATGGGTGAAATGGTTGTTTCTCTCCTCCATTATCAACTATGGAAGTTTCTTGAATGCAGGTACCTTAGAAGCAATGTTCTATATGAGAGCCAATCCCTTGAATGATCATGAGCTTATGAGGAGATAAACTAGATAAGAAGTAATGTGGAAATTCTTTGTCGTGGGTACTTGGAGAAGTTGCAGATGGAGATTGTCACTGATGATCTGCCCCCAGTCAATTATTTTCTTGCCTTCTATCAATGTCAGGATGTAAAGGCCCATCTAGTCCTAGAAGTCTCTCATGTTTTTTCTTCAGCCATTACTCTACTGAGGAGAGTGATGACATCAGAATACCCTTCTAAGAACTCACACCTTGGCAGATTCCTTGGAATCCTAGAAGGATTTCTTCAAGTTTTCAACCATGATCCGAGTGCTACCCCTTGGACATATGAATCCATTGTCTCCCAATCATGCACGACTCTTTCCTTGGAAATGATGACCATGTTGGGGGATGTCGGTATCTGGAGAGAGATTGAAATGGTTCTAGGGTTAATGACTATGAATGTTGTACCATTGTCAACGTGGATGGTTCACATCTCAGGTTCATAGTGGAAGGAGCAGGCTAGGACTAGCTCAAGACTTTGCACAGACATTGGATGTCCTGTAGCACCGAACAAGCCACTTGTGAATATCTGGAATTCAATCCTCCTTCAGTCCTTGGAGGCCATACAAGTTTTAATGTTGTTTAGGTCTATGTACAAGACATTACTGTCTCCCACATCATACTCACAGGAAAAGGGTTGTGTCGGCTTCTAACTCATCCATTTCATCTTCATATCTCCCTTCAAAAGAACAACTTACTATTTTTAGTAAGTGTGGAAAAGTAATTCTCGATCTTTAATCTGGATGTTGCGGCTTAGTTTTCCTCTTTCTCCCCATGTTCCACATTTCATCTCGATCAAATTTCTATTTTTAGCAGGTGCTCGAGGGCTCACTTACTATATTTCGTAAGTGCAAAAAATGTCTATTCTGGTGAATTTTCAGTTGTAGTTTACCTCCAATGTCTTTGTCTCCTCTGTAGGTTCTTCTATTGCTAACTTTCCCAAAATAGCAGTTCCTATGTAGTAGACCTACTATTTTTAGAAAGTTGGCCTCTGGGAGTCGGATTGATGTGGAATGAAGTTTTTTTATATGGTTTTTGCCTAATATCCTCCCTCTACAATTTAAGATCCACCTGCTTAAGAGTCAAGGAGATTTTAAAGTTTTAGTTTTCAGATCTAGCAGTGCCTCTAGTACGGCAGCCATTAATGGGCCTGAAAATTGTAGGTCTAGTTTTATCCTCTATTTACAAAGAATTTATATTTTTGATGTGGTTTTTTTCTTCTGATGCTTCACATGTGATCTTGCTTCAATCCGGCAACCGCTTTGACGGGAAATCCCACTTCTTTCTTTGTTGACCCGGAAACGAGATTTCTTCATTGTGGCTGCTCTATCACATGAGGGGGGAGTTTGAAGGTGTCTTTTTGATGGTCTTGGATAGAGGAATGAATAGAAGAAAATGGTTTGTTGTTTCATGCATCGGCTTGCAACATTTCTTTAGATCTTCATTATTAGGCTATGGGGATTTTCATTGTTTTCTTCCTCTTGTTCTTCGTTTCTCCTTCCTTTTTCGTGAAAAAATCCTTTTGAGACCGCACATCACTGCATCGGGAGTTTTTTTCAGTTCTTGGTTTGAGCTGGACTGAGCATTTACAATGGTGAAGTGATGGTAGAATGTTGCAGAGGAAGAATGGAGGAATGGAGTGCACATAAGTGTTAGAAGTTAGAAGTGAAGAAAGCGACACTTGTGAAATTTTTTTAAATAGATATGAAAAATTAGGTTTAGGGAAAAATTTTCAAAGATTTATTTCATCGACCTCGGGTAAATGAGGAACATAAAATTCCAGTGGTCAATGGCATGACATGTGGCGTTTGATCCAACGGCAAGGAATGAAGCAGGAAAAACTACTTTAAAGCAGAGGGTAGAGGAGGTCACATGGGTGTCAGAAGACTCCCTATGGGGGCTGGATGAATTTTTCAAGGTCTGATTTCCCAAACTTAGGTTCATATGGGATTTCATATTCCCTGGTGGTCTTAGAGCTGACACGTGGAGACCGATCCAACGCAGGGAATGCATCTTCTAATTAAGCACCTGAGGGCCGAATCGCGGAGTTTGGAGCTCATGAGGGTCCGAAGGGTCACATGAGGGATGGGAAAATTTTCCAATAGTTTATGTACCTGACCTAAGGGATTTTTGGGGCATGAAATCCCGCTTGTGTTCCTAGTTTTGACACGTGTCCTCTCGAAAAAATGATTAAGTCCCGAAGCGCCTTTGAGTGGGTAACTTGGAATGTAGATAACTTGAGCTCTCAATAGAATTTATTGGTGAAATTTTATATGATCCTGAATGGAAATGTAATTTTAAATCCAATTGTGTGGGTCTAATCTCTTAATTCGACCATATGGTCACTAAAAATAATATTTTTGATCTAGGACACCACTTGTCCTCGATAAAAACTGCCTTCCAATCATATGCACCAAGGTGTTGTGAAAAATATTATTGCACCATCATGTAGGTATTGGAATCCTATTTCTAAATATGTTTTATTTTACTTACAACTCCATTTGGAGCTCTCAGAATCTTCTTTCAAGCCCTGCGCTGTTTTAGGCTCGTGTACTTTATCTAGGCTTGTGAACCCTGTTTTTCACTGATCAATTTGCTCCAAGTATTGAAAAACTTCTCTAAAACTTCCAAAATTATTTCTTTGATGTCTTTAGTTATTCCATTCACTTCCATGTAGAATTTTCCCCTTCCGTTCTACTCTAGGGGATCAATCTAGTCCTGGGAAGGCAAATGACCCTTCCCGTGACTCCCCAAAATTTGCATTTTCAATGAATTCCTAAAATCACATAGGAGAATGAATGGAATTTCATAAATCACCTAGGGGATGATATAAAATTGGTTGGGATGTAATTTGGAAAGACTGGACAGAGTTGGGTTTGCCTAAGAATGATAAAGCATGAAAATTTCGGCATAGGGGTATAGTTGTCATGCTTGGAAATTTCCAATTTCCTGTTGCACATTTGCACGACAATAGTTGGATCTCGATTGGGGACATGACATGGACTGAGACAAGTGAATACATGGCATTAGAATCTAGAATCTCAATTTTAGACCATATAGTTCGTTTAGTTGCCTTATCCATTGGGCCCTATGGAGTCATGTACAACTTCTAGAAAGGAAGATATTAGAAGAAGGAAGTACACACACACACAAACGGATGGAAAGGAAACAAACAAAAAAAGGGGAAACACACCTAGAAATCACCTATAGTACAAGGTGGGGGGACAACCCACTTTCACTGATGATACAATTTTAGGTATTGCCCATTGCGAGGCAATTCCAGTGGCATTCCATCCAAATATGAGAGTAGAAAAACATTCTCACTACAATATTCATGAATTTGGAATGGACCGAGCCATAATGAATCAAAATTTCCATGGATGCCTTTTGGTTCCCTTCTCTTATACCATAGCCAAATGAGGTCTCCAACTTTTAACTCTCTTGCTTTTTCCTTCTTATTAAAAATTTCTTTACTTTTAACCTGGTGTTCTTTGATACGCTTCACCACTCGAATCTATTTTCTTAGCTTCTCAAGAAATAGGATCCTCTTATCAATGGAATCCTTGTACATGACCATCTTCTACTCCTTGTAGTAACTTGAGATCTGTCATCTCGATTGTGATTGGGATTTCTGCCTTGACTCCATACAATAGTTGGAATGGTGACACACATATTGCCTTCTTAGGAGTGATCTTGTCTTCCCACAATGCACTGTACAACTTTTTGTGCCAGTTCCTCTGGTTCTCATCTACAAGGTTACACAAAATGGTCATAATGTTCTTGTTGCTTGATTTGGCCTATCCATTTCCCTGTGGGTAGTAGTTTGATGAATGAGATAGAGAGATTCCATAACCATAGAAAAACTTGGTCAACTCCCTTGAAGAGAAATAGGTGGCATTGTCTACTACAATCTTTTGTGGTACTCCAAAACGTATTATGATGTTTTCCTTGATGAAGCTGCATATTTTCTCAGTGTTGGCTTGCTTGGTGGGAATTTCTTCCACCCACTTGGTGACATAGTCTATCACCATGAGCACGTAGGTGTGCCCGTGCTTGAGTGAGGATTCATAACACCAATGAAGTCTAGTCCCCACTGCTGAAATGGTTCTTCAATAACACTGGCCTGAGTGGAAGTGCTATAAGTTGTGTTTTTCAAATGAATGTTTGGCATGCTTCATGTTTTTCAAGTGACCATCACTAAAAAATTCCCACCACATGCTTGGTCATGGTATGATTTAAGCAATTTTTCTTGTTGCTCTTTATCCACGCACCTGAGGAAGCATCCATCTAGGCCTCTTTTGTAAAGCGTGTGATTCCAGATTACAAAATTTTTTTCCTTCAACTTGAGTGTTCTCTTTTTCTTGTAATCAAGATGAGGAGGGCACTCTCCACTCATATTTTTCTTGTAATAAAAGGCAATATCAACATACCACTCATCAAAAGTAGTGGATACAAAGAGAACATGTGGGTTGTTTTCGAAACAAGTTAGGAAAGCACAATTCTCTTCACCATGTTGAGCTTTGAGTGTTTCATCCTCAGCAATTAACCTACACAAACCATTTCCCCTTACTAGATTGGAGGGTCAGATCTCCAAGTCATACTCTTGAGTCTTTGCAATCCAATTTCCTCTTTTTGCTCCAGGATCCTGTTGTGTTAAGATGGACTTGATTGCACTACCAGGGACCATCACCACTATATGAGAGTTGAGGATATAGAACCTAAAGTTTTTACAGCCTTAACCACTGCATAAGCATGCTTCTCCAATTTTCTGTAATTTAGTTCATGATTTTTCAATGGATAACTCATGAAAGTGATGGGTGCTTCCATGCCTTCATCATTTTTCTAAACAAGAACATCGAGAGGGTATGTTCTGATGCATAACAATACATGATGAAATCTTTGTTAAAATTTGGAGACACAAGAGTTGGAGCTTTGGCAATGGATTTTTATCTGTTCAAATGCTTCCTTCCCTTCATTGTTCCATTTGAAGTTTACCTGTGGTTTCATCATGGTGGTGATGTGCTTTGTTAATAAAGCAAAATCAGGAACAAAGCGACAAAGAAAATTCACCTTTCCAAAGAATAAATGAACTCCTTTCTTACTTGTGGGCAGAGATAATACTTGAATGGATTATATTCTCTCAGGATCAATATGTGCTCCATGTTTGTTCACAATGTGCCCTAACAACTTGCCTTTTGTAACTCCAAAAATGCACTTCTTGGGATTTAGTGATATGTCATGCTTTCTACACCTTGCAAGTACTTGTTCTAAGTGATGGATATGGTCTCCCCTCTTCTTTGAAAATACCATGAGATCATCAAAATATATGATGATGTAATGTTTTAGATCTTTGAAGTCTAAATCCATCACCCTTTGAAATGTAGCTCCCGCATTAATTATACCAAAAGGCATTTTGTAGTAAGCAAAAGTGCCCCAAGGCCTAGTGAAGGTTGTCTTGGCATGATCCTCCTTTTCCACTATGATTTGATTATACCGAGAATCCATCAAGCAATGAGAACATTTCGGATCTAGTGACTACTTGAAAAATTTGATCCATGATAGGAGAGGATAATTTTCTTTCAATGATGCTTGATTCAAGTTACGGAAATCTACACATTCTTATTTTGCCATTCTTCTTCCGCACTAGCACGATGTTGGCCACCCATGTTGAATGGTGGATAAGAAAGATGATTCTTGCATTGAGCATCTTCATTACCTTCTCCTTGATGGTATCATAAACCTTTGGGTTAAATGGCCTTTTCTTTTGCCTAAATAGCTTAGCATCCTACTTCAAATGAATTGAGTGATGTATTTCCTTTGGTTGAAAGGATTTGAGTTCATCATAAGAGTAGGCCAAAACATCTGACTATTTCTTGAGAAGTGCAACAAATATTCTCTTCTCCTCAGGAAAGAAACATTTTACAATATTGACCATCCTTGATTCCTCTAGGGTGCCGATGTTTTCCTTATCAAAATCAGCTGGGCACCGAGAAGATTATTTTTCTTTCTCTTGAATGAATCTATCGTGTTTGTCAAATAGGTCTTCCAAAGAAACTAGGCCCTTGGGAATCTTGTTCCCTTTCAATTTTATCACTCCTTCATTATCAATACCTTCGATTCCTTCTTTCTCTTCTTTGGCTACTGCTTCATGGTGTGGATTTTCACTTCCTTCAAAGAAGAGGTTATTTAAATCATCCCTTTGTTCTAAAAATTCTAGAATTTTGCTATCATCATTAAATACTTGCCAATGATTTGCATTATCTGGTACACTAGGCCTGGACACCATTTCTATGGTCACCTTATCTTTACTAAAAGAATGATGATGTATCACTAGAGAAACCGATACTACAAGAGAATCAGCCTTTTCATTCTTTTCTCTGGGGATAGCTTCAATGGAAAATGCATTGAAATATTCAATGCAATCCCATACTCTGTTTCTATAATGTCGGAGTATTGGATTTTTCACTTGGTATTGTTGTCGAACTTGCTTTACTATCACTTCCGCATCACCTTGAAATCTCAGCTTTTTGATTCCCATGTCTTTGGCCATGCTCATGCCTAAAAGGAGAGCTTCATATTCTTCTATTTTATTTGTATTATCAAATTTCAGATTGTAGGAAAATGGATACAATTTTCCGTAGAGGAGAGTACAACACTACACCCGCTCCTAAACTCCGTACTAGAATGACTACCATTGAATTCCATTATCCAAAATTGATCTTATTCCTCTTCCATAAAGTGTGGCAAGTTTTCATATTTTTCTGATGTGAGGAAGTAGTTGCCTAGCACGCTATCTTGAAAAATAATGTTTGCCTTTAGATCATCAGACTTTCACACTGTGAACTTCATCTTTCTTACAGGCAGCAATGTCTTCATCTCGCCTTTTACTAGAATAGTTGCAGATGACCAGTCCATTTTTATTTCTCCACCCAAGTCTCTGCAAAAAATTATACTCAATAGCATGCCAAAGGATGCTGGGATGTCCACTACCAGGATGGTTAGAAGCACCTTCTTGTCTGGAAAATCAGCCAATGCTACCTGTGCATCTTTGATCCTTCCTACCAATGGAACTTGTTTGGATTCCATCGAATAGTAGGTTCCATTTTCTTGGGTTAGGGTGAGGCCAAGAGAATTTGTAACTTTTATGGGCATCACATTATCTGAGGCTCTGGAATCTATGATGCAATTATTTAGCTCGAAGCCTTTAATGAGAAGTGACAGGTAGAAAGGTTCAACACTATCAGTTTTGGAGGTGCTGAGAGCTAGAATATTTTTGAAGGTGATGTGGATGGTGTGGGGAGAAATCCTTTGGAATTTATACCTAAGGTTATGGGGTTACCCCCACGAACTACATCAATGAACCTATCAAATTGGGTAGGATGAGTTTGTAGGTATTCTATTTCTGAGAGCTGGACTTTAGTTTTGCTTGCATGATCCACAAAGTCAAATGGGGTTATGGTGGGTGAGGAAGAGGTTCTAGGAATAATGGAAGATTTGCATGGTAAAGGTTTTGTTGTTTTATGTGTTGAAATTTCTTTCAAGGGTGTAGTAATTGGATTGGAAGGAGATGGGGATGCGGGTTTTGATAGCACCTTAGATGTTTTTGTGGGAACAACATTTGAAGAAGAATTATTCTTAGTAACCTTTGATCTGGGGAGAAGATTAGATGAACTACTTGGTATGGCAGCATGATTCTTGTTAGCTAGTGGGTCTTCTTTCTCTTTAGCCGACTCCATCTAAGGTGGGGGTGGTGATCCTCTACTGATGATTTTATTTTTTGGGGCCTCCGGGGAAGGACCTTCTTTATTCTTCTTTTCCTTTACCGTGAATCTGTTGAGGATGAAGCACCATTCGTAGACTGTGTGTGTGAGTGAAAATTACACATGAGAAATGTAGAACTTCATCATCATCCTAATATTCATCATCAATGTACTCAATTAGGCCATTGTGCATATCACCATCAACTTCCTCAACCTTAAGATAGATTTCATACTCCTCCACATTTTCTTCTTCAACTTCTTCAATTTCTTCTTCCTCCTCTAGTTCTTTGGTGTCACAGATGACATTGATTGGTGGTGCTTCGAGAGTAAGCTAGCAAGGAGGTGGAGCAATCCTTGGCCTATTTGGGGAGTTTGGTTTCCTTGGAGCATTCCGCATTGTGATCTGGGACAGTCGTTTCTTCAAGGAAACCAAGTCATTTGTCATTTTTTGGAACATTGGATCCATGGTGACCGCATTTGAATTCTCGACCCTTTTGTTTCCCATTTGGGCCTCTCACTTTACTGCATAAGATTACATCATCATCGGTATCTATTGCATGGTCTTGAGATTCTCTCAATGTTCTTCGTTGGGTTATTCTAAGGAAGAAACCTACTTGATGGTGGCACCGATGAAGAATCTCTTCAGATTATTTTTAGGAGGCACCACATCTTCAAGGATTCTTCTTATCACTCTATTATATCTTACTACGAAGTCTCTCATTGAATCAGAGGCTTCTTTTTTCATTTCTACCAATTAGACCAAGAGATCCTGATAATATTTCATGGTCTTAAACCTATGTTCAAATGCACTTGTTATATCTTCCCAACAGGTTATAGACCTCGGGGGTAACATGTAGAACCTTTCGGCAACCTTCTCTTGAAATGACTCCACAAAGAGTCAAACTGAAACATCTTCATCCTCCACACCCAACACACCATAAGCAATGATAAATGCTGCTACATGTTCTTCAGGGAGCTAAGCACCATCCCCTTTAAACTTTGAGAAGTTTTTTCTTGAGCCTCTCAATAGCTCGTGGAGTGGTTGAGCAAGAGCAAGTGGACTGGTGTTTCCTCCCCATGGTACATTAGGCCTATGGGCCTCACGATCATGATCACACTCATGATCCCCCATTCTATTTCTATTTCTAGCTTCCAACCTTGCTAAAGCTGCAACTTCTATTTGCTCTCTTGTCTACCTTAGCTTGAAGTATTTTGATTTCTTCGATTTGAGATCTTACTTCCTCTTCTACTCTTTCTTCTCTTTCTCTAAATTTCTTCAATTTCTACATCATTTAAATATTCGAGGTTCTCATTGATGTATGGAAAATCACCATCCAAAGGATTGGCAACACTCAGGATCCCAACATGACCGTTTATTTGACAAAGGGAGGTCCCTAAATTCTAAGCAGCTCTTGTCTTCTTTGAAGTTCTTCGAAAATGGTGTCAATTTTTCCTCCTTACCTCTATTTCTAGGTGTACCCTCTACCGCTAGCTTGGAAATCTATGTTTACCTTTGTGGTGCTGTAATTTATCTTTGCCTCTCCAATTTAGCATCTTCTTCAAGGTTGAGGATTCTCGTGGCAATGAAGTAGTAGTTGACACTTTGTCTGTTATGCCAAATAGCTTCTCTCAAATTAGAAGTGATATCTTCTTGGATGTGGAAGAGCAATTCAGTCTTTCAATAGGAGGATTTCCTAGAATAGCCATGGTTTGTAGACATGTGGCTCATATAGCTATTCAAATTCTAGAAATTTTCTCTTTTGAATTTTGAATTTTCTAATTTTTTTGTATTTTTCAGACCTTCTGGTCATATTTAGGTGTAGATGCTACTAAATCTACCCCACGATGGGCACCAAAAATTGTTGGCAAGAAAATTTGTCGAGGACAAATTGGTGGTTATCTTGCTAACACTGTGGGAGTCTAAGTCCCTCTACTTAACCGGTGTATCTGTCATATGTGCATGCGTGAGTGAAATGTGAGTTTTATCTGGTGGATTTTCAGCCGGGGATCCAACAGGGGCACTCCACTGACCCTGCGGTAATTGCTTGCATATACCTGCAAGAGATGACTTTGCTAGGAAGGCGGGAAAGGGAATGGGAAAATTAGAAAAGAGAAAAACTAATGCTGCAAGTAGAAAATTAGAGACTTTCATACACCAACTAGAAGTTTCATTACATGCACTTGAATATAGAAGAAAACAAATCTACGTAACAGCTATAAGACCAAATGAATCTTAATGGGCACAAAGTACCAAAAAAATCATCAATCAAAGAGGCTAAAATTCCTTCTTCCTTTATTGAAGCTCAAGAAAAATTTGCACATAGTGTGAGAAGTAGAAGACATTTTGTAATAGGAGAAATGGAAGAAACTTGCTATCTCTTTCTCTCTTCACAAGGATAACTCTCTCATGAATTCACAAAAAATAGCTCCAACATCTAAGAAGCAAAAATTTAGAAGAATTTTCAGAAGACCTTCAAATGAGGAGCTTGTTACAATTTATAGAAGAGGAGGAAAACTTTTCATCTTCCTGGTGACTTTTCAAATACCTTAATGTGACTTAAGACTGTTCATATTCCTTTTTAAATACTTAAGTCCCTTTTATAATAGCAAGGTGACTTAAATTTACATTACATTTCTGAAGTCACTTAAGTCATATCAAAAAGTGCAACTCTCAACGTAAAAATATAACATTGAGGAGAGAGGGTGTTGTATGAGAAGAGAAAAGAAAGAGAAAGAAGAGGAAGAAGAAGAAGGATTATGTTGAAGGATGAGCTACTGTGGTGGACTTAGCTCCGTACTCTGACTGCTCTCAACTTTGTGATCCTGAGAAGGCTTTTGTATTTCCAAACTCCTGGTTGAAATGAGTCACCGCTAGTTCTACTCTGTCGGCATGAGGCATATGAATGTAGCTCAAGGTTTCAGTCCATCCATCGGTCACACTGTTGATTTCCTTACACTTCTTGAACCATGATGAATGCTTTTCTACGATAAGTGCAATGGAGGTTTGAATTTCAGAGAAGAATTCAAGGGTATCCTTAGTGAAGGACAATGGGTTTCGTACCCCTTTCTTGACATATTCTTAAAAAGATATGATCAACTCATCACTAGTTGAATGCTCACTCATTGCAGCAGTACTCCAAGTTTATGAATTTTTAGTTTGTATTATCCTCGAAACTTGTATGTTTGTTCTTCTTTCTCATCTAGCTCGTGAATGCTCGATTGATTGCTTCAAATATGATTGCAAGGCCCTCTCCTATACATGTGTCAAGTTTTCGCATACGAGTTTCAAAACCTTCTTATCAATCAATTCCTCATAATGAGTGTTTCTCATTTCACTCACCATCGGCCCCAGAGGTTCCTAGTAATCTCTTTCTTTCCCCACATCTTTTTTGAGTGCTTGTGTTCTGTTTGTGGTGGCACACATGTATGCAAAGAGCTTGACTACCTCTTGAAGTGTTGACTTCCCTTTTTTAGAGATTGAATCGCTCCATTTCTTATTTGCTCATCCTTGCATTGTGAACTCATGCATTCGTCTGATGGATTCTAGATCAGAGCTATTGATGGGTATCACTTTCTCAATAGGAAGTGTTATAGTGCTTAGTTCCACCAAGTGTTGCACATAAGATGAAAGAGTTCACACTTTCTCCTCTAGTACCTTGATGTTCTCTTTGTATTCTTTATTCCTTTCCATCATGTGAGCAGAAGATTGTTGGAATATGTGCAAATCTCCCTCATGAGTAACTAGTCACAATTGGATCATGCTCATCTCATAGTCAGCTGGTGTCATCTCATCCACTGGCTTGATTACTTTTGGCCGAGCTATTTCAATATACTGATTACCTATCTCCTCACTGTAGAATCATGATGTTGTCTTTGTGATCTTTCTTAACCTTTTTTCTTTAGCCAAAGAGATAATTGCTGATATATCAGGGGCTACTACTTTTTGCATAGTGTGAGTGTTGAGGATTGATTATTTCCAACATCCATGGAAACATCCTGTCAGTTTCAAGCTCAATGACGGGTGCATCAACCATTCTTTGTTATGATGGAGGAGGAAAATCTTGAATGAGAGGAGCATTGGAGTCAACAACATGCAGGACCTCTCGTAGTGTCTCAAATATTAGATCATGAGTCATATACTCCTTGTTCACTTGTGCATTTGGTGTTGGATTTTCTGTCTTCATTACCGGGATCATGTCTTCCTTTTGAGATGATGCCAATGAATATTTGTCTTCCTTGAATTTCTTGGATGTCTTCTCTTGGGAGAATTTTTCAATTCCGTGGCCTTCCTTTTTGAACTCACTCTAGAGTGTTTAGAGCTGGAGGTTACCTCTACCAATTTTGAAGATGAATGATGTGAAGCTTGCTTCTAGCTTGGGGAAATTCCTCGTGATCAAATGATCATAGTCCTCTTATTCTAAAACAAGTTCCTTGTTCTCCTTACCACCTTTTCAGTCCACTCCAAAGTATATCTCCCTGATTCACAAACATGCCGGTTGATTTGTGGCATTAGGGACATCTTGACTGCTATGTACTCAGGATCATACATCTCTGTCCTGTCATCATGTAAGATGTCTTCATACCAAGGGAACTTGAATTTCTTCATCTCACTGGTTGTCATCCTCATGTGATATTTTTTACGTACTTCAAACTCATCAATACAATTAGCCCAGTAGTCCTCAACTTGTGGCTCATGTTGCAATTCTGGGATGTAGAAAGATTAAGGATCTTCTCGGATGTCAAAGTTAGGCCTGGCGATGTAGGAATGCAAATTTAGATGTGTGAAAGTGGCCTCCAAGTGGGATGCATCATTTGAGATTTTTCATATGTACTCCCGTAGAGATACAGGAAAGAAGTTCTACTTCTAATCTTGCTATTTACTTGAGTGATCTTCCTGTAGATTTCAAACAATATAATCTAGTCACTAAGGTACTTGGGTAGTTCTAGAGGAGCTTGGTCAAAGCTAACGACTCGTATGTAGGAAATGTTGAGAATTGTATGAAGTACAAGCCATATTTCTTAATCGGGGATGCCGCTTTTAGTGACATGCAAGCTTCAAGATCCCCTTCCAAGTTTCGAACACATACATAGTGAATGCATCATTCACACGGGTTTAATGGTTGTTTCTCTCCTCCATTATCAACTATGGAAGTTTCTCGAATGCAGGAACCTTGGAAGCAATGTTCTGTGTGAGAGCTAATCCCTTGAATGATTGTGAGTTTGTGAGGAGATAAACTAGATAAGAAGTCATGTGGAACTTCTTTGTCATGGGTACTTGGAGAAGTTGCAGATGGAGATTGTCACTAATGATCTACCCCCAGTCAATTCTCTGCTTCCCTTCTGTCAATGTTAGGATGTAAAGGCCCATCTAGTCCTGGAATTCTTTCATGTTTTATTTGCCCATTAATCTACTGAGGAGAGTGATGACATCAGAATACCCTTCTCGGAACTCACACCTTGGCAGATTCTTGGGAATCCTAGAAGGCTTTCTTCTAATTTTCAACCATGATCTCGAGTGCTACCCCTTGGACATATGAATCCATTGTCTCCCAATCATGCACAACTCTTTCCTTGGAAATGACAACCATGTTGGGGGATGTCAGTATCTAAAGAGATATTGAAATGGTTCTATGGTTAATGATCACCAATGTTGTACCATTGTCAGCTTGGATGGTTCGTGTCTCAGGCTTGTAGTGGAAGGAGCAAGGCTAGGACTAGCTCGAGACTTTGCATAGACACTGGATGTCCTGCAGCAGTGAACAAGCCACTTGTGAATATTTGGTCTTCAATCCTCCTTCGGTCCTTGGAGGCCATGTGAGTTTTAAGGTCGTTCAGGTCCATGTACAAGACATCATTATCTCCACATCATACTTGCAGGCAAAGGGTTGTGTTGGCTTCTGACCCGTCCATTTCATCTTCATATCTCCCTTCGAAAAAGCAACTTACTATTTTTAGTAAGTGTGGAAAAGCAATTCCTCGATCTTCAACTGGATGTTGCGGCTTAGTTTTCCTATTTCTCCTTGTGTTCCTCATTTCATCTGGATCGAATTTTTATACATAGCAGGTGCTTGAGGGCCCACTTACTATTTTTAATAAGTGCCAAAAATGCCTATTTTGGCAAATTTTCAGTTGTAGTTTACCTCCAATGTCTTCGTCTCCTCTACTGAGTTCATTTGTTCTTGACTTTCCCAAAATAACAGTTCCTTTGTAGTAGACTGCTATTTTTAAAAATTTGGCCTCTGGGATTCGGATTGACGTGGAACGAAGTTTTTTGATAAGGGTTTTTTCCCAATATCCTCCTCTATAATTTCAGATCCACCCGCTTAATAGTCCAAGAGATTTTAAAGTTTTAGTTTTCAAACCTAGCAGTGCCTCTGGGTATGATAGCCATTAATGGACCTGAAAATTGTAGGTCTATTTTTCTCCTCCATTTACAAAGAAATTTATATTTTTTATGTGGGTTTTTTCTTCCGATGCTTCATGTGCAATCTTACTTTAATCCAGAAACTGGTTTGACGGGAAATCTAACTTCTTTCTTCGTTGAGCCGAAAACAAGATTTCTTCATTGTGGCCATTCTGTCACATGAGGGGTGAGTTTGAAGGTGTTTTTATGATTATCTTGGATAGAGGAATGAACAACAGAAAATGGTTTGTTGTTTCATGCACCGGCTTGCAACATTTCTTAAGATCTTCATTTTTAGGCTATGGAGATTTTCATTGTTTTCTTCCTCTTGTTCTTCATTTCTCCTTCTTGTTTCGTGAAAAATCCTTTTGAGACCTGTACATCAATGTGTAGAGTTTGTTTCAGTTCTTGGTTCAATATTTTCTAAGCATTTGCAATGGCAGAGTGATGGTAGAATGTTGCAGAGGAAGAATGGAAGAATGGAGTGCACATAAGTGTTAGAAGTTAGAAGTGAAGAAAGCGACACTTGGGAAATTTTTTAAAAAGATATGGACAATTAGGGTTAGGGCGTATTTTTCCAAGCTTGATTTCCTTGACCTCATGGGGACATAAAATTCCATAGTGGTCAAGGTAATGACATGTGGTGTTTGATCCAATGAGAGAATGAAGGAGGAAAAAATTACTTTAAAGCATAGGGAGCCGAGAGGAGGTCTCATGGGTGTCTCAGAAGACTCCCTATGGGGGCTGGGTATGTTTTTCAAGGTCTGATTTCTTCCATCTCAGGTGCATAATGGAAATCAAATTCCATGGTGGTCTGGAGTTGACACGTGGCGACCAATCTGACGGCAGGGAATGCATGCTCCAAATAAGCACTGAGAATTTGAATCGCCAGTCCGGAGGTCATATGAGGGTCCCAAGGGTCACATGAGGGCTGGGAACATTTTCCCATGGTTGATTTATCTGACCTTAGGGATTTTAGGGACATGAAATCCCTCCAAGATCCTGGTGCTGACATGTGTCCTCTCGAAAAAATGACTAATTCCTGAACTGCCTTTGAAAGGGTAACTTGGAATGCAGATAACTTGAGCTCCCGGTGGAATTTCTTGGTGAAATTTTATATGATCATGACTTAAAATGGATTTTTAATCCAATGATGTTGGTATAATGTCTTAATTCAACCATATGATACCCGAAAAGTTTGAGTTTCGATCTGGGACTCCACTTGTGCCTGAGAAAAACTACCTTCCAATCATATGCGCCAAGGTGTTTTGAAAAATATTATTTCACCATAATGTAGGTCTTGGAATCCTCTTTCCTAAGATGTTTTTTTTTACTTCCAAATCCATTCAAATCTCTTAGAATTTTCTTCAAGCCCAAATGTTTTACGCTGTACTTGTCTAGGCTTGTGAACCCTGTTTTTCACTCATACTGCTCCAAGTATTGAAAAAATTCTCTAAACCTTCCAAAATTATTTCTTTTATGTCATTAGTTATTCCATTCACCTCCATGTATAATTTTCCCCTTCCGTTCTACTCTAGGGGATCAATCTAGTCTTTGGGAAGGCCCGACAACGCTTCCCTGTGACTCCCAAAATTTGCATTTTCAATGAAGTCCTAAAATCACATAGGAGAATGAATGGAATTTCATAAATCACCTAGGGATGATATAAAATTGGTTGGGAGGTAATTTGGAAAGACTAGATAGAGCTGGGGTTGCCTAAGAATGATAAAGCATGAAAATTTTGGCATAGGGGTATAGTTGTTGTGCTTTGAAATTTTCAATTTCTCTGTTGCACATTTACATGAAAACATGCCTCTAGCCTCTCAAATTACCAAGCAGTCATTAGTAGCACCTCTCCTACTCATAAGGGACACATGTCCACTCCCTACACCATCATAAGGATAGTCTACCTCATCTGGACCATCATCTCCTTTACCCATAGATGATCCTGTAGAAACACCATTGCCTTTAGGTGACCATTCTCCATCGGAATTCTAAAATTTCGTTGATTTTATTTCGGCTCTCTTACCAAAAGAGTCTAAAGACAACCATTTCCCTATTTCTCAAACACATTTTATGGGGATTTCTACTTGATCCACTTTGTCCTTTCTTACAGCAGTACCATTTTCACGCTTGGCCGATTGCCTAGATTATGTTGATAGAGACTTACTTTGGGGATGTCTTCTACTTCCTGATTGAACCCAAATGCAGCTGTCACTCATTGACACCTCCACAATCTATCCAAAACTGTTTTGAGAAACCAAACCAAAAACAACCATGACTATTGGAACACCTTCCATGTCATCACCCACAACCCAACACACACCTATACCCAAACACCTACCCATGCCTATATCATCTCCCTCACCTAAGCCCATCACTACCTTAGGGGTCATGCTGACAATAAACCTTACTCATCCACCCGTCAAATGATATTTAGCCACATCTTCCCAAACCGACACTAAACTCATTCCTTCCCCTAAAAGGAAGACCCAACCTTATAGGCCTCATACACTAACCTTCTCTACCACACTTTGTTGTCACCTTCACCCCTTTCATCCATCCTAGGACCTCACCCTCAACCCTATCCAAACAACCTTCTTCCACCTATAAATTAATAATGTGGCATCTCACCTCCTCATCACCGCCCTCAAATATAACCACGCGATCTACATAATCGCTACCATCACCTATGACCTTCTTACCACCCATACCACCACTACCTTCCATAACTTCTTTACAACCCATGACACTCTCATTTCTTCCACTCACACCTTCTACCCAACCTCTACCAACCACCTTCACCATAACTTATTTTTCCGCATGGGTAACATGTCCTCTTCCACCATCTACTTTCCTTTCTACATCTTGTACTCTGTGTCACCTTTACAAAAGAAGGTATAACCCAAAGCTAAGAATCTGCTACCCTCTAATAATGTATTCAAACCAACCAAACCTTCCATCATCAGCTCTTCTACCCCATCTTTACCCAAATTGATGCCCACAATACCTAAAACCACTCCACATACCATACCGGTGGACCAACCAATCCCCCTCCTCTAAAGCCTCTTCTTTCACAATCAACCACACCTATACCAAAACCCACACTCACCTCCCATTATGATATGTTAGCAGGGTCTTATGCCAAGGTTTTAACCAATCTTCTAGAGACTTTTCTCATCACATTACCACCAATTTGACCTTATAATCCTCTCAAACCCAAACCAAAAGAGTTTGATGAAACCAAGATTTTTGCCTATCATCGTATGCCGGGACATGATATTGAAAATTCTAAGGCCTTGAAGACTATTCTTATCCAACTTTTTCCTCCCGAGCACAATTTTGACTCGATTATCTTCTTAATGAGGACCCCATTCCTCCTTCTCTAGTCCCCCAAATCTTTTTCCATTACCTACTCAATGACCAAAGATTATCTCCACCCCAACAACCTTTTTATCCATCCCCAAAATTCAATATCAACATGGTCGTATAAGAAATTTGGCCAAACCAAAGACCCAAATTTCAATGAGCCTTACTCATTTCACAAGGATTTTATTCACCGCTAGGATTTTTCCCTTCATGCCATTATACCTTTTATGACACACCCTCTCCATCCACCTCCCTTTCAAATTAACATGATTCACATTGCAACCCATACCCGAAAGACAAAGGAAAGGAAGAGGCACATAGCCCATCAACCAACCCCGTACCCAACATACCATCTCGTGCCCTCACCCAAATTCACCATTCGAGGTCCCATGTATCCTATTTACGATGGGGTCACATATCTCACAATGTAAAAAAATTACACCAATCCTCCCTCAAAATGTCTTTATGTGACCTCATCCAAACCTCTCGAGTCACATCGTCAAGCCCTCATGGAGGTCCTTTAATCTATTAAGGTTTTACCAAATGACCCCATTCCCATAGTCTCCATCATTACCCCTCATCTTTTATCCTCTCTCACTAATTTTTTGCTTTCTTCTACACCTCCACCTACTCACCAAGTAACTTCCCTCAACTTTTCGGATGAAGAGATCACTCCCTTCAAGTCGATGACCCTAATCCCGCTCTTTTATCTCCATCTATATCAAAAATATATGCATATGATGTGTTATGATTGATGGTGATGCTATTATTAACATCATCTCCTCCCATGCGTAAATAACCAAATGCACATACCATTAATTGCATGCATGGTAACCTAGTTATACTATGTTCCTTCAATGATGCCATGACCTCTACTCGGGATACCGTCTTTCTCCATGTCTGTGTAGGTCCCCAAACCGTCCCCGAGAACTATTCTATATCCTAGAAGGGGAGTTCTAGCATGATTTATTTCTCGCTGACCTTGGATCTGTGTCATGGTTTATGTCCCTTCGACTTTACACCACTACCTCAAATTTGAACATGAAGGACATAACTACACCATCCCGATTGACCCATCACCTTTCAAGACCTGTAACATGCTATATTGGCCCAATGATGTGCTTGTACTAGTCAAGGCATCTACCACTATCCCCACTTCACCTTCACCCACAAGCCCATTGACCAAGGCTACCACCACCTCTCCCACATCTAACCTTACTATTCCTACTGCCATTGTAGCCTCTACAACTAACTCATCTACTTCCCAATCATCTAGTGAGTTTTCTATCCCCACTACCCACATATCGACTATTGATCCCTTAGAAGTTTTTTTCAATGCCTCACTCTAGGGGAGTACCACCTATATAATATCGACACGTTCCTCACTCCACAAGATTATGAGAACCTGCATCAACACCCTAGTTATGACTACCGCATAGGTGAGGTTTTTCCTTATGGTCCTCCCCACCTTCACACTAATCTAATGTATGGGGGACTTGATATTACAACTTATTCACCTGAACCTCCATCCCAAACATGACCATTTTCATCTGACTTACACTCCCTTACTAACCACCACTTCACCGACACTTTCCTTAGCCATTGTGCATGGAAATGATTTGGCTTTAGTTTTAACAAACATGACCACCGTACTATCATCTCTGTACCACCCATAAACATAATGACCACAGTGGAATTGGATTTGACACACCACGCCCCGAAAGGCTCATGTCGACCTCATTCAAGAAGACAAACCTTCCCCACCTTGTTCTCCCACATCACCCTCTTCACCCATGGATTCCATAGATCTCAAATATATTCCTCCTATCTTTTTTTCCGTAAACACAATTTCTCTGGGACCTCTGACCTATCAATGTGATGGAAAGGCTCCCTCTTCCCTTCCATTCCTATATCTTGACATGATCAATGATGATCCACCTTCTCTTAATGTTTTTGATGTCGGGACGATGAGTCCATCCTCACTTACCTTGGTGTGGAAGATTCTTATATCCACCGAGTCGTTACCTTCTAAGAAGCAAGCCATGTTGAATGAATTAACCATTGAAATCAACATTAACACTCAGGACAACCCACAAATTCCAAAAATAGTCCAATCTTTAAATGCTACTAAGCAAGAAGATTTTTCCTCTTTCCTTCGAGACCATAGTAACACTTTTTCCTATAACTATTTTGATATGCCCGACATTGACCCAAAAATCATGGTCAAAAATATCATAACCATTCCGATGCCAAACCCATCAAACAAAAGCTATGGTAAATGTATCCTTGCATTGCTCTTCGGTCAAAGAATAGCTTCAACGCTTTCTCTAAGTTTCCTTCATCCTACCCATTGATTATCCCAATGAATTTCTAACATCGTTCTGTCACAAAGGTGAAAGGGGACTTTACATTTGCATAGACTCTGTGATATCAACCTAGCTTGTCCCAAAGATGATTTTCCCTACCAAGAATTGACCAACTAGTTGATCTCATCACCACCATGTAATGCTATCACTCATGGATGGTTTCTTGGGTTATAATCAAGTATTACTTGCTTCAGAATATCAACACAAGGCTACCTTCATCACCCCTTAGGGGACCTTCTACTATCAAGTCATGCCTTTTGGTCTTAAAAACACCGGTGCTACTTACCAACAAGCCATGAATTACATCTTCAATGGCATCATGCATTGCATATTGGAATATTATGTAGATGATCTTCTTGCCAAATCAAAACATTGAGATAAGAACTCGACCATCCTTAAGGTCATCTTTGACCACCTCATCAAGTATTGTGTTTGTCTTCAACCAAGAAAGTACGTCTTTACGGTACTTCAGAAAAAACTCCTTGGTTTCATCATTTATTTGTGTGGCATAGAAGTTGATCCTGCTAAAGTAAAGGCTATTCTATAATTTCCTCCTCCTACTAATCGTGTCAACTTGAATCTTGCTAGGTAAGTTGCAATCCATTCATCGTTTTATCTCATGACTTTCTAACCATTTACATAACTATTTCATCATCTTTTCAAGAAGGATGTCTCATTAAAATGGGATGATGAATGTCATAAAGCCTTTGAAGCAATAAAACAATATCTTCTTCAACCACCAGTGCTCATTCCTCCTAAGGATGACCAACCCTTTTACCTATACATTTCCACCACTAACCATTCTCTAGGTGTCATGCTCATTCATCGTAACAAGAACATAGAGAGAAAAAAATTTATTACATAAGATGTTCCCTTCTGGACTACAAAACTAGATATACCCACGTTGAAAAAATCTACTTATCCTAAGTTTTCATCTCCACCAAACTCTGTCATTACCTACTCAACCACAAAACCTTTGTTATTACTAATACTGACCCCTTACACTATATGTATGCCAAACCCTATCAACATCAATGTGCCACACATTGGCTTATGCTTCTTTCTCGACCTTGACCTTGAATTTATTCATCAAAATTCCATCAAGGGCCAAGCTATCGCTGACCAACTAGTAGACGCACCCCTTTCCGGGAATCAACCCTCTAACTTTGATTTCCCAAACAAATACATAGCTACCCTCTCCTTAGATGAACCCGCTTACCAAATGAAACTCTTCTTCGATGGCTCCAAGTTCCAGCGTGGGGGTGGGGCTGGTGTTATCCTCATTCCTATTGACGGTGAACCTATGATTTTTCTTTCAATATTAATTTTGATTATACAAAAATATTTCTGAATATGAATCACTTGTATTGGGTCTCATCGCTTTATACCTTAGATGTTAAGTCAATCAATATCTTTGGTGATTCCTACTGGTCATAAACCAAGTTAATGGTATATACCAATTTCCTAATGAAATATTTCAAAAGTATAAGCATCACGTAGACATACATTTAACCACCTTTGATCTGTATTACGAACTTCAAACCACCCCATGCTCTACCAATAATTTTTTGGATACCATGGCCTCGCTTGGCTTCTCGGATACCGCTTCACTAGTGACTCTAAAATATTTGTCACAATACAAAGGCTGTAATCACCCTCTTGTTTACCTCATGAGGTCTACTCCTTCGGAACCATTGCACTTAACCGTCGTCGTAACTTTGAGTACAAGAAATTTTTAGACTATATTTCCTTTCCATTCTACTAGCCAATCTCACTCGTAATTAAAAACATACCTTTCTTAAAAGTGTCTCTGGTTATGTCATCATGGGAGGTCTCCTTTATAAGTGTGGCTTTGATGGTATTATCTTATGATGCCTTACAAGTTCTGAAATTCCCTACACCATCAAGGAAGTTCACAATGGAATTTGTAGAGGAAACTTTAGTGGTTTATTTGTCACAAAACACATTCTTATCCTTGGCTATTATTATCTAATCCTAAACCATGATTGTTTTGATTATGTCAAACATTATGTAAAATGTCAGCAACATGCTAATCTTCATCACACACCTATTCTTGCCTTACAGTAACACGAGACCTTTGGCCCTATTCGCAATGGGGCTTGGATCTTGTCGGTGAGATCACTACCCATTCTTCACAATGCCATCAATAGATCATAACCGCATCTGAATATTACACCAAATGGGTAGAATCCCTTCCCCTCATTTCTATAAAAGCTGAGAAAATATGTGAATTCATCAACCATTAGATCATTTTTCACTTTGGTGTTCCTCACCACCTCATCATAGATAACGGAAAGCAATTCAAAAACAAAGACCTAAAAAGATTTGTGACACTTTTGGCATTCAAATTATATTCTCATCACCCTATTACCAACAAGTAAATGGCCAAGAAGAATCAACCAATAAAACATTGAACAAAATTATTATGAAAGTAGTTAATGATATTGGGAAGGATTGGCATACACACATTCTTTTTGCCTTATGGGCTTACCGCACTAGTATTCACACTTCGAATGTAGCCACACCTTTCTCTCTAGTCTATGGTACTAAGGTGGTCTTGCCTCTAGAATTCCATATTCCATCTCTTTGTATCTCACTACAAGACATGCTTCACGATGATGACTTTCTCCAAGATTGTTTGGTGTAACTAAAGTTATTAGAAAAAGTCATCTCAATGCTCTTGACCATCTTAAAATCTACCAAAAATGTATCAAATGTTCCTATGAAAAATGTGTCCATGAATGAATCTTTTAAGTCGGTGACCTTTTCTTGAAAGAAAATCAACATGTAACCAAAGAATAAACAAGTAAACAGGGCAAATTTGCTTCTAATTGGCTTGGACCATATATCATGACTCACACCTACGGATCAGGTGCTTATCATTTATCTTCACTCACATCTAAACTCGAACCTAATCCCCTCAATGCTTTGTATCTTTGACCATTCTATTGTTGATGTGAAGTCCTCTATCAATTTCTACCCATTTCATGCTCATCCCTTGAGCCTCATTTGCTACTCTTATTTCCCATTTTCCGTAATGACTAAACAAGAATCATGTGATTATCCGTCACCTTTAAATGTTATCTTTAATATGCATACCACGACTCTACTCATGACATGATTCTCATGGATACTTTTCATCTTTTCCAAAGACAAAATCCCATGGTAGTTCATCACCTGGTACTCCTCCATCATCGCTACCCTTTGAATGCTCCAATTTCCCCTCCTACACCAATGACCCAAATTTTCTCTATAGTCTTGTCCAATATTTAAAATTCCAAAAATATACTTCCAAATGGGATTCAACTCCTTGAGTCAAACTTCCAATAAAAAATATGACTCCCTCAAAAAGGACATCTATCTCTCTCGATTCGGCACTATAAATAGAATGCTCCCTCGAATGATAGTTATACAAAGCTCCCCATAATACATATAGTCTAAGAAAATATTATTCTTGCAAAAATAAAATAAAATATTCTAAATCTTCCCACATTGATCGATCTATCAAAGTCACACGAGAAAAAATAGAAAAATATCAAATTTTCAGTCATGGACTTGTCTATATTGAATCTTGGGTCTCTTGCCATGTGGGAAATCCATTTTGTTCCATGTTACACTTCGCACCAACCATTTTTACCTTATTACCTTTTATACCCTCATTTCCTACCACCTCAAGGACTTGCCATGCAAATGTGACATTTTTGATTAAGTGACTTCCTTCACCATTCAAATAATTGATCATGAAATACTTTTAATCTCTTGCGTTCATAATGCTTTCTATGGTATAGTCCACCTTTTTATGATCCTTATCAATTTGGTGGCTCCCCTACCTCCTCTTATATTTCAACTTCTTCATTACTTATTGATTTTCCTATATAGGACCAGACCATTAACACCTACACTTTATAAATTCCTCTTTCACCAACATCACTATGCCTACTTGACATCGACTCAACCATGCCTAATTTACCTAGACTCCACCATGACTAATTTACCTAAACTCAAACATACCTAAAACCTACCAACCCATTCCTCTCCCTAATCATATTCTTCCCTAGCTTATCATGACGTAACTACATCTTCCCGAGGTCCCTTTTCATCGGGACTATGTAGGAAACACTTTAAGGGCATGGGGCCCTTAGAGGTTAGCTCGATCACTCTTTACCCTAACCAATTCCCCCTTATTTTCCTATTTCATATTCTACCTTGGTTTCCCATTTATACCAACAATTGGAAATAAAACCAAACACACATCAACTTAACAAACATAACTATTAGCCATTTTTTCACACATCATCATAACATTCACCAATTTATCATTTCATATTTCCACACATAGAAAATATTTGGGAATTTAAGACATAACATGCATATACATCACCATTTTTTTCCTTTGTTACCAATAACTTGGAACTTAAATCAACACGAAAAAAAAAAAAAACTCCGCCATGCCTAAACCAACTTGACTCTACCATGCGTAAAACAACTTGAATCCATCCATGCCTAAAGTACCTATTTTCCATCACATGTACAAATCATATACATCAATCTAACATAATACCATAAACATCATCATCTCTCTCTCTCTCTATATATATATATCATGAAAATTTTTGTGTCCAGACAATGTATACTCGGATGCCAAATCCATATAAATATCTTAAATATAGTTTATCAATATCTTGGCATGTACGCGGTATAATATATAAAATCTCAAAAAAAAATCATGTAAAGCCTCACCATCATTGGGCACGCAGCTAGTATATATAAAAATGTCATCAAAATGATGATATCAAAATCCGCCCATTAGATGTCCGAACATGTCTCCCCTAACTCCTCCCATGCTACTCTCATGCGGCACCCAACAACCACCTCACCACCTGTTTTAGACCTAGGTATAACCTATGATGGCCCCTCACCTGGAGATAGCCTCCATACATTAGTGGCCTTTCCCTACTCCTGTCTCTAGGCTCACCATCCCCCTGTAATCTCCACATTGTGAGTGCGGGACCTAGTCCTCTCACTCGAGGCCTGTTGTGCTCTATACTCGACATAAAATGGGATGTTTATCCCAATGGCCATCAAGTGATCCCAATAGTATAGTGTGTCACCTAGGGCATCCTTGAACCTAGCCATTGGTACAGTCTATGGAGGTGCCATCGGTCTCGACCCCTATACCTATCTCCCGGGACCCTATCCGTTGCTACCTATAATAAGGGAACCTATCCCTATGCCTATACTTGGGCCTATATCGATGTCATTTTGGTGCCTATGTAGTCATCTCGGGCTGTGTAGTGGAAAAATGGCCTATGATCTGTGACATGCATCTGTAAGGTGGCTACCTACCCCCATCTCCATCTCCACCCTATGTGGGTTCCCGCCCGTAACCTTTGTGAATCGGGCCTAAAGGGCCACCACTTGTTCTAGTAACGTGGCCACCTCTTCCTGTGACCTCATCAGCTGCCCTTGTAAACTAGTAATCTAGGCTTGTAATGTGGCCACCTGTCCCTATAATGTGTCTCTCTAGACTATGAGGGTATCCACATTTGGCTGCCCTAGTCTGGGTGGTGCTGCTCATAGCTGGGCTACCCACCACCATCTATATGCATTTGTGCAGTTGGGATCATCTATCTATCATTCCACGGGCTGCTCCTCCTGCCCTATCAGCACTATAGGTTGGGGTGGAGACATAGGTCTCTCCATGTCATCCCTCTTATACTGTGGAAATGGTGGTGGCACATCCTGGGGTAGCCCAAACTATCATCAAACTCTATCTACTAGTATCATCTCATGCTCCTTGGAACGATGCCCCTTTATCCACCTGAGAAGATGTAGCTAATCCTACTCATCAGCCATGTGCATGTATGATGGATATACCACATACGACCTCTAGATAATGTATACTCTAGAAAACCCCTCCAAAGCATCCACCTATAGTGAGCTACATCATGCATATCCCTAGCCCCCGGTGCACTCCACCAACTAGCACCCAATGCCTATAACCAACTCAGACCATATCTGGCTCAAATTCATCTAGTCGAGGAAAACCAATCAGCCACATGCACAAAATGTGCTCGTAGGATCAACAGTGAAGAAGGAAGGTGAAACACAAGTTGAACCTCCATAGCCTCCCATAGGATCATAGCTCTCTGTATAACTTCACCTGTAGGTCGGTTCCCAAGAAAAGAAAGTATAATCCTCCATCATATCATAGATAAATCCCATCAGTGCCCATGGGAAGCTCCCACCCTCTACATTTGGTAGTTTATAATAGAAAACTACCTCCATAATCATAACAACTAACCGCATCTCCTTAGGATGGGCCATGTACATCTCTCCATATCGAGGGTCACGCATGGAGCCTCATCTCATCCATACCCTCTCCAAATATTGTCAACATCATCTCCTCGAGAGGCCTCTAATGAAATGGAGTACACTTTCACTCCCACTATCGATAATCTCGGGATCTGTACACGTCCTCTAAGGTGACTGTGATCTCACCTACGAGAATATGGAATGTCTTGGTCATAGAATCCCATCTATCGTTGAGAGTGACCATCAAAGTAGGATCACACACTATATGCCTATAATTTCGATACTAATCAAACCCATGTCGGTCATGTGCTTCCACTCCTCATTGGTCATGTCTCCTGTACTACTAGTAATAGAGGTGGAACTCTATCCCACATCTATCGATAGTCTCTCGCATGCAACCAACCAATCACACCATCGTTAAACCCATAACCATTTCCAAAACACCCCTTATCACGGCTAACCCGTTCCTCCAATTCCTTCCTAATTTCCTTCCTTGTAACCTTCGTAACCTACCCTCAACCAACTTACATTTACACCTCGGTTTATAATGCCCTAAAACCCTTGTTTGACCTCTTTTTCCTTAAAATCCTGACCGACCTCGGTCACTAGTAACTGGCATCAGTCACCTGTTATTTGATCGATGTCGACTATATCTTACCGACATCTACTAGTTCTTGATCTGATGTTGGTCATTGTTTCCGTGACCAAACCCACAAACCCAATTTTTTTCTCCCCACAAATTCTCCAAATTCACCTAATAACTTCTCCTACCCTACCTAAACCTAACCCAAATCCCTCCCCACCCCTATTTACCCTATGTATGACCTCTCCCATCCCTTATTACATCAATTTTAACCACAAGTTTTAATTATCACCCCTACCTAACAATTCATACCCATATCCACTTTTTTGCACAACAAATATGAAGAAAGGATGAGATCTTACCTCATCGGCATGGTGGCATGACTTGTTGCTGCTACCCGGTGGCCTACCTAGCCCCTCTCCCAATTCTTCCATCATTAAATGGTCACCTCACCTCCACCCACTCATATTCTCCACAACGATCTCGTGGACCCATCTACCTAGCTCCTCTCACCAACCGGATCTCTCCACGTCATCTGAGTACAGTCCCTCATACTTTCCTCTTGAAAAGGTACAAAAATTTTGGTGATCTGTCATTTTCACAAAATCAAAACAATACAAATGAATTCAGTATTATACATATTTTTCTTTTTAAATACCCAAATCGACATGACCGACGTCGGTCACTCCATAATTGACATCGGTTATCTCTCATTCCCCTTGTCCCCTCCTTTACCCATTTTGATCCCAATATTATCCTTTCCCACCACCTTGTGACCTTACCCACATTTATTACCACCTACCTACCAGCCCACATTACCTATACCTGTCCTTAATTGCATTTAGGGACCTATTATTTTACCTGTACCTTGGCCCTACTTGTGCTATGACCTATATGCCTAGACGACACATTGTTAGAGACCTTTGCACCCATGTTCTTGCTATACCTTATGGCATTATTACCTATGTTGTTTTGCCAAATGACCTTACCTTGCCTATTTCCATGTCATTTATCCTAACCAACCTCTAGTGTATCGAACATACCTAAATGGTCCTAAACCTACCAATGTTGAGTTTCCACACCATATCCTATACCTTAGATATCGGAATCACTTAAACCTTGTTGGGATAAACCTATCGACCTTGGAGGACATAGAGTTTGCAAGATCTTACACCTAGTGCCATGCCGCAATTTATAATGTGTGTGTGCATTTGACTACCACTACCTTTTACCCTAGCCCATTTACTTGTTTTCCCACTTTGACCCTTACCCATGTACTTCATATGCTCATAGCTACACTCAGGCCCACTTACCTTCATTTTTGTCACATCCACCTTTTTATCAAACCAATCACCAATTCTATCTTACACATCATTTGTTCCTATTTTGAGGGGGATCACCTTCACCCACACATGGGACACCAAAATCTTATTTTTGTCACCGTCTCTTACCAATACAAGCTACATGAAAAAAGGGGAAGTTGTAGACACTAAAATTTGGCCACACTCCCCTTAGCCCCTGGTCAAATAAATAACTTAAACATGTTCCTTTAACCATGGCCCATTTCACCCAACATTAATATTAATTCAATTACTTTAATTAAATTAATACCTATTCTCACAATATTTAGTATTTAATTATCCTAATTAAACTAATTTCCACCTCACATAGACACCTCACCATAGAACTATTCATAAAGCATGTTTCCATAACTAACTAAGACTTAGTCCCACTTACCTTAATGAGCTAAGATTTAATTTAACCCTAAAACCACATGTCTATTATTCCTCTAACCAAATTCCTACTCATTAGAAGGAAACATCCATTTTGATCCATGAGAATAAAACAAACTTGGCCAAAGTGATTGCCAAGATCTACCATTTTTAGTAAACCTAGGGAATCTTGCCTTAAATGATGCCAGTCATCCCAAAACTGATGCCAATCAATTAGGAACCATCTTCGGTTACCATTTGTTCGCTTTAGGAACCTTGTGGGAGAGGTTAGAACATGCTGGAATTCAGGAGAAGAGAAGACATCTACATGCAAGTAGGACAAGAGCCTTTTAATACCTCCAGGACATTTATAGCCAGCACTAAGACAAATCCAATGGTATTGCACTCATGGTAACATTACAGGAAGCATGCGATGCTACCAAACATCATTCTCTTGATCAACCATCATCACCATCCAGCCATTTGAACCCGCACCATAGTAAGTATACTTTTAACTAACTTCATATATTTCTACTTTAGTATATTAAGTTCTTCTACCGTTGAACTATCGGTTTCCACTTACACTCTCATTCCCCTACCATTTACCTACATGTAAACTCAACCATTCCTCCACGCACGCCATTAAATCACCTATATCCAACCATTACACATCTCTCGAGTATACCTAAGATTCCCACAATCCTCTCCACCCCACTTTGTCTTTGTTTAACCTCAGATCAACCTTTATAACCAGATCCTATTAAGTTTATTTCACCCCAACCCTACCAACATTGGTTACCCATGACCATCATTGGTCCCTTTTAAACCATTATCGGTTATATCATACCAATGTTGTTATCTATGTTTAATACCTTTGTTAATAACAAAACGTAAGAACCTTCATCCAAGTGACCTAAGCAACCTAGAACCTAACCCTGACCAGTCCTAGTACCTTGACAATTACCCCTCCATTTAGATCTGATTATATCCTAGCCTATTATGATTAGATTTGCTTATTATATTTTAAAGAGATACCTAAATCATATAAACTAGAGTAGGAATTTATTTATTTCTTACATTAAGTTGTTTTAAACGGTGGATTGGCATCCATCTAGGAGTATCACACTTCCGGCTCTAGCACATGCTAGGTAGTCCACTGTCATATATTGTTTAACTTATTTTGTGGTCTTGTTTTCTATTTCGGGTAGTTCCTCCTAGTCAAAATGAAACTCTCACAGTCATCATCGGATCAAGAATTCAGAACGTGCACATCAACCTCCAACTAACCAACACAACATGCATTCCTCCTTATCTCATAAATCTATCTATTTCATTAAAAATGTAAAGAAAATTCTGAAACAATGATCATGCCATGCTTTTGTCTGCGGCCTTTTTATCCTTCTTACTCCATCTAGCAAGTGATCTCTTTTTGTCCAACCGCATTAACTTGTAAATCCTTTCCTCGAGCACTTGTTCATTAGCCAATCCTCTTGTGTGTGCTATACGTAGCGAATGAAACATGAATTCATCAGTAAAACAACCTCCATGCCAAACACCAATTGAGATGGTGTGGCCTTGTTCAACCTTTTATAGGTTGTTCTTTATGCCCATAGAATGGATGATACCTTGTTATTTGAGTATTTTCTTCCAAGATCACAAATTTTGGTCAATGTGTGACTTAGTATCTTGTTAAATGCCTATGTTATTCTATTCACTTGAGGGTGATAAGGGGTAGTCTTGTGATGGGACACCATGAACTATGGCAACAAGATCATGATCGGTTCATTTAGAAAATGTGATCCCTATCACTAGTCAAGCTCAAAGGACATCCTTTCCTATTGATTATATTTTCCCATAATAATCTAATGATTGTCATTGTAGTGCAATCCTTTATAGGTGTTACTTGTTCCCATCTTGTTAAGTAATCAATACAAGTAATGATATACCACAAACTAGTCCTTCGCACCATTGCTGAAATTGGTCCTATAAAGTCCATTACCCATTTCTCAAATGGTTATGTTATCCAAAATTCACCCCTCAAGGTAATTTTGATAACATGCATCAAATTCTTTAGTCCCAAGCAATTATATTGATTCAAGGCAAAAATCATGTTTCTGGGGTCCCCTCGGCTTCTTTCTAACTCTCCTGTCCAAGAAGAAAACCCAGCAAGTTTTAAAAATGTGAAAAAATTGCAAAAGCCAAGCTTGGTGCCAAAATATAGAGAAAATCGGCTAAGTCTTGTCCTAGGCGGTCCTTGGGACAGTTGGGACGCCAGACCACGAATCGGCCGAAAATCGCCAGGCGGTCTGCGTAGCATTTGGGACAGTTGGGACGTCGGGACGCGCGGGACGCGAAAAGGTGAACCGGCCGAAAAGTGGAAAAAATCGACTAAGTGTTGTTTTCACGCAGTTTGGGACAGCCGGGCCAAAGGTACGCACGGGACGCGAACCGGCCGAAAATCCGAAGGATAGTTTGGGACATCCGGGCCAAAGGTACGTGCGGGACGCGAGGGACGTGAAAATCTGAACCGGCCGAGAGAAAAAATTGTCAAGTTTGGGACATCTGGGACAAAAGTACGCGGAGGACGCGAACCGGCCGATTCGGCCAAAACATGAGAATTTCATCCAAGGTAGTTTGGTACATCCGGGCCAAAAGTACGTGTGGGATGTGAAAAGCCGAAGCAGCCGAAGGCAAAGAAGAAAAGTCAACGTTTGACCCGTGAAACTTCAAGCGGCTATAACTTTTGACTCGAGAGCTTTGATTTTCACAAAATTGGACTTTCTGGAATGAGCATGACGTCCTCTACGCCAAAAAAACTGGATTTATTATTTTTAATGAGGGTAGATATATTTAAATAAAAGAAACATATTCATCTCCGGTCGGTTAATGCTCATTCTTGTCGAATGATGTAAAACGCCTCCAGGACCCAAAATAGCTGCCCGCACTCGAGAAGGCCATAACTTTTGCATTTCTCAATTAAATCAAAAAAATTGGTACCATTGGAATTATGGCTCCAAGCCCGATGCACAACAATAAAGATATTCTATATTTGGTGAGAGATCGATGGAAAGTTTTTATAAAACATGGCTGAGTTCATAGTGTTTCATTTAATGGTTGGGAGTGCAATTAAGAGGCATGGTCATCATTATTTGTCTCTTTGTAACACTGGGACAGTATGGGGAGCCTTTTAAAGTAATATATAATAATTTTACTCCATTTAATGCCTCTTACAAGTGGTTGAAAGATAGATTTTGGGATTTCCATTTTCCCTTCTCTTTCCCTTCTCATTTTTCTATAAATTGGAGTGTTGGGCTCATTGTAAGGGGACGGAGTTTTGAGATAGCAAAGCTCTATCAAAATTTCTTTGTGAAGCCAATATGCTATAGGCCCTTGTAGTGGACTCCTTGCATGGTGATCTAGGCCCTTATCCTGTAATAGATTGAACTGTGTATATCATGAAGCAATAAAATATCAGTTTGTGGATATATCTTCCCCTGCTGTGTTTTCTTGCATTCTTCTTATCCCTTTAATCTTTCTACAAGAATATTGTGTCTATTATTATGTTCTTGTAGGGATCCATTATCATTGTGTATGCTTGGAATATTGTTGTGAATGAATTTTGCTAGATTATGGAGAACTTTCATCACCTCTTCTAGTGTGTACTTTGCCTCTGTATTTCACGCATTTGGAGACTACTCTCACACCCTCCTTTTCTGGTGTATCACCGCTTTAGTGTAGGCTTTCATTTTATGCATTCTCTCTCTTTGGTCCCTTAGAAATTTAGATTAGAATAGTTAGTTTCCCTTGCATTAGAGTAGATTGTGGCAGGTAGTTTAGGAGCAAGAACCAGCTTTCTCTGGAGGTCTATCTCAAGTAGCAAGTCCCACAACTTGGAGATAGTACCCATGTTATCCAATCACACTGTGAGTTCAAGTATATGCACTTGTATAAACACAAGGGTGCTGTGATTCGGTGATAACAGTTCTGGCACGCCGGGTGGGACCTTAGAGGTCTTTACTTTCATTACAACAAGATTGATGTGCACTTGTTGTAAGTTCTAGCTTTGAAGGAGCTTTAAAATCACACATCTGGCGACTCCAAAAGAGGCATAATCCACTAGTTTCAGTAGTCCAAGCCTGGAAAATTTATGAGAAGAATACAGACCAGGTCAAGAACTAGGGAGGAAGGATTGTTTGTTTATCTACACCTATCTCCAGGTAGAGAAAGAAGGGGAAGAAGAGCTCAAAGATCTGCGTCTCCACCTAATAGAACTTTGTCTACACCTCCACCTGGTAGACCTTTTCTCACATCAACAAGGGTTCTCAGGTAAATCAGAATGGCACAACCACTAAATCCCTTTGTCAATTTCACTGGCAGCATTCCACTTGCCCTCAATGCCTAGAATCCAGTTCCAATTGCAGCATTGAAGAACATTCCATTTTTCACTGGAGAAAATCATACCACTCACGGTGATCATGTCAAAGACATTGCTAATGTATGTGTAATCCATGAGATAAATGAAATGGATGTGGCTATCAAATTGCTGGAATCTTCATTCAAAGGGAAGGAATTACAATGGTTTAGGAGCCTTGGAGCTGGTTCTATCACAAATTGGAATCAGTTATGCATAGTTCTCCATGAGCAGTTTGGGGAAAAGGGAGACAATTTGTCTCTACTAGAACAATTGACAACTATCAAGAGAGCCCCAATGAGTAGCTGACTGACTTCAACTTCAGATTTCAAAGGTCTTGGGATAGGATTCCAGTGGCAGTCAGGCCAACAGCAGAAGGTGCTTTTCTATATTACCTTAAAGCTTTGAATTCTGATATTTCTATGTTAATTCAATCTATGGGAGGCACAACCTTACCTGCTGCTTATAGCATTGCCATTAGAGCCGAAAACTATCTTATTCAAGCTGGTAAACTGGCTCCTAGGCCTCCCATGCCCTTGTATCCAAACTTAGAAAATCCAAGCACTAGTCAAGCACCCACTTTGGCTCCTATTCCCACCCCTAGAAATCAAAGTTCAAATGAGACTTCTACTTCATCCTCTAGTGCTTCAAATGAACTCCAAGAGGTCATGAAACAATTGCAAAATTTGGGAAATGAGCTGGTTACTATCAAAAGATAGCAAGCTCAAAGTGCTAGACTGTATCAGCCTCAAGCGTAGTACCAGGCTAGGCCCCCATACCAACAAAATAGGTCACCAACTTAGGCTGCAAATCAAAATCAAAGCCAAGTAAGGCCTCCCGCTAATAGACCATTTTAGCCTTATAACCCTAATGTCGTATCTACTTCTAAAGCATTGGTGCCAGTCCAAAATAACATGGCCCAAGAATATGATTGGTGTTTCCCATGCAGTCAGCCACATAACCAATCAATGTGCTTTAACGGTGCATTAAATCAGGCTCTTATGGTGCAAACCATTGGTGGGTTACAAGAGTCCAGCCATGAAGAGGATCACGCACAGAAGCACCTCAACAAAGAACATCTCTGAATGAAACTACTCTTGTCAATTGGCAAGCTGAGGATTTTTGTGGCATGAATCAAATACCCTCTCAAAGTGTTGCAGCCAACACAAGGTCAAAGAGGAGAAATTTGGGTGAAGAATAACCATTGGCCCCAAGTAATTCACGACCTTGTCATTCCAAAAACTATTGGTAAACAAAATGTAATCCCAAGCACGCAAGGATTTCCTAAAACAGCCCTAGGCCAACCCAAATGCCGATTGCCGCTGCCCATGTGCAAGGGATGAATGTGCAAGCCAAGGGACGAGAGAGGATACTTCATCTCCATTCAAGTATCATTGATCGAGATGAAGAAGACAAATGTAAACATATTAATGTGGGAATCATTATCTATCCCGGGCCAAAGAGATTTGCTACAAGATGCCATGAAGGACTGGTCAACTTCAAATCAACAGGTCCAAATGCAAGAGAAGGTACTCACAAATGCTGCCCAGCCTGAAGGAAATCATGGAGGACAGCAAGGTAAAATGTTGAAGCCCCCTCCTTTTTATGTCTCATTAATCATTGGAAACCAATTGGTTCACAATTGCATGATTGATTCTGGGGCAAGTAGCTCAGTGATGCCCAAGCAAATAGCTGATCAATTAGGGCTTCAATATGAAGTCATCTCCAAGGGTGTAGTGCAATTAGACGGGACAGCAGTGACAACGGTTGGAGTAATCAAAGGTTTGAGCCTCACACTGCACGCATGTCCCAACGTAATAGTGTTACAAGATGTGTCAGTCATAGACCTGCCACCACTCTTTGCATTGTGCTTGTCAAGAGACTTCACTGCTAAAATTAGAGGCTATCTTTCGGCAGATTGGTCACACATCTTGTTCTAGAACAAGGTATGGAACTAAGGCCACAATCAGATCTGAACCTATCGCAAACTTTCACATTGAGCCTTACACTCCAAGCCAAATCAATACCAACTATTCAGCGTTTAATCAAGAAGATTATCCAAGCACTGATGAAGCTGACACCAAGGTTGGAAGCATCCCATATTTGAATTTTGATGAATGGGCAAGCAAGGTGCATGCTTTTGATCCTTATCAAGAAATAGAAGAATCGAGCTAGGATTTTATTGCTTACATGAAGAGAATCAACCTCTCCCCAGCATCACCAAGCCAGATCATAAAGACAAGAATGAAGTATGGCAATTGTTCTTTGATGGTTCAAGGAGTAGACAAGGTGTAGGAGGAGGAGCTATGCTCATTTCACTGCAAGGTATAAAATATTACTCAGCCTTCCGTTTTCATTTTTCTTGCTCAAACAACATAGCTGAGTATGAAGCCTTAATTCACGGACTACACTAGGCAAAGAAGAAAGGCATCAAGAATTTGCAAGTATTTGGTGATAGTGAGCTGATCGTAAACCAAGTCAAAGGAAAAAATGCTGCCAAAAATGATCTGTTGAAGAACTACAAAAATCAGGTATGGGATCTCATTGAAGATTTTGAAGCTTTTAGCATCAATTCCATCCCAAGAAAAAAGAATGAAGCTGCTGATAGGCTGGCAGCAATTGGGGCTGCATTTGATGTTGTAGAAAATATCAAAAGTGAAAAATCTCAGCCTCATATCAAATTTGTTGTGAGACCAGCTATTCCGGATAACAATACAAGTTGGCAAGTCTTCGAGAATGATCAGCAGATTGTTAATTTCCTGCAAGAATAAGCTAAGTTCTCCATGAGAAATCAAGACAAGCTAGAGCAGTAGTATGGTGACCAAGTGGTGTAGCTGAGAACTAACAAATTACCAAAATGCCTCATAACCTTAGAGTCAATCTTCAACCCGAATGATCAGTTCCGGAAGGAGAAAGTGAACATTTAAGTAAAGGGTGAAGATTAGAAACTGTCTTAGTAGATGAAGGCAAGACATTGCAAATTGGCAAAGTAAGTACTCCATAAGAGAAATCTGATTTTGTTTAGCTTTGTCAAGAATTCCCAGATGTCTTCGCTTGGACTTACAAAGATTTAAGAGGTTTCAACCCAAAGTTGGCACAACATACTATTGAGCTAGATCTCGGAATCCAAGCCTGTCAGGCAAAAGCAAAGGCCAGTAAATCCTCATATCGAACCTCTCATGAGAAAAGAGTTAAGGAAGCTCATTGAGGCCAGTATCATCTTCCCCATCAAACACTCAAGTTGGGTTGCAAACTTGGTGCGGGAAGAAAGATAAATGGAGAAATAAGATTGTGTGTGGACTTTCACGATCTAAATAGAGCATCACTCAAAGATCATTATCCACTTCTATCAAAGGAACAAATATTGCAGGTTGTAGCTGGTTCAGAAAGGTTTTCATTGCTAGATGGATATTCAGGCTATAATTAGATAATGGTGAAAGAAGAAGATCAATTCAAGACGGCCTTCACTACAAAATGGGGCACATATGCTTACAAGAAGATGCCATTTGGTACATCAAATGCCGAGCAACATTTCAGAGAGCTATGGATATGGCATTCAAAGGCTTAATCAACAATATAGTGCTGGTATACCTAGATGATATCACTGTCTTCTCAAAGAATGCATCAGACCATCTCTTTCACCTCAGACAAGTGTTTCAGAGGTGTAGAAGCTTCGGACTGTCATTGAATCCAAAGAAATGTATATTCTTGGCACATGAGGGCAAATTGTTGGGCCACATTGTTTCTAGGGAAGGGCTAACAATTGATCCTGAAAGGGTTGAAGCCATCCAAACACTTCCATTGCCACACCACAAGAAATCTCTTCAAAGCTTCTTAGGAAGGATAAACTTTGTCCGCAGATTTGTGCCTAATTTTTCCACTCTTGTGAAGCCTTTAACAATGATGTTGAAGAAGAGTCTGGCATTCAAATGGACAGCAAAAGGCAAAGAGAGTTTTGAAAACATCAAGCATGCAATATCACAAGCTCCAACTCTTATCAACCCATACTTTTCAAAGAACTTCATGTTGTATGCATTTGGAGGATCAGATACAATCTCAGATATCTTGACACAGCTGAATAGAGAAGGTTTAGAACAGCCCATAGCATTCTTCGGTCAAACCTTGGAAGATTACGAAATAAAGTATTCTTTCATCAAAAAGCATGTCCTTTCGTCATCAGGAGCTTGAAGAAGTTTAGAAATTTGGTCTCAAACAATAAGATTCAACTGCTGGTGTCTCATCGTTGGTGTCAAGGACTTCCTCCTAAACAAGGATTTAAATGAGAAGAGAGCAGGTTGGATCACTCGGGTGATGGAATATGATATTGAAATCAAAGTGACCAAGCTAGTTCGTGGAAAAGGCTTGTGTGAGCAGCTCACTTCCAAACAACCAGACGGGTCAAAAAGTGAAGAGGATGTTGTCCTACTACTCAGAATGATCAAGAACAACCAGCTAATGATGCACTCATTCCATGTTGGACTCAAGACTTGGTGCATTACCTCTAAATCAGGCTTGTGCCCTCTAGAAGTGAGCAAGACAAAGAGGAGATACTTTAGATTACAAGCTATCCCGTACGTACTCACTAATGGTATCTTGTTCAAGAAAGACATCCATGGTGTTCTATTAAGATGCATTGGAACAGGTCAAGTTGAAAAGATCTTGCACGAGTTCCATGACGAGGAAGGAGGAGGCCACTTTGCTCGGTGAGTGACAACTCTCAAAATCATGAAAGCTGGTTACTATTGGCCTACTATGTTCAATGATTGCTACTCATGGGTCAAGAAATGTAGGAAATGTGCATTCTTCACGGGGAAAGAAAGGTTAGCAGCGCTGCCCCTTCGTCCAATTTCAGTAAATCAGCCATTCATGCAATGGGGATTGGACTTCATTGGGGTTATCAATCCCAATTCAAGTCAAGGTCATAAGTGGATACTTGCAGCAACAGACTATTTCACCAAGTGGACTGAAGCAGTGGCACTAAAGGAGGCAAATGAATCCAATATCTTAGATTTCTATGAAGGGATAGTCACAAGGTTTGGTGCCCCTGCCACTATCATATCTAGACAATGCATTGGCATTCCTTGGCACAAAGATCACTGAATGGGATGTCAAGAATTGTGTGTATCTCAACACTTCATCAAACTATTACCCTCAAGGTAATGGTCAAGCCGAGTCTACAAACAAGAACCTAATAAGAATCATCAGAAGGACTCTGGATGAAAATCAAAGAAATTGGCACGCAAAGCTCAAATCAGCCCTATGGGTTGATAGGATCACACCTAAGAGGTCTACAGGAAGCTCTCCATACAAGCTTGTGTATGAGAAAGAAGCGATTATACCTATATCACTTGAGTTGCAGCGTTGGAGCTCATGAAATAGTTGGAACTAGCTGAGTTTGAACCTATGGAAATCAGGTATGTAGAGCTAATGGAATTAGAAGAGACAAGAGAGCATGCAATTCAGACCATAGGAAAGGATAAAACATTGGTCAAAAATAGTTTTCACAAGAAAGCTAATGCCGAGGATATTGCAAAATTGGAGATTTGGTACTAAAGTGGGATGCTTTGATCATGCAAAACCGGGGGAAAGCACTCCAAGTTTGATGCCATCTAGAGTGGCCCATACATGATCATTGAATGCAAAGGAAGCAATGCTTTCCGTAGCTAAGTTGGATGGTGAAGAATTGCAGATTCGGTCAATGGGATCTATCTCAAACGTTGTTACTAGAAAGATAGATTTTCACCCTTGTAAATGTTAATTTAGAATTTCCTTCCTCTAAGTGCTTATGCACATTATCTGATTTGTTAAAGTAGTTTTTATTTCCCTAAGTGCTTGTGTACATGTCCCATTGCTTCTAGTATGTGCATGTTTGCAGTTCATCAAGCTCCTGGAAAAGAATTGCAGCCACGGGAAAACTAGCTCAACAAATGTTTCAATGGCTCAAGGACATAGGTTTTCAAATTTCAAATCAGCTTAGAGGTTATCAAACAGACTCCATGCCCAATGGATTGATACAAGCAACTTGCCGTTCTTCATCTAGCAGGCAGATGACCCCACTGAATCGCTAAAATTATTATCCAAAATTCACCCCTCAAGGTAATTTTGATAACATGCATCAAATTATTTATTCCCAAGCAATTATATTGATTCAAGGCAAAAAATCATGTTTCTGGGGTCCCCTCGGCTTCTTTCTAACTCTCCTGTCCAAGAAGAAAACCCAACAAGTTTTAAAAATGTGAAAAAATTGCAAAAGCCAAGCTTGGTGCCAAAATACAGAGAAAATCAGCTAAGTCTTGTCCTAGGTGGTCCTTGGGACAGTTGGGACGCCGGACCACGAATCAGCCGAAAAGCCGCCAGGCGGTCTGTGCAGCATTTGGGACAGTTGGGACGTCGGGACGCGCGGGACGAAAAAAGGTGAACCAGCTGAAAAGTGGAAAAAATTGACTAAGTGCTGTTTTCATGCAGTTTGGGACAGCCGGGCCAAAAGTATGTGCAGGACGTGAACTGGCTGAAAATCCGAAGGACATTTTAAGACATCCAGACCAAAGGTATGTGCGGGATACGAGGGACGTGAAAATCTGAGCTGACCGAGAGAAAAAAATTGTCAAATTTGGGACATCTGGGACAAAAGTACACAGAGGACGTGAACTGGCCGATTCAGCCGAAACATGAGACTTTCATCCAAGGCAGTTTGGGACATCCGGGCCAAAAGTACACGTGGGACGCGAAAAGCTGAAGCAGCCGAAGGCAAAGAAGAAAAGTCAATGTTTGACCCATGAAACTTCAAATGGCCATAACTTTTGACTCCGAGCTCCGATTTTCACAAAATTGGACTTTCTGGAACGATCATGACGTCCTCTACGCCACAAAAAAATGGATTTCTTATTTTTAATGAGGGTAGATATATTTAAATAAAATAAACATATTCGGCTCCAGTCAATTAATGCTCATTCCCGTCAAATGACAGAAAACGCCTACCAGACCCAAAATAGCTGCCCGCACTCAGAAGGCCATAACTTTTGAATTTCTCAATGAAATCACACAAAATTGGTACCATTGGAATTGTGGCTCCAAGCCAACACACAACGTGGCCGAGTTCATAATAGTGTTTCATTTGGTGGTTGGGAGTGTAATTAAGAGGCATGGTCATCATTCTTTCTCTGCTGCAGCACTTGGGACAGTATGGGGAGCCTTTTGAAAGAAATATATAATCATTTTACTCCATTTAATGCCTCTTACAAGTGGTTGAAGGACATATTTCAAGATTTCCATTTTCCCTTCTCTTTCCCTTCTCATTTTTCTATAAATTGGAGTGTTGGGCTCATTGTAAGTGGAGGGATTTTTCAGTTAGCAAAGCTCTGTCAAAATTTATTTGTGAAGCCAATGTGCTACAGGCCCTTGTAGTGGACTCCTTGCATGGTGATCTAGGCCCTTATCCTATAATAGATTGAACTGTGCATATCATGAAGCAATAAAATATCAGTTTGTGGATATATCTTCCCTTGCTGTGTTTTCTTGCATTCTTCTTGCCCCTTTAATCTTTCTACAAGAATATTGTGTCTATTATTATGTTCTTGTAGGGATCCATTATCATTGTGTATGCTTGGAATATCGTTGTGAATGCATTTTTCTAGATTATGGAGAAATGTCATCACCTCTTCTAGTGTGTACTTTGCCTCTGTATTTCACGCATTTGGAGACTACTCTCACACCCTCCTTTTCTGGTGTATCACCGCTTTAGTGTAGGCTTTAATTTTATGCATTCTCTCTCTCTCTGGTCCCTTAGAAATTTAGATTAGAATAGTTATTTTCTCTGCATTAGAATAGATTGTGGTAAGGTAGTTTAGGAGCAAGAACCGGCTTTCTCTCGGAGGTCTATCTTAAGTAGCAAGTCCCACAACTTGGAGATAGTACCCATGTTATCCAATCACACCGTGAGTTCAAGTATATGCACTTTTATAAACACAAGGGTCTTTGTGATTCGGTGATAATAGGTTCTACATTGGCAATAGGACTTAAGGGCATCTAATCTCTTTTTCCTAGTTTTCCAAGGCATTGAAAATGGTCACAGGGCCTTACAAAACTCAATATAATCATGGTATATGCTTTCCCACTAAAGCCATGTGAATAGAATCTTTGTGTGGTTTCATTTCCTTCATAGTTCCATCCTGTAATCCCACTATGTGCTTCCTCCATAATCGTCACACACTCATTTTCTAATATGAATCAACATATAACCTCATCACGACCTAACCTTTACTTTTATCCACTAATAAACATGTAGGGAGCAATGCATATTGCTAACTATCTTCTCTTGAAGACTTCATCTCATCTAGTGGCACACCTATTTTAAGGAATAATTCAATATCCTCTAAGTCGGAGGGTATGCACTGAAATCTAAAAATTTGTGCATCCGGCATGGTATCCTCAATACTCTATGCGTCCTCTCCTGAGTCAATCCTTGATAAGTGGTCAGGTCCTAAATTACTTTTTCCGGTTTTACCACAACTAAAAATTCAAATTCTTGAAACAACATGACCCAACAACATATGCGCCCTTGCAAAATGGGATTATTTACCAAATACTTTAGTGCCATGTGATTTGTGTAGAATATAAAAGGTTTTGCTAATAGATACTTCTTGAACTTATGTAGTGCATAGATCATTGACAGTGCCTTACACTCAATAGTTGTGTAATTATGTTTTGTTGGTGTCAACTTCTGACTTACAAAACAAAGGGGGTGATCAACAATCCCCTCACCCGGTTGTGCTAGTACTACTCCAATGGCTGTCCCTGAGGCATCAACATGAACATGGAAAGGATTATCCTAGGAAGGGAAATGTAGTATGGGTGCAGTAACAAGCCTATCCTTCAAAGTGTCAAATTCCTTCTACCGTAGATCTCCCGGTTAAAGGCACTTTAGTGTTTAAGTAATTCTTCCAAGGGCACGGTGATCTTGGTATATCCTTTGATGAACTTCTTGTAGTACCCCGTATGCCCAAGAAATCTATGCATTACACTCGACTAGTAGGCTCTCCCAATCCCACAATAACAACTTTGGTAGGATCCACTAACAAGCCTTCCTTACATATAATATGTCCTAACAAGGTTCCAAATGGAGTAGCAAAGACACACTTCTTAATGTTGAGGGATATCCTCAACTGCCGACATCTTTCGAACATCAGCCTCAAATTTTCACAATGGTCTTTTACCAGCCCATACACAATCCAGTCATCTAGGTAGACTTGAAGAAATTTATGGATGAATTCTTGAAATGCTTGTACCATGATGCGCAAGAACACAACAAGTGCATTCTTAAATCCAAATGGCATGATTGTGTAGGCAAATCTTCCCCACTTAGTGGAGAAATTTGTCTTTCTTTAGTCTTCCTTTGCAATCCTGACTTGGTGATACCCTAAGAACCCATCCATAAAGGGATAGACCTCACGCTTGGCTACACCTTCCATAATTTATTCAATGAATGTGGTTGGAAAAGGGTCAATGAAAGAAACTACGTTCAAGTCCCCGTAGTCAACAAAAATCCTTATCCTTTCATTTTTATTGATATTGATGACCATTGGGCTTATATACGGTTTGATTCCTCCACAACTTTAATGATTCTGAAGTGATCATCTTTTCTATCTCTTCCTTGAACCGTACATGCAAGTTCAAATTCATCCAATAAGGTCTCTTTCGAATTCGGCACACACCTTCCTACAAATTGATCCTTGTCTCCCATAAGGAATGGTGAATTCCTTTGAGCTCATGGTACCCACGAGGGAATAATTCTTGAAATTCATGCACTGGACCAATGATATTTGAAATTTATTTCTCCAACCAATAATTCCCAATGATGGCTTGCTTAGGTTCATCCTCTGACCCAATGTTAACCTTCTTTGTTTTCAAGGGCTCATGGTAGGCATGCACTCTCTCATTGGAACTCTCAATGACTTTACAGGTACCTTCTTGTAATGGTTAACATCTAGAATTTCCATTTCTTCACCATCTATTACATAGACCATTTTTCCTTTTTCCTTTTCAATGCACATGTGCTCAAGTTGTATCTCTTTTGATTCCTCTTCATCGAGATGCATCTCCAAACTAGGTTCACCTAACAATTCTAGTAACCTATCTTCTACCATGGCACTATCTCCCATTGTAAGGCATTTGACAACTTGCAATGCCTTATCTACTAATGGCTTGGTACTTCGATATTTGAAATCTTGAATTATATCAGCCATTGACTCCTTCCAATTCCTTGTTTAACAATGCATCTCTGAGTGAATGTACCATGTGCATGCACAACCTTGTAATGTGGAATATAACTTATTCACCCATAAAGAAGGTGGTAAAGATTTTATGCCTTCCATCCAGGCCTTCTCACATACTTGGATATGGGGAGAAGAGGGTTCTTTACCATGGTAGTCTTGGATAATAGTGTGCATTTTACTTCTACTGAGAACCTTATAGAAAATGTGAATCTTACCTCACACCACTCTAGAATACTCTCATGATGTGTTTCCCACCAACGTGTTGTAGTCCCGAGCAAGTTATAATTGAGTATACTTCTCATTTCCCCACTTTGAGCCTCCATCTCTTGCAATAAATCATCAATGTTTGTTCTTTCAGAGTAACTTGGTAGCTTCCTTCTTCCTTGGTGCTTGACTAGGAATGCCTTTGTCACCCTTGTTACATATCCTCTCAATTGTCACCCAATTAACTCATAAGTCCAGTGCACCCAATTTTCAAATGCATTGGTAATTGTATGACTTATCGATTTCGAGCATCTTCAAATTGGATAACTCCTTTTGTAGGATGAATTATCTTAGGGTCTCTGATGGAGTGCACATAGATTTTGTCAAGGACTTCTTCTCCCAAGGGCTCAGTATAGGGTGTTGATTTCCCATCTGTTAAAGGGATGATGACATATTCTTCCTTGTTCTCAAAACTGATATACCCCTTGTTAAACCATAGGTTGGTATTGTTTTGTAACACTAGGGGTGCCCAGTAATGCTAGAAATTTATCTTCCTTGGCTAGTGCCAAGACTTCAAAGTCCCCAGTGAACTTGGCCCCCTGAATAGTGATAACTACATCCTTTAAGACTCTAATGGGCATTACCTTTTTATTTTTGCCATATACAACACATTTGAAGATGGATGTAATGCGGGCCTTCCCATTTTATGCCAAGAATATAGTGTGAGAACATTTACCTCCACTCATGTGTCAATGAGGATATTACTCAAAAGCCACCCATCAATAAATACATTCAATGTGATCTCTTTATCATAGTCAAGGTTGTGAGGAGGAAGGTTGGTATGCAAAACCTTCCTTTCATGCTCTCTCTTGGCACATGGTACCTTCTCCCATAACCATTCTCATAGCAAGGAAATGATATTATCCTACCTTAACATTTTACACACTTCCCTGCCCTCATCCAGATCCTTCTATGGAGCCTCAACATTATTTCTTTGCTCCATCTTCCTTGACTGCTCCTTTAGACACTAGTTCTCTCCTTTTAATCCTCGAATCACATCCATAGTATCTTGATACACCTTTTTATGATGAAAAGGTTCTAGATACTTAATATATACCACTTCTTTCCTAACAACCATTTTTATCTTGGCATCTCCCTTATGTGTGCGGCTCTCTGCTCGCGTTGTCACTAGTATGGGTTCTAATCCTAATTCACGTGTCACTCTTGGCATCTATTGTGGGTCATACTTATTCCCGCTTACCATTCCAGTACCTTTATCCTTTTGGTGATGTTGGTTCATGTTTTCAAATAGCTCGGGATACTCCTTATACTTATGCTTCTTTCCACACCACGAGCACTACAATGCATTAGGACACTCACATTTATAATGCTTTGTTGATCCATAATTGTAACAAGTTCCATGCAGAAATCACTTCTCCCTCCCTCATGGTTACCGTGACCACAAAATCCTCTCGTGAAAACTTCTTCCACGCACCCCTCCATCTCGTGCGCGTCCTTCATAACAAAAATCACCATCCTTGGAACTTCTGCAAGGATTATGCAGTGTAAACCAAGATCAATGGCATCATGAATCTAGTTAATTAGCCTATAATCCTTAGTGACATGGGTCATAGAGGTATAAATATTGCAATAGAAAGACACATTCTTATGGATCATGCGTTGTAGTAGAGGACACCTACTTGCATCATGATCCTTGTGGAAAATTTCATGATGCCTATTGCCATGGCATGTACCAATTTCTAAGGGAAAATATCATTTGTATGCCCTTCCACTTCACAATCTATTCACCAAATACCACTAAAATCCTCATGCATTGAGTTTGTAGACAACTTCTACAAATTCTTGGCCATTACAGTAATTTGAACCTCTAGGAAAGGGCTCACACCGGTATTAATGCTCCCAATAGCTTCAGGGTGCAGGGTAGCTTCCAATGCCTCGCATGGGTCTATGAAAGTCTTGTGTGATAGTTCCCTTCTAAATGGTGTTATCAATCCCCAAAAAACCATTCAAAGCATGCTGATAGGGGTGTATGTCATAGGATATTTTTGATAAGAGAGTTTTAAACCATGTGTCATACTCTCACACTCTCTCTTCCATTCCTTCTTGGATCTCCTTCAAAGTGTTGATGCTCTTTTTCTCCAATTTAGGGATATGGAACTCTGTGAGGAAGGAATTTTTCAATGTAGTTTAATCCATTACCATCTAATGGGGTTCATACTTGTGGTACCAACTATGCACGCACCCCCTGTAACATTGTTACAAACTGACTTCCCTTTCACTCCAGGGTAGTGATCCCCTTCACACGCCATATCAATTCACACTTGTGCACATGTTTTATAGCATCTTCAATACCCTCTCGTATTCTAGTAGGTGTAAATAAATCTCAACAAATACTTTTGGGGGTGGTTGACGCCCTTTTCCACCGATCCAAAATCTTGGTTTTCTCATGTGTTTCTCTCCGCCACCGATCCACTAGACCTACCATGTCATGTCCCTCCTAACCCATCAGATCCTCCAGATCTACTAGGTCTACCAGGTCCTCTGGCCCCTACACCACTAAATGCACCTCTTGTAGATGAAAAATGACCTAAAGTGGTTGCGCCTACTATTCCCAACGTCCTAATAAATTACGTGCTAATTGTTTGTGATATTTTCCCACTACCAGTTGTGTGTCCCACGCCACTCCCAGATGCAATACCCAAAATTTGTGTATTTACACCTTATCCAAAAATTACTCCAAATACGGGAATGTTATGTGTAACCATAGATGTCCCAAATTATAAATTATATCTCCTAAACATAGATCGAGTTACTTCTACCAATATTAACTAGGTTAACAATACTTATCCCTTGATCTAGGAAAATAATTGCCAAGGTTTTCTCACTAAGTGGGTTCATATGTGCACCAAAATATCTCCTTTCTTCATGCAACAAACTCTCATTAGAAGTTGAAGGGGATTATCTTCCATTCTTTCCAAGATGGGGTAACATAGACTACTTAGGTTCCATGTCCTCTATGTGAACCTCAACTCCTTCCCACAACATCTACCTCCATAAATATATCACTCCTGCAACCTTGTGTTGTCTAGCCAACTCCCTTTCATGCACACTGATTATACTTGAGTCATATTTCCTCCCATTCCTTTTTAGTCACAATATCCACAATCTTCCTCCACCCTATTTTCCTTTCCCAACACTCAAGGAATCTTAGCCATAAATAGGGAATGCCTCAAAACTTAATGTAATGATCAATATCTTCATAGCCAATGGGATAACACGTAAAAATGATCCTCTATATTCCCTCAAGAACTTAAACTCAACAACCTCTAGACAATAATACGTATAAATGGCATATTCTAGAGAATAACTAGCCAACATCTTGTTTTCCACGAGTGATTGAAAAAATGTGTCCAAGTTAGATCCACATCCCGCATCCTTTGGTAATCATCTTGGGTCAACACATGTGATCTATAGTACAATCTCAATTTGGATGCATAAGCTGAAATTCATTCATACAATTCCACTGGAAAGCAATAGAATATTTTTTCCTATAACTCATGGTACATGTGCTCTTCTACCCATCTACATGTATCAAACTCAGGTCTAGTGCTGAATCTTTGAGAAAACTCATCCTTTATACTCTTGAACCATGCTTCAACACTTTCCAAGGTCAAGCACTTTGTCATCAATGGAACCAAGATGTAGCCATTTCTCACAAAAACTTTGAAAAGAGGTCCCAGAAACGGAACCAAGATGTAGTCATTTTTATGCCCTTAGAATAATAGTCTAATCCTATGCACATTAGCCTATCACCCAAGAGGGTGCATGACACTCACCCAAGGCATGCATGGGCATCGAGCCCCTCTTTATGTGAGTCTTGTGAGAATACATTTCTTAATGACATAAACTTAGATGCAAAAAGGTAAAGAACCATGCATTCATTTTGAGATCTTTAAGATGAGTTATTATATCATTATACCTAGTTTAATAACATGAGAAACATCAAATGAATAACAGATCTGATTCATATCATAAAGGAAATGCACTAGGTTTTACACCTATGAACAATACATATTTAGAACAGAGCCATATATTTCATATTGATCACAATTCAGCAACCATATTACATTTACAAAGGTGTGACATGCCAATGTATCAATGCATATAAGATTCATTCATCAGAAGTCCTAACTATGCTTCCCATATTACAAAAATATTTTCACAGACCCATCCCTCTAGATAAGCTATTACTCCTACAGTCCTCTAAATGAGAACCCTAACTCTCTAAATACTTCTTATTATTTCTACAAAACTTTTCCTTCGATTCTCTTTATTCACCCTCTTTTCCTTTATAGTGCCCCCTTCTTTTACATGAGCATCTCGATATATAACGGAATTGCCCATCGCCATGCCTTTACGAAGTAGCGAGATAGGTCACCAAGTGTCAAGGTGGTCCTATAATGGGGTATTTTTATTCCCATCCAGGATCTCCACTCTCTATAGTGATGTCTTTATGGATCCTTCCATCCCATAGAATATTCCTTTCTTAACCAAGTTGCCGGGATGGCACCTTATCCACTTCACATGCTTAGTCAAGTCATGTATTTCTTGTGTGTTCCTGGAACACTTTGAATAAAGAAAACTCCTAACAATCTTTATCCTAGGTTCTACTAAACCCTTCTAAAACCCTTGTCCTATGTACCTTTACCCCACGTTCCCTTCTTCATATTGGTCTCACATGCCCACGCTTCTTCTTATACTTAGCCAATATTTTGAGGCCCAACATTTTCTAGTTAAGTTTAACGTGCTACGAGTGTTCTTACTGACATAATAGATTGCATATTTTGAAATTCCATATTTTTGTCATAACATAGCTCTAATGATGTTATCTAAGGCATCAGTATGAATGTGAAATGGAAAAATCCAATATGGTCCTCTTAACATAGGTACATAAGTCAACATTTGATTCAAATTATGGAATGCAAGCTCACATTTCTCGGTCCACTCAAAGGAAAAATCTTTTCCTAACAAGACAAATAATGGTGTTGTAATCTTACTCAAGTCCTGTAAAATATTCTATAATAGCGGTATGGCCTAAGAAGGTCCTCACATGCTTCTACTTCTTTGGTGTTTGCATATTTATTATCACAGATATTTCTATTGGATCTAACTAAATTTCAGTAGTTGATAGATAACACCCTAACACTATTCCTTGAGACATCATCATATAGCATTTTTTTCTTAAGGACAGGTTATTCTCCTGCATCTCTTGTGAATGTTTTCTAGATTATTCATTACTTCATCAAAAGTACTACCATATACTATAAAATCATACATATATACCTCCATGCAATCATTGGTTAGACTTGAAAATTTTCTCAAAACTACTCATTGAAATGTAATAGATGCATTTCACAAACAAAAAGGAAGAACATAATATGCAAACGTTCCCCATGGGCAAGTGAATTTGGTCTTGTGCTGGTCCTTTGGTGGAATCTTAATTTGGTTTTAGCCACTATGGCAATCTGGAAAAGATAAATATTTCTTACCAACAAGAGTGTCAAGTACCTTATAAATGAAAGGAAGAAGAAAATGATCCTTCTTTATTGTTGCATTAAGCTCTTTATAGTCCATGCATGTTCTCCATTTTCCATTCTTCTTAGGTATAATAACAAGGGGTGACACCCATTGAACATCTAAAATTTGATATATGAATCCAACATCTAATAAGTTTTTAACTCTTCTTTCAGTATATCCCTCACTATTGGATTCATTCTTATTTTTGGTTATCTTATTGGCTTACAACTATATTTGATGTATATCTTATGTGTATAGAGCTTAGGGTGTATACCATGCATATCTGTTTAGTCCCATGCAAATGTTGGCTTGTGTTTCTGTAGAAGAGTAATTAACAGTTGCTCTTACTACATGTTCAAAGTTTTGCTGGAAGTAAGTGGTTTGCCCAAAGTAATTTGTAGTTGCTTAGAGATATTAGTCATAAAGCATATATTTTTATTACGAGAACTCAAGTATATAATCATGTGGAAGAATTCACTGGGAGGATGAAATTCTTACGGAATGTTCATAGTTCTTTTCGTGGTATGATTTGATTTTGAGGACAACTTATACATCGCAATTTTCCATCTACTTCTTCATTCTTCCCATAATTATTTTATAGGACATTAGAAAGAACAATGCATTCTTCTTGAACTTCAATTTTACATAACTTATCCATCATCATGAGCTTCTAAATTGAGATTTGGTATTCTTATGGCTCTTTAACCCAAGTGGTTTGGTCTTCTTCATTAAATGACCATGTAGGGGGTAATGCATGAGTTGTTTGATACCACTTCTATTAGAGATATTCATATTCCCAAATTTTCATCCTATGAATGTGTTAGCATTTTCCAACCATGGTCTTCCCAAGATGATAGTATATCCTCCCAAACTTACTTTTAGCTGAAGAACAATAAAATCAACAAGGTACTCCTAAGAGTCTACCACTACTACTACATCCTACGGGACTCCTTCGAGCTTAATTGTTGATCATGTCTGCAAGACACAAAGCGTGGTTGGTATTATCCCCTCTAAATTCAAATCATCCATGATCTACTTTTTCATTACATTAATTATTTCCCCAAATCAATCAGTTTGTTCTTTATAATTGTGCCATTAATTGTGATATTTAACGAAGGACTACTTGGATCTATGTATATCGGAAGAATTGAGTTCCAAAGCATAATATTAACTAGTGGTCTAATGACCGCATGCATGATTTGGATATTTCCTTTTTCTTCCTAGTTTATTTATGCATAGATATTTAACCAATTAGTTATAGATGGGAACTTACTCAATAACTTGAATCAATGGAATTTTGACACAAATTTCTTTCATTCGGTTTACAAAATCATAATTAGATTCGATTTGAGGTCAGTCTTCTTTTCTTGCAACCTTTCAGGAAATGGTGGCTCATTACCCAATGTTTTACCCTTGCTGAAATTTTTCTTAAGTTGTTGTAGGTCAACATGCAACATCTTCTACTATTACTTTGTAGATCTATCTACAATGTTTTATTTCTTTGTTACGGGTCATCCTACAATGTTTGTGGTTCCTTAACAATCTACGTAATGGTGGTTTCGGTGGGTAAAGGAACCGCTCTTCCGAGTGAAGATGGGTATTTTTATATCAACATAATAGGTATGGTATTGAGTTGGTTAACTGGAATAGTCTGGGTGAGCAGCTTTATTGTTATGGTTACATGTTGGCTAAGATGGCAGTTGGATACCTTTTGGTTGAGATTCTCGCTTAGGGGTTTCACATAAGAGATTTCTTGCAGATAAGGAGGTTGATCATAAGATTTTTGGTAATTTTGAGGTGGGTTTTTCCACTAATGTCCTTCTCTCCAAAGCTATTTTTGGTCATCGAAACTAGTGTCTTGGATCTAGAAGAATCTATTTGTTTGTGACAACAATGTAACCTTCCCTAAGTTGTGGGACCTTGCACGATCGAGATGGATCTCTAGAGAAGGTCGATTCCTTTGTCTAGTTCTCGCTACTACTACTACTCCTAGTGTTGAAAGGGGAACCGAGCTAATAATGCCAAGGGACCAAAGATAGAAGGATAACATGAAAGGAAACTACACTAAAATGTGATAACACCAAAAAGAGGGATGAACACTATTTGTTCTAAGTGAAAATGAAGGGAAATGCATGAAAGAAGGCTAGGCATGTGTAGAAAAACTTAAAACATATTTACTAGATTAGTTTCATGGAACACAACTAAATAAGGAGCTACAAGGGACATGAAATGGCACAACAAGCATGCAATGCAAAAGAAAAGGAAAGAAAAATGAATGCAAACACATTAGGATAGAGAATAGTCACAAAATAATGCTTCTATTACTTCCAGAAATGCATAGAGCTGTTATAATGGTGAAAGAGGCTAATATCCACATGCAAGAGCTAGATCTAGAGGTTTGCAACTCAAAATACAGAAAATATGAAGTCCTTGGCAAAGTGCGTAAGGATCCAAAATGTATAACCTTAATAATGAGCTCATCTCTTACATTTATAAATGAATCTATGGAAGAAGAAGAGAAGAAGGAGGGAAAACCTAAATTTGAAATGCAACCACCAATAAGAAGCATTCAATTCCTACAAATCCTCTTGTAAATCTATCAAATTTACTTCCCCATGTCTATTTGGCATGCTTGAAGAAGGAAGGATGGTGAATCAGATCAAATTGAGTGGTTAGAGGAATCAAATTTTCTCATTAATGCTCAAAAAGATGTTTTTTCCATTTCTCACTTACAGTCGCATAATAATTTGTATTTGAATGTCTAGCATTATATCCTACATTAGTAGCTATTTGACAAGTCTAGGCACATGCTAATCGGAGCTCTATAGTAAAATATATAGTTGTAAGAAGTTTTTCAGATTCATCGGTGCACAAAAACACATGGCATGCACACATTGGCTAAAAAGATGACCAACTAAGAAATTGTTCTTATTATTTCTGCCATGTCTCACTCATTGATTTGTTGCAAGGATTTAGTGCCTTGTTGGCACATTTTAACTTCTTTTGTGTGGCAGACTCAAGCATGTTAGAGGATGAATTGGCACAAAAAATTACAAGGGAGGGTGCAATGATATGCACGTGGAAGAAAAGGGCATAGAAAGAAGGCAAAAAGAAGGCACGTGTGACGGGCGTGGAGAAACGAGGAAAGATCATGAGTAGAGAATGCATGGTCAAGGTGTAACTATTACAAATTAATATGCAGGGTACGTGCAAGGTCTAGGGACTTAGCTGATTGAAGAAGGTTCTAGGCACACGTGCATGGTGAAAAACTACTAGGAAGAAGACATATGCATAGAGGATGTGTTCAAGGGGGAGTGGAACAAAGGAAGGGAAAATGGAGGGGGAGAAGTGCACAAGGGCATGTGAGGAAACCGCAACTAAGGGAATGTGCTAAGGGAACTTGAGTGCATGTAACCTTGTAATGAATAGCTCATAGTGAGAATACATATACAAGTTGTTCAAATAACTAGGAGAGTTATTTGGATAAAAATTTGGTGACTTTTGGGGCCATCGATCGCTAGATGAAGGAGATGAGTAGCCTAGAGCATCATTGGACATGGATTCTAGTATGTAATTATGGAATTCTGATTTATAACTTTGAAGAACTGCCCTTGAAGTCACTTGAAGGATCATTTCTTGACTTTATCTTGAATCCTACAACTATTGAACATTACCTACATCCTAGAAGAAACAAAAGAGCATGCATGGGAAGAACGAAAGAAGAAAGAACTATGTACAAATAAATAATGTTCTCGCAATGCACTTAGAGGAATTGAAATTACTCTTATATATATAAAATGATGCGGAAAAATCAATGGAAAGGTTTGAGATAGATCACATTTACTGAGATTTGCAAAGGCGCTCCATCAAGATGAGTTAACTCGAAAGAGCTAGCCTCTTTGCACGAACTAATGGTGTATGGGACACTCTAAAGTGCATCAAAATTTAAGTTGCACCCTGGTTTAGCTTTGTCAGCATCCCATTTTAAGACCAAGTCCCCAAATTTGAAAGCTTAAGGCCTAAAATTTTTGTCAAACCATTTCTTTATTGCTTGTTGACGGTGTTCCAACTTGATCATAACAGAGTTTCTTGATTCTTCAAGATTGACCACCTCTATCATTCTAATTTCTCTCTGGTTTGCACCTTTAAATTCTAGTTGTTGGGAAATTTGCAATGATTTCAACTCCACCGTCAAAGGAATGATGGCCTCCTTGCCATGGTAGACAAGATTGTAAGGCAAAGTTCCTATTTTCCTTTTAATTGTGATTCTATCTACCTAGAGCATGCATGAGACCTTTTATGCCCTTTGTCTTTGGCATATATTCATTGTGAGCTTCATGATTCTAATCAGGTTCTTTTTTTTAATTCTCCCAGACCATTTCCTTGTGGGTAATAGTTGGAATAACTTTTGAGATAGATGCCTAGATTTAAAGCCCAATCAGTGATTTTGGTCCTAAAGAAGGCTATGTCCTTCTTGAGCATCAAGGTGATGGGCTAGACTAGTCCTACAAAGTTAGGGATAAAATGCCTAACAAAATTGATCTTGCCAAGGAAGGGTTAAAAGGATTTCTTGTGCACTAACAGGGAAAGAGCTAAGATGGTTAAAATGTTCTCAACTTAAATTTCAATGCCATCCTTTGAAACCACATGGCCCAAGAGCTTTCCTTGTACCATTGTAAAATTTCACTTCTTGGGGTTAAGAGATACCCCATAATTTCTACACCTCTTAGAGACTTTCTCTTGGTGCATGATATGATCCGCACTCTTCTTTAGAAGATAGTTATGTCATCAAGGTAAACGAAAATGAACTCATTAATGTAGCCTTTAAAGGTAATATCCATGGTGCGCTAAAATGTAGCACCCAAATTTGATAGAACAAAGGGCATATTTTGATATGCACATGTTCCCCACTTAGTTGTGAATTCCATTTTGAATTGATCCTCTTCCTTGACCAAGATCTAATTGAAACTTGAATACCCATCTAGCATTGAGAATCTTTGTGTGCTAGCTATAGTCTACAAAATCTTCTCTATTGAAGGTAAAGGATAATGATCCTTTAGATATGCCTTGTTTAAATATTTGAAATCAACATAGAGTATGATTTCACCATTCTTATTACGCACAGGAAATAGATTCGTAACCTAAGTAGAGTACTTGATGGGAAAAATAATTTTCTTCTCACTAAGTTTGGATAACTCCTTTCTCATGAGGGTCTCTATCTTTGGATTGATTGGTCACTTCTTCTATCTCATGGGTTTGATACTAGGATCAAGGTCAATGGAGTGTTTAGCAAAACTTGGATCAAAGCCTTTGAGGTCTTCATACTCTCATGAGAAGATATCACTATATTTCGACAGAGAGAGATAAAGGCCAACATTTATTTGTGTGTGCAAGTTTTACTTGAGTAGTAAATCTTTCTCGAGTGTAATAGTAACTAGGGATGAGTCTTCTTGCATGATGCACATATACTTTTATTCACCCTTGAATTCAAGTTATCTAGGATAAACATTTTATCTAAGGTGACCAACCCTTTAGGAAACTTATTTGACGTTAGTTGAATCACTTCATCACCATAGCTATTACAAAAGTTAGCTTGCATGCTTGATGAGAAATCAACTTCATTTTTGATGAACTGGATGATCTGCACATCACTATCAAACACTTGTTAGCTAGTATTGTTGTCTAGAATGGATGTTATTATCACCATTTTAATGTGTTTAGTGTTTCCTTTAACAAACTCCTTAGCAGGAGAGAATCAGTGAACCGAGCAATGACCATTTGATCATCTTCCTTGTTCATTTTTCATGGAACCACATGTATATTCAGAGCATCAAATCTCTCAAATAGGTCTCAAACTCGTGCTTCTAAGCTTTGAGTAGTTTATTATTTTCCTAGGATTTCTTTGGTAACCCGATGGATAACCAATTCTTTGTCCCCAAATATCTACAACACCTTAAACCCTCTCTTTTCAGCAATAAAAAGGTCTTTCACTAATGCTTCATATTCTGCCACATTATTAGAACATGTAAATTGCAACCTATGTGTGAAGAATAATTTCTCATTTTTGGGATGAATTAGAACAACTCCTACTCTGTGTCATTTCGATTGGAAACATCAAAGTATAACTTCCACAAAATAAGTTTAACTTTGTATTTCTTGATTGTGCACGATAGAATATTTTGTTCTTTAAGAATGCATTGATTACGAGCCTAGTTTCATAGGATTATAGTTCTTCAAAGATATGGTTCAAATTTTTGGTGCCTCTCCACCCATTCATCAAGTACTAGGTCGGGAATAGAAGGTGGAAGAGGATGCTCTTCAAGAACCGAAGTTTGTTCTGGATTAAATAATTGGATTTGAGAGGGGATGGGACATATGACTCTACATGATATGAAAATATTGGCTCAACTTGTATGGTAAACTGGGTACCATACGATGTCTTGAGTAACATATGAGACCAATCGGAAGAAAAGTAACCACCCACTTATGTAGTAAATTTTCTTGATAGACATAGGGAAAATAAAGGAGGTAAGTCAATGATAGATACATCTTTAGAAATTTTCAAACCAGGACATGCATAGAGGGTTAACTCAAGATCCTTGATGATTCCTAAGGTAGTAATAATTGAACCATTAAGTTTTAGGACTCCTCTTATTAGGGGGATATATTTGAGACTTAAGACATCAACTACTATTTGGGGATGATAGAAGTACTAACACCTAATTCTATCATGCAATTATGCGGTAGGTCTTTTCCTATGGTCAAGGACATATAGAAGAGTGGGGTTTTAACAAATTTACTTCATTTCTTCTCCTCTTCTTGGTAGAGGTTGATAGTAGAACATAAATTTTAAATAGTTGGATCAGCATGCGGGAGTTATGCTAGAGCTTCATGTAACAAGTCACGATGAGATGGAATGGTCAAGGCATCCCACATTATGAAAATTATATTTATTTTCTTCATATGGTCCACAATGCTGAATGGAATACCCCCTGACTTATGCATTTTGGGCACAATGACATCCTTTCTTGATTGTCCAGTACGGAGGTGGGGGTATTACCTAGAGCTAAGGCTTGACCTACCAAAGGAGGGGTGTGTGCCACTTCTGAAGGATATTTTTGTAGGGCATCTTGTGGAGGGACTTGAGTAATTTTACTATTGGATTCCTTGGATGCATATTTTTTATTTTGAGGACCTACTTGAGTTGTTGGAATTGTGACTGCATGTCGACTCAAGCATTCTCTTCTTGTATATTGTGTTGTTCACAAATTGGGAATGTGGTCTTCTTGTGTCCTCTACAACTTAGTTGATTACACAAAATTCCTCAAAGACCAAAAAAATAATATTGGATTCAGGAAGAAATTATGTCCTTTCTTGGTTTTCTTCTTCAGGGGAACTTTGTTGAAGGCTCACAGGTTGAAGCATTCTAGATCATGTAGGCTTTGGTGTGTGTAGCATTAGCACAGTGATATTGTTGTGTGAGGCATATTGCAACGAAACGCCACTCTAATTCCTAATGCAAATAAATTTGAATTGGAACAAGTGTTTGACTTGTGATGGGCACTAGAAGAGAGGGCCCGAGAGGGACAACTTACAAGGAAGATGCATAGTAGCATGCCATCTATCATTCGTTGTTTGGGCATGTATCTTTGGTTTCCATATTGATTCCACCAAGGTGTTGCTTTGGCTATGCACTGATTAGAACTACCTCTATATGATTGCACCTATTTCCTTTTCGATGATATGACTTTATTTGACAATTTTCTAATCAAGTTCTTCAATTCTTCATCTTCCTTATGTTGCATTGGAGAGTAGGATGTTTATACAACAAGTTGCACTCTTTTCTCAGGAATAAGAATAGGGACCAAATAAGGTAGGGGAACTTGTGACATTTCTGGAAACAAGGGCATAGGCAGTCTAGGAGTTATCTTTCCCACTTGAATAATACTATTTTCTTCCCTTACTACAATATTATAAGTAGTTGGTAAATTCCTACCTCCCATGGATTGAATCATGACTGAGATATCACTATTTAATTTGTTTAAGTAATACAGGAAAGCATGTTGGGTGTAGGTCTTACCATAAGAGGGATTCTATCCCAAGTCTTCTGAAATCTGATTTTGAAATAAGCCATCTACTCGTTGGGCACCCTCCTAGTTATCGTCAGTTGCTCCACCAAAGACAAGTGATCTAACTTATCTTCAAAATAATTACAAATATTTGTTCCTACCTCATCCCAGGTGGAAATAGATCCAAGTCTCAATCCTTTTTACCATTAAAGCACTTTTTCTTTGGAAGAGGATGTAAGTAGCCTAACTACTACATCATCACGTGTGATCAAATAGAGTTAACATACATTTTCTACATCCTAGATATGATCCTGAGGGGTGACTTGATTCTCACCAATAAAGTATGGAATAATTTTGAGTGTGTCATTTGACATATCATGTTGCATGTCTAGAACTAGGGGACTTCCTCTGGTGAAGTTAGAAAAGTTCCTTAGTGGAGGAGGTGGTTGATGTGCCATTGCAAGACACTCTAGTTGTCTGTTGTGAGGAGGAGTTGAATGGGTGCAACACACTAGAGATGGAGATGCTTGCATGGGATTTTGGAACAAAATATTCTCGGGATACTCAAAATAATCTTCATTTTCTGCACTTCTTCCCTGTATGCACTCTTCTTATAAAAGGAAATGAAGGCATATAGAATAGATATCTACGAATGTCGGGAGTTGCGGATGTGCTGAAATGAGCCTCTAAAGGATGAAATACTCATTCCACACACCCGAACTTAGAAATATGATTTTAAGCTTTCATTTTGGTCCCACCGAGTGTGTCAAAAAAATTTGGCCATCAAACTTGTACCTACATATTGAATCTTGAAGAACTGAGTTGTTTGTTAAAACAATGGAATCATTCCCAAGTTTTGGGACCTTTTGTGCTTGGGATTAATCTCTAGAGAAGGCCAGTTCCTCTATCTAGTTCTACTACTACTATTACTCTTTGTGCTAAAAAGGGGAACTAAGCTAATAATTCCAAGGGACTAGGGATAGAAGGATAACATGAAAGGAAAATACTTTCGAAATGTGATAACACCAAAAAAGAGGGGTGAACATTATCTTTTCTAAGCAAAAATGAAGGGAAATGCGTGAAATAAGGCTACACAAGTGTAACACAACTTAAAATATATTTACCACATCATTTTCATGGAACACAACTAAATAAGGAGTTATAAGGGATGTGAAATGGCACAACAGGCATGCAATGTAAAAGAAAAGGCAAGAAGAAGGAATACAAACATGTTAGGATAGAGAATAGTCACAAAATGATTCTTCTATTACTTCCAAAAATGCATAGAGCTATTACAATGGTGAAAGAGGTCAATATCCACATGCAAGATCCATATCTAGAGGTCTGCAACTCAAAATACAAAAAGATGAAGTCCTTAGTAAAGTGCGTAAGGATCCAAAATTTCAACCTTAATAATGAAGTCAAATCTTACATTTAAATATGAATCTATGGAAGAAGAAGAGAAGGAGGAAAACCGAATTTGAAATGCAACCACCAATAAGAAGAATTCAATGCCTATAAATGCACTGTAAATATGTCAAATGCACTTCCACAAGTCTTTTTGGCATGTTTGAAGAAGAAAGGAGGGTGAATCAGATCAAATCGAGTGGTTAGAGAAATTAAATATTCTCATTAATGCTCAAAATATGTTTTCCCATTTCTCACCTACCAAGTCCACCAAGAATTTAAATTTGAATATCTAACACTATAGCCTACATCAGCGGCTATCTAACAAGTCTAGGCCCATGTCGATCAAAGCTCTATAGAAAAATATATGAATGTCAAAAGTTTATTATAGTTGTTGGTGCATGGAAAACTATGGCATGCATGGATTGGTTATAAGGACAGATAACTATGCAATTGTTCTTGTTTTTCCTATCACATGTCACTCACTAATTTGTTGCAAGGATTTGGTGCCTTTTGGTGTGCTTTAACTAGTTACATGTGGAATACTTGAGCATGTCATAGGATGAATCAGCACATAAAATAACAAGGGTGCGCCTAAAGATATGCACGCAGAAGAAAATGGCATGGGAAGAAGGCGGAAGGAAGGTGTGAGCGACATGTATAGAGAAATGAGGAAAACTGGTTAGTAGAAAACGCATGGTCAAGGTGTAACTACTAAAAATTAATATGCGAGGCACACATGAGGGAAAGGGACTTAGCTGATTGAAGAAAGTGCTAGGTGTGCAAGCGGTGAAAATCCCCGGGAAGAAGGCGGATACACGAGAGGATGCACGGAAGGGGGAATGGAACAAAGGAAAAGGAAAATAGAGGGGGAGGAGAAGTGCACAAGGTCGCGTGAGGAAACTAAAACCAAGGGAATGTTTCTAAGGAACTTGAGCACATACGCAACCTTGTAATGAATAGCTCATAGCTAGAATATGTATACAAGTTGTCTAGATAACTATGAGAGTTATTTGGATAACAAATACTAACATGATTGAGGAGGTTATTACCATTGTTGTTTTGGTTGGACTTGGAATTGAGGTTGCCACTCTTGTTGATATTATTTGGGATATGGGGCCCAACCTTGAGGGTTATCCCAAGGTGGCTGCATGCATATATGAATTATTAGACCAATTTTGAAATGAATTCATATGGTCTGTGTCATACCTCCTTACCATATTTTCCATGGTTTTCTTTTAGAAACATAGAAAACTTTACCATCCTCTATCTCCATTATCTTGAACTCGGTGAAGTCTCCTTTGTTGAGAAATCTTGGTTAATTCTATGCATCTACATTTAGATTTCTTCCTTCTTCATGCAGAAATACTCTATGAATTCTTCTTCTACATCCTCCTTTTTCTTTTTGGCATGTAGATCATATAATTTATTGGTCATGTCGATGACAATCTCTGCTTCATATTTTAAAGCATTTTGACAATCTCTAAGCGTGATATTTCCCAATTGTTTTCGTAGCTGATCCACCTCCTCCTCTTACACTTCTTACCCTCTTCATAGTATCTCTCTAGTAATTTTGAAACCTTCATAGATGTCTACAAAATTATCTTTAAAAATATCTCATGCTCCTATCAGATCTAGAGCATCCATGTCCTCCTCACCGAGTCCATTCAAAAGAATAATTTTAGAGATTCGGGTGGTAGTTCGGTGTGCCTTGACTTGAACACGGAAAAATAGCTAGAATATGTATACAAGTTGTCTAGATAACTAGGAGAGTTATTTGGATAACAACTACTAACATGATTGAGGAGGTTATTACCATTGTTTTTGGTTGGCCTTGGAATTGAGGTTGCCACTCTTGTTGATATTATTTGGGATATGGGGCCCAACCTTGAGGGTTATCCCAAGGTGGCTACTGCATGATATATGAATTATTAGACCAATTTTGAAATGAATTCATATGGTCTGTGTCATACCTCCTTACCTTAGTTTCCATGGTTTTCTTTTAGAAACATAGAAAACTTTACCATCCTCTATCTCCATTATCTTGAACTCGGGTGAAGTCTCTTTCTTGAGCAATCTTGGTTAATTCTATGCATCTACAATTAGATTTCTTCCTTCTTCATGCATGGAAATACTCTATGAGTTCTTCTTCTCGCATCCTCCTTTTTCTTTTTGGCATGTAGATCATCTAATTTATTGGTCATGTCGATGACAATCTCCTACTTCATATTTTAAAGCATTTTGACAATCTCTAACCTGTGATATTTCCCCAATTGTTTTTGTAGCTGATCCACCTCCTCATCTTACACTTCTTACCCTCTTCATAGTATCTCTCTAGTATTTTTACAACCTTCACGAGATGTCTACAAAATTATCTTTTGAAATATCTCATGCTCTATCGATCTAGAGCATGCATGTCCTCCTCACCGAGTCCATTAAAAAGAATAATTTTAGAGATTCAGGTGGTAGTTCGGTGTGCCTTGACTTGAACACATAAAAATAACCTTTACGAATAGTCTTCTAATGGGTTTTCCTCTTTTTGTGTCATTCTGTAGATTTCATCACCTCCTCTGTTGCTTGGTCTATAATAATCCTTGTACTTATCGAGGAATTTCTCCTTCATTTTTCCCACTTGGTTACAACATTTCTTCCCAACCCATGAACCATCTCAAGGTTTCATCCTTGAGTGTAGCAGGAAACAACTTTAATTTATGTGCATCAGTAGTATAATCATAACTCCTACACATAACAACAAACTAAAAAAAGGTGTCCGAGTCTTTGAGACATAGATCCATGAAAGTTAGGAAAGGTTGAGGGATAAATATTATTCATACCAGTAGTTGCATTATTTTCATTTATTGTGAACTCAAACATGGTTGCCCCATTTCAAACATTTTGATTTACTTATTCTCCCATCTCCGGCTACTCAAGAATATCTTCCGATATTTCACTTAGAGGATTGTGTTCAAACAACAAACCTTGTACAAAGGTTTCTTCCTTAGAATCCTTAGAGGTATGTGAAGAGATTTATTCTACCTATGGATTACATAACAAATCTACCATGGGAATCCATTTGAAAGTGCATGCATTGAATACTCAACTCTATCAACGGAAAATTAGCGGGGGTTTGGATAGAAGTAAATCTCCTAATTCCTAAACTACTCTAAGAAATAAAAACCTCTTCAAAAACCTTAAAAATTGGTAATATCCCCAGAAAGAGAACCAAAATGGTGGTTAAAATTAACTTACAACAATTAATATGTTGTTTATAAATCTACGGTCATTTAATAATCGAGACCTAGGGATGTAAAGTTTCAATATTTCCACTATTGTATGCGCGATTATAGATATTTGAGGAGTGCAAAGGTAAATTGTTGTCACTTTAATTAACAAATAAAAATACTCAAAATGAACTAGACTATGACTGAAATGAATATTATAACTATGGGAAATCATATAAAAACATAATACAGAGAAAGGAATAAACTACTACAATTCTAACCATGCAATGAATTAAAACAACAAACAAAAGGAGAGGGTTTGAAAACCATAATTGGGCCCTTCCTTGGGTGTTAATACCTCTTAAGGCCTATGCCTACAACAATTTAACAAAACTCATATTATTATTTCATCAGCATGGAGATTACAAGTAGAAAATACAACAATTTTCCTATCTTTGGATCGATCTCCTATGTATCTATCCATTCTACAACATTAATCTTTCCTTTTTATATATTTCATTACAACATAGGCGTGAAGAGATAAATTCCTACTAGGATTTCTAGATGAGATTAAGTAAAATATTTCAACCAAACAATCCAGAAACTTAAATTCATGCAACAAAACAACACAGATCTTGATTTCACCATTATTCTTATGCAATGAAACAATATTTGTGACCCGTAGAGTATTTGATTGGAAATATGATCTTTACCTCAATGATTTTGGATAACTATTTCCTCATGAGGGGATCTATCCTTTGATTTAATGGCCAATTATTTTGCCTTATGGGCTTGATGTTGGGATCAAGGTACATGGAGTGTTGAGCAACAATTGGATCAAATCCTTTGAGGTATTCACACTTCCATGAAAATATGTCACCTTGTATTTATTACGAGAGAGAGATGAAGTCCTATTTTTCATCATGCGTGTAAGGTTTATTGAGAAGAAAATATTTTTCGTGTGTAATAATGATTGGGGAGCATTCTTCTTGCACCACATGCATATACTTTTCTTCACCCTTGAACTCATCATCAAGGCTAAATATTTTCTCTAAGGTGACCAACCCTTTAGGAAACTTGTTTGTCTTCAATTATATCACTTGGTCACCATAGCTATCATGCAAGTCAGCTTGCATGCTTGAAGATAAATCAGCTTCATTCTAAATGAACTAGACAATCTACACATTGTTGTTAAACACTTTCCACCTGGTGTTCTTTTTGCAATAGAAGGCCTAATCACCATCTTGACATGTTGTGTGTTTCCTTTTATAAAATCCTCCACATGAGAAAACTTCAAACCAAGCATGGCTATCTAATCAACTTCTTTGTTCATCTTCCTTGGAACAACTGAATATTTAGAGCATCAAATCTCTTAAGGAGATCCCAAAATCTATGTTTATAAGATTTGAGAAGCTTATTATTTTCCACACATTTATTTGTGACCTGGTGGATAACCAATTTTGTGTCCCCAAAGATCTGCAACACCTTAATCCCTTTCTTCTCAAAGCAATGAGAAGACCATGCACCAATGCTTCATATTCTACTACATTGTTGGAGCATGTGAACTGCAACCTTTACATGAAGAAGAACTTCTCATCTCTGTTAGAAATGAGAAAAAACATGCACCCGCATCGTTTCTTCTTCTTGAACCGTTAATGTACAACTTCCATAGATGATATTTTTCTTTACTTTTATTGAGTGTGCGCAATAACACAACTTATTCTTCAAGGATGTAGTAAGTGCCAATCCCAGTTTCAAAAGATTCAATCTCTTTAGCATATGGATCAAATTTTTGGTGCCTTTCCACCCACTCATCTAGCACTAAGTTAGGTAGAGGAGGTGTAACATGCTCCTCTTCAAAAAAAAATTCTTGGCCTTCTAGGATTAAGTAGTTGGCTTAGAGAGGACTCAACATGGTAGGAAAATATTACCTTAGATTATATGGTAAACTAGGTACCATACCTTTTCTTGAGTAACATATGAGACCAGTCAGAAGAAAAGTAACCACCCACTTTACCGGTAAAATATCTTGGCAGACACGGGAAAAATAAAGGAGTTAGGTCAATGATTGAAATGTCTTGAGTTATCGTAAGGCTTGGAAATGTATGGATGGTTAAATTAAGATCATTGATGAATCCCAAATTTCCAATAGTTGAAACCTTAAGCTATAGGACTCATTTGGAAAAAGGGTTGTACTTAAGACTGGGACATCAACAATTTGTTTAGGCATGATAGACATACTAGCACGTAATAAATCATAGAATTATGTACAAGATGTTTTCCTTTGATCAAGGACATATAGAAAGGTGGAGTTTTGACAAACTTGTTTGTTTCTCCTCTTTTTGACAGATATTGATAGCAACATGTGGTTTTTAGTCTGTTGGATCAATGTGCAGAAGTTGGGTGAGATATTCATGTAACAGTCATGCTTTGAGATTGAATGGCGAGGGCATCCCACATTTTAACATTCACATTTTTCTTCTTTATCTGATCCATAATGTTGAATGAAATACCCATATACTTGTGCATCTAGGGCATAACATCATCTTTTCCTAATTGTTTAGGTGTAAAGGCGAGCCTTAGATTGAGTAGAGGCTTGTCCTACCAAAGGAGGGGTGTGTGTTTCTTTAGAAGAATCATTTCATGAAACTTCATGTGTACAAACTTGTGTGCCTTTACTATTGGATGCCTTAGCTACATCTTTTCTCTTTTTAGGATCAGCGTGTGTCCCAAGAATTAAGACTTGTGCACGGAATCAAGAATTCTCTTCTTATACCTTATGTTGTCGATAAATTGGGTACATAGTCTATTTGTGTCATCTCTGACTTGATGAAATTTATAAAAGTCCTAGGTGCCAAATAACATTATATTTTCCTCTAGAGGAGCTTCTAGCTTTTCTTGATTTTTGGTTCATTTTGTTGGTGGAAGGCTCATAGTTAGAAGTGGTGTGAATGATATAGGCCGAGCACGTGCAAAATTTTCACATTGATATTGAATGAGGCATGTTGTAAGGGAATCACCATTCTAACTCTTGCACCATATTCTTCTGAACTGGAACAAGTACTTGGATTATGATGGGTGTTGGGAGAGGTTGTGTAGGAGGAACAACTTGTAAGGGAAGATGTGCATTGGCATGCCATCTATCATTTTGTTGATTCTACCCATACATGTGCTTTGGATACTGATTTTCTAGGGCTGATTATTTTTGTTATGAGCTTGATTATAATCTGTTTCTAAAGGCTTGCACGATACGTTTCAAGGATATAATTTTTTTGAAAAATTCCTAATCATGGATTTCATTTCTTCATATTCCTTTTGCTATGTGGGAGAATATGATGTGGATGCAACTTAATTGAGAAATTTTCTTAGGAATAGAAGCAATAAAAGGTTTGGGCACGTGAGAAATATCTAGGAACAAGGGTGCAAGAGGCCTAGAAGCTAACTTTACCACCTAAATGAGACTATTTTCTTCCCTTATTGTAATATTATAAGTAGCAGGTAAGGTTCTACCTCCCATAAATTGAATCATTAATAATATGTCATTATTCAAGGCACTTAAGTAGCACATGAAAGCATGTTGCGTTGTAGGACTTACCACTTGAGGTATTTTGTCCCAATATTTTTAGAATCGATATTGAAATCAGTCATTTTCTCATTCAGCTCCCGCTTTATTATAGTCAATTGCTTCACCGGTGACAAGTGATCTAAATTGTCTTCAAAATAATTACAAAAAGTTGTACCAAGCTCATCCTAGGTGGCAATAGATGCAGATCTCAAACCTTTATACCACTAGATTTATTTTCCTTTGAATGAGGTTGTAAGAAAACCGATTAATACGTCATCTTGAGTGATCAAATAGAAAGAGAACGCATTTGCTACATCCTAGATTTTCTCAATAGGTGTGAATTGGTTCTCACCAGTGAAGTATGGAATACTCTCGAGCACGGCTACTATCATATCATGAGGTGCATTTAGATTGATAGGGCTTCCACCAATGAAGCAAGAAAAATTTATCGAGAGGAGGTGGTTGTAACATCATAGAAGGGTGCGCAAGTCTATTGTGAGGAGTGGAATGTGCCCAAAGAGCTAGAGATGGAGATGTGTGTGTAGGTGTTACTGCTACATATTCTCTTTGGAGATAGTTGGAGGTAATCAAAATATGCTTCAACCTTGTGCTTTGTTTTGTATGCAATCTTGTATGAAAGGCAATGAGGAATGCTGAAATCAGTAGATCCGGAAGTGTTGGGATTCGTTAGATGTGTTAAAACAAGGCTCCAAAGGATAGAAATCACTAAGTCACACACCAAGCTTAGCAATAATGAAATTTAAGCTTCCAATGCTTTTCCCACTAGGCGTGTCAGAAGCTATTGGCTGTCAAACTTGCACCTGTGTCTAAGATCTAGTAGATTTGAGTCGTTTGAGTCAATAATAGGATTTTCTCCAAGTTATGGGACCTTGTGCTCTTGAGACAAAACTCTAGAGAAGGACAGTTCCTCTACTTACTTCTAATGCTTCGCTGGAATGAAAACCTAAGCTAACAATTCCAAGGGACCAGGATAGAAGGACAACGTAAAAATTTGAAACTAAACTAAGGAAGGCGATATCACCAGAAAATTTGGGATGAACACTATTCGTTTTGAGTTAAAATAAAGGAGAAGGCATAAAGGGAGTGCGGGAACACTAATAAAAACTAGAATGCATTCACTCTGTATATTTCATAATACACAACAAGAAAGGGAAGCTACAAGGATTTAAAATGACACAAGCACACAATGTAAGAGGGAGGCAAGAAAGAATAATACAAACACATTAAGGAATAGAATAGCCACAAAACAATGTTTTATTACTTCCAAGAATGCACAGTGAATTATAATGGATTATGAGGCTAATATCCACATGCAAGATTCAGATCTAGAGGTGTGTAACTTAAAATTCCAAGATGTAGAATTCTTAGCAAACACTAGAGGATACAAAATGTCCCAAGTCTTTATAATGAGATATGCTCTTACGTTTATAGATAGATCAATGAGATAAGTAGATGAGAAGGAAGGAAAACATGGATTTGAATCACAACAACCAACAAAAAGCATTCAATACCTATAAATCCACCTATAAATATGGAAAATGTGCTTCCCCATATATGTATGGTGTGTAGGAGAAGTAAGTGGGGAAAATTGGATCAAATATAGATGGTTACAATAATCAGATATGTTCATTAATGGCCAAAAATATGTTTCCCTATTTCTCACCTACCAAATCCTGATGATATTTGAATTTGAATAGTTTAGAAAATAGCCCATGTCATGAGATTTCAAATGAGACTAGGCATGCGTACATTAGAGCCCTGTAGAAAAATTTATGGATGTCGGAAGTTGTTAGTGCAAACTAAACATGCAAGACATGTGGTGCACATGCTTGATTGATTGAAATATCAACCAAGCTGCGGCAACTATTTTTTCATTTTCTTCCACGTGTCACTCATTGGTTTATTGCAAGGATTCAGTTCCTAGTTGGGGCACTACGATTGGTCACATGTAGTACACTCGATGTCTAACATATGCCACGTGGCACATAAGAGCGCAAAATAGTGTGTGAAGGTAATCCATAAAAGAGTGAGGCACGGGGAAAATAAAAGAAATGCATGCACAAAGGTGACACGCGGGGAAATGGGAGGAATTAGTCAAGAAGAAACACATGGTAGAGGTGAAATCACTTAAAAATCATGTGTGGTAGTAAGAAATGGGGTGCGTGAGGATGCCAATGATTTAGCTAATTTTGGGAAGTAGGTCCAAGGCACACGTGAAGGATGTATGAACTCACTGGGAAGAAGGCGAGTGCACAAAGGATGTGGGTGAGGGAAAAATTAAACAAAGATGAGAAGGGAAAAAGGTGGAAAAGCATGTGAGTATGTAAATAATCTACAACAAAGTGAATGTGTTAAAGGAGAAAATGAAGTGTTCAAAACCTACAATGTAGATCCTTGGAACCAAAATGGAAATATAAGTTGTCCTAAATAACTAAGGGAGCTATTTTGGATAAAGTTATCATCGACCATGTTACTAGTGTCATATCCCGAGAGCTCTTTCCATGATTACGTGTTAATGACATTCTTGAGACACCCTTTGCTAGGAGTATCGAGCTAAAATTGAAATGGGGTGTTCACTCTTAGAAAATAGACTATGATTCTACACCCTTTATTTGCTTCTCTTGTTTCAAAGCAAGGAATAATGTTAAATCATGCCCTAAGACCAAGGAAGGGGTAGTTGTGAAAACCGGTCTCTACAAAGAACAATGGAAATGCAAAGGAAGATCTAAAAGGAAAAGTAATGCTGGATCCTAATGCTAGTGGTCCTCCAAAGATAAGTTCTATGTGGATGAAAATTAATAAGCCTACAAAGGTTAAAGATCTTAGAGTTGAAGATATGGCATCGGTCTTAGAGGAAGTAGTTTTTAAGGAAGGAAAAGAAAAGTTCAACGAGGAGATCGTTAAGCTAGTTTTTAAAAAAGTGGAGGATAAACTTGGGGAAATGATTGTACACGAGGACAATATTATTGGATCTATTGTGCAAGAGATTATGGAAGATAGTTTCTTCGCTCAATGACCGAGGAATATTTATTGGTTACCAACAACATGTTCAATGTGCTCAACATCAACCTGGAGGATATACCCATATTTGAAGAGGGTCTTAAGAAAAACTTGGAAGCAAAAAGGAACCCTGAATGAATCAGCTCTATGGAGTTGGAATTACAAGTTGAAGTGCCTCAGGTAAATCATCTTCAGTTAGTATTGAGGAGCTTGAAAATGAAAAAAAACCCAAAGCTAGGTGGTGTAGCCAAAGAAAATTACAAATAGATTGAAGGAAACTCCAAGAATAAGAGGGAATGTAAATAAAGTTAATGTAGGAGAAAATAAAGCCTCTCTTAGGAGACCATCTAAGAAAGAAATGAGATAATGAACTTCCAAAAATAAGTTATGGAAGGGAAGCAAAGAACCTTGGGAGGAGGTAAAAAATCTAATTTTTCCAAATGATAATTCTCTCATGGAATATTAGGGGTTTAAACAACCCAAGTAAACATATAATTTTGAAGGATATCAGGAAGGATAGGAAGCCATACATTATTATTTTATAAGAAACTAAAATGAATAATGATAGAATGATGGATTTCTAAAAAAAAATTGGAAGGAATTTGGGTTTCATGAACAACCATCTTTGGGGGATTTAGGAGGGCTCATTTGTTCATGGGATCAAAAGTGGTTAGTGGGGTTCCCTTCTTCAACATTCAACATCACTTAGCCATTTGTTTCACTCATTTAATTACTAGAAGTAAGTTTATTCTATCCAATGTTTATGCTCCTAACTCTTTCTCTGGTAGAAGGATTCTTTGGGATGAGTTAACCACTTTCAGAATACTTTAAAAAGAGATTCATTGGTTGATTTGAGGTGAATTTAATACTCCTCTCGACTCGGAGATAAAAATAAGTAATAACTTCTTATTCATTAAGCATGGAGGATTTAGAAAAATTTCTTCTTCGGAATTATTTGTATGATCTTGAGCTAAGTGGTTCTAAGTACACTTGGACAAATAGAAGGAGTGGAGAGGGACTGATTCTAGATAAGATTAGATAGATTCCTTGTCAGTGTTCAATGGATACAGGAAAAAAATTATTCACTTTCCTCCCTTCCCCGCATTGGATCTAATCATAATCGATAATCCTACAAGATGGTGAGTTACAAATCTTAAAAGGTAGGACCTTCGAGTTTGAAAAAATTGGACCATACATCTTGAATTGGAGGAAAGGATTGAGTAATATTGGAATCTTGAGACGAGAGGAAACTGTATGTACCAAATGGTGGCAAAACTCATAAATGTAAAAAAAAATCAAAAATTGAATAAAGAGACCTTTGGCAACATTTTCCTACAAAAAAGAAATTTTTATGAGGAATTAAAGGAAATGGAGGAAATTATGGAAGAAGGAGCATGGAGTGATGAAGAAAAATAGAAATATAAAATCCTTCTCTTTGATCTTCATTCTCTACTATGTAAGGAAAAATATCAATAATATCAAGTTTTTCGGTCATTATCAATGGAAAACCTCCTGTTTGTTTCAAATCCGAGAGGGGTATTAGGAAGGATGGTCCACTATAAACCTTTCTCTATATCATTGTGGCTGAAGCTTTGAGCAGGATTTTCCCGAGAGAAAAAAACTAGGGAGAATTGAGGGAATTAAGGTTGTTAATGGGGTTGAGAATCAATGTCGTCAAAAACATTTTATGACATAGTTGTGTAGGGTTTAACCTTTGTTTAGGAAGCTAGATCATTCAAAGTCATCACTAAAAATTATTAGGTGGTTTCAAGAAAAAAACTAACTTCAAGAAGAGCTCGTGTTACTTCATCAATGTTAATGAACAAAAAAAATGCCTAGCCACTATCCTGGAATGTAATATAAGGAATCTACCAGATAGTTATCTAGGAATGCCATTGTGTGGAAGAAAAATGGATGATACTAGCTGGAATAAAATCATCAACATATTTCACAAAAAAATATCTTTTTGGAAAGGTAATTTACTGATATAAGTGGGGAAAGATCAATTTCTGCAAAGCTCAATGGAGGGAGTGGCCATATACATAATGTCTATTTTTACCATGCCCCAAAAAATTAGGTAAGTTGTTGAAGGCATACAAAAAATATTTTTGTGGTCTGGGACTCAAGTTAAAACTAGAGTATCTCGATAGCACGGGAAAAGATGACAACACAAAATTGATGTGGCATTGGCCCTAAAACTATACAAATGATGAATCAATCTCTCATTTCAAAACTTAGATGGAGATTACATAAAGAGGCTAGCATATGGATTTATATACTAAAGGTGAAATATTTATAGAATGTTGGTGGTGCTTTTAGTTTTTATTGATAAAGATCTTTAAAGGATCTATTGTTTGGAATAATTTGGGGAAATCGAGGGATTTGATGAACAAAGGGGTCAAGTGGAATTTAGGGAATGGTACAAATATTAAATTTTGGGAGGACCCATGGATCATAAATCAAGCTCTAAAGGAGGATATGCCTTGGAAAGATCACTTCATGTTTTATAAACTGAGTTTGGTGAAAGAGTGTGTGACTATTGGATGGAAGATAGGAAATGGAAATAGATTATTCCCCACCTTCTTACAATGTCCCCCTCATCCCCTTTGATAACCTCAAAAATGATCTTAAGTTCTATCATATTCCACCAAGACAAAGTCAAGATGAGATAATATGGAGGAACATGGATTTTAGGATTTATGAAGTTAAATTGGGCTATCTCCTTAACTTTGAACAAATTTCTGCTAATGATTACTAGAGGAGAGTGTGGAACAAAAATATTATTCTAAAATTAATATTTTCTTTTGGGAAGCTTTCCAAAAGAAAATTATCATTATGGACAAGCTTAGAAAGAGAGGCATGATAATCATAAACAGGTGTATCCTTTGCAAAAGTCAAGAAGAAACTGCTAACCATCTTTTTTTAGAATGTTCCTTTGCTTTTCAAGTTTTCTCGGCGGTGCTTGATGTTTTCAAAATTCAAATGATCCTTCCTAGGGATATCTCTAACCTCCTTAAAAATGGAATTCCATTTTATACCATGATAATGTCAAGGAATTATGGAAATTTTCCCTTCCGCATACTCTATGGGGTATATGGATTGAAAGGAATAACATGATTTTTAGGAACCAGGATCTAATCTAAAGAAGGTGGTGAAGTTAATCATCCAAAACCTTAAAGATAATTTTCAAACTATCAAAAGTAATTCTATCAAACCTCTTTCAGGTTTGGATTTGGATATTCTTAATAATCTAAATCTCATGATCACAAATGAGGAAAATAGGAATGAGAGGGAAGATAAGAAAAAGAAGGTAAAGTGGAAATGCCCCCCATTTGGTTGGTGCAAACTAAATTTTGATGGTTCGGCTAAGATGAGGGAAGGAAAGGCTGGGGGTGGGATAATACAGGACCATAAGGGGGAATTCCTTAAGGAATATGTTGGTTTGGTTGGGCACCACTCTAATAACCATGTCGAAGTCATAACTATGTTGTGGGGATTAAAGCTAAGTGAATCTATGAACATACAAAGCCTAATAATTTAAGGGGACTCCATGTGTGTGATTAATTCTCTTAAGCAAAATGATAATATGGGATGGAAGCTTAAAAACATCATTAGGGAGGCTAAGCAGATGATGGGACAATTTGAGAGGGTCGAGATACAACACGTGTTTAGGAGTGGGAATAAGACTACGAGATGGACATGTTAATAACAAAACTAACCTTCAGGGACATATGAGCTAGAAATATGAGGATTTACCTTGGAATCATATCAAAATTTTGATTAATGAAGACAACATTTAATGAGATCAGGTCTCATAATTATAGGGAAATCCAGGACAAAACTCATGTGAATGTGAATAGAAATTTAGAGAGGGTGTCTAAAGCCAACACGGTGTCCAATCTTTGATTTTTATCCTTTTCTTCTTCTAGCTTGATACCATGACTAGTATTTATGAATGGAAAAACATGGGTGGAAATAGAGTGAGAACAAAACCCACTACTTATATGCATCTGAAAAGGGATGTTACTCTATGGCGTCTCCTTTGACGGGGTGGTTTGTCCATTTTTATTGAAAAATGAAGGGCCATGATCCGTAGCTTGCCAATGAATTTGGGAAATCTTGGGAGGACATATGGGTCAATATGAGGGGCACTCGAAATCGATTTCAATGATAACACCATCTCTAAAGCCATTGGTATGTCCACATATGGTCTTAAATAATTTTAAAGATAAAACTAGGAAAAAACATGAAATTTCAATCTTCTTTTTCCCAGCAAAAATATTGTTCAATATGATGATGGTATTACAAGAACTTAGTTTTCATATAGGTGGGAGGATTTTTTCCTTGTTGTGATGAAATACCTCACATTCAAGGGTAAATTTAGGAATCTTTTCTCTTATCACTTGTCCATTTTGAATTATCTTCATAGAAACTAGGAGATGAGATTCTCATTTTTCCTCCTTCAGTCCTTGACTAATTCTATTGAATACTACCAGAATGATAAGCTAGAAACCCCTCTTCACCATGGATTAATTATCTTGATGTTTAATAGAGGGAGAATCCCTATACCCCTCTCCCTAAGGAAAAAAGTGAGGATTTGGATAATGAGACCTTGGATTCTCACATAAAAAAGGAAAAAGGGAAGGTAGCAAAGGGGTCTACTAGCATAGCTAATATTCTATGTGACATCATAAAAGGTGACGAGACCATGGATGAAAGTGTTAGGAATAGGGAGAGAGCTAGAGAAACTATTGACTAGGGAAGTCTCGCATCCTTAGAGTGGAGTCTACTGTGGACACCATTTTGGTTGTCAACAAGAATTTGGTTCAAGAAGTCAAGGATTTCCACAGACAAATTAAAATCCAAAACAAGTATATTGGTGGTTTGAACGTTGATATCATTATGCAGGAGTAGAGGATATTGATTCTTCAAGATCAGATTACCAAAATGGAAGTGGAGAAGGAAGAGGTTAACATGTGGTTGGAAATGAGCAGTACTAATGAGGAAGACATCAGGGAGATGGAGGAAAAGAAAACTAAAAAAATTCCTTCCAAGGTCATCATCAAGTGCAAAGGGAATAAGGAATTTGGCCCAAGCACTCGTACTAGAAGCAAATATTCTCAGAGGAAGGTGGACTAATGGCTACTCTTTGGCTGAAATTTTCTTTGTTTTTCCTTTCTTAGGGTTCTTTATGCCTAGTTGCTCTAAGTATTACGTCCTTATACATATATATGTGTGTGTGTGTGTGTGTGTGTGTGTGTGTGTGTGTGTGTGTGTGTGTGTGTGTGTGTGTGTGTGTGTGTGTGTGTGTGTGTGTGTGTGTTGTAAAACTTAGACCACTTTTGGTATGATCTACTTTTGTTTCCATTGTTTCTCAAGCCTATTTGAAACTATGACTTTGGATCTTTTTGTTGGTGTGTGCCTTGGCTTATTTTTGTGTAAAGGGTTTTAGTCCCTTCAAAACTAAATCTTATTACCAATCTAAAAAAACTAATCTAAGTTAATGAAATGAACCTAATACCAAGTATATTCATAACTTAGTGTAATAAAACAAAAAAATCATGATAAAGCATAAAGGACACAAAAATCATGATAAATCATAAAGGAAAGCTTAACTAATTCCATAAAACAATAAATCAAACATTGGATGTAAACCTCCTTTGATTTTTGGATTTTCTTTTAGATTATAGATACTTCCTTTATAAATTGAACACAACTATGCATGATCAAGGAATTTCTCCAAGGAAGACGAAGAGATCTTACCAATATGGCTTGATTTCCATTTTCTATTCTTCTTTTACTACTATTTTCCAAGTAGAAAGGGGATATTTACTTGATTTAATAATCTTTTCAATATGAGATTCTTTTATCAAGTGTTAAAGGTGTAAGATTGGTACGAAAGTACTAGGTTATTTATATAGATTTTTGATTTGTGAGAAGTTTATATCCTAGTGAATGTGGGATAAATTTAAAGTGTAATTAGAAAGGAATAAGTATGATTAAAAGATATTAATAAAATACTAGCAACTTATGGCGAGTTGGGGGTGATTTAATTAAACTAAGATTAATTAAGCCAAGTTAAGCTTATAGAAGTCATTTGGAGATGATTTTAGAAGGAAATTAGTATAATTTTAAGGGTTTGAAAGGGGCATTCAAATAATAATAAGGTTTATTAATTAAATACAAGATTGAAAGGTTTAATTCATTAATAATGGTTAATTAATTAAAAGAGGATTATAACTAACGAAGTGACATTATTTGGCATCCAGGATGAAGTAAGAGACTATATAATTAACGAAGTGTTGTTAATTGACCAATAAAAATGGGAATGTTATCTAATTAGTGAAAAACCTCTAATTCTTATGAAATTAGAAGAAAGAGAATAATTAGGGAAATTTTAGTATTAGAACTGCATAGTTAGAGTTAGGTGTCTACATTTTCCCCTCTTTGATGTGGTGTAGTGCAAGTGACACCATTTGAAAGATAGTAGATAATTTTATTTCGAAATTATAGAAGAAGGAATATTAGGATGGATGATGATGTACCCTTGAGTGCCATTGGGGTGATAGAAGAGGGTTATTGATGCTTGAAAATAAGAAGATAAAAATGATCATACAAGAAGACAAGTCGATCACTATAATAAGATATGTTTTTCTTAACAGATTGTGTGGAAGAAATACTCACAATGGAGGAAGAGATTTAAACTTGGATTTTTGGCCATTTTTTGAATCATAAATTTTTCTTTGGATCCCTTATCTCAAGTGGGAGAAGTAAGGGAGTGGAGAGGTAAGAAATGAGTCACATTGATGATTGTGTCTTAGAAGAATAGTTAAAAGAATTAGAAAATCCTAAGCGGGAAGTTAGTTAGAATAGAAGATAAGATAGATGAAGGATGGGAATATCATGACATAACAGCATACCATCTTGGATCGAAAGTACCTTTTATTTGATATAATAAAATAAAAAAGGGTAAAAAGACACGAAGAGCCGTAATATTGATTTTTTTTCATTATTAAAAGAATGACTCAAAGAAAAACACTTAAAGAAATGAAGTACAAAAACGTAAACAAGAAATAATGAAAACAAACAACATTCAAGAAAGTTGTACCATTTTTTTAATCCAACTTCAGTTCCCAAATGTTTGAGTTATACGGAAAGGGTTAAAATGATGCCCCAAGCAAGGATACATATAAGGAATAGATGGAAGACATATAAATCCCATGAAAAGAAATGTGCACTACGGAACTTCCCAAACAATGATATATCTTGAGAAGGAAGACATAAGTAAGCGAGACCAATTTTTGATGAAGGAAGATCACAAGATGAGCCACATGCCATGTCCTAGAACAAACAAACATAATAGTAGGATGTTTTGTAGGATAGTTTTAGATTTTTAGGATTTTTTTAGAATGTTTAGGATTTTTGATGTTTTACCAATGCTTTTGGATTTTGGAGGTTTTACCAATATTTTTGGATTTTGGAGGTTTTACTAATTTTTTTTTAATTTTTGAAGGTTATACCAATGTTTTGGATTTAGCAAGATTTTCTAAATTTTTAGGGTTTTCAGAAGTTTTTGAAGCTATGTACAAGAATAATCGATTGCCAAAATTCCCCAATGATAGATAGGAATATACAAGGTTAAATATCATGCATATATACAAGAATAGAATAATCCAAATCAAGGCCGAGAAGGATAGACTCAACAATATGATGAAATCAAGCCAATGATGAGTGAGGAAGGAGTGAGAATGACCCCAGTGCAATTTGGCTAAGAAATAAATGATAGAAAAAGTACAAGATTATTTATTGAAAGGTGACAATTTTCCTCAAACAAGTTAAAAGGAAATCCTATACACATGGATGTTCTGAAAAAGGCAAAAGAAAAACATAAATGGTATTTATAAATATGGAAAATGTAGTTAGAAGAATAGAGATAAAAATTGATTAGCCATAGGTACAAATTGTGAGACAAAATATAGACTACAGCAAGATTATAAAAAAATCCAAATGATAATTGGTAACATACTAGTCCTGTTTACTCATCGAGATCTAGTATTTGCACGTGGAAATTAACTACTTATCAAAGTGAATATTAGATAGGAAATTAGTGGAGAAAAACTATCCAATGTCTTGAGACTTTGAAGAAAAGGAAGGTTGGGTTGTCTCGAGTGAGAATTGAAAACCCAGGCACTTCTATCGAGACCTTGGCTAAGGAATGGGCCACATTGTTGGCTAATTTTGAGAAAAAGGATGACTGACTGGAGTTGTTGGTTTCTTATTGGTTTTTGGTTTAATCTATTGGTTCTCTAGTTTAATATGTTGTTATTTCAATTTTATTTTTTTCTTAAAATTTTGTGGATCTCTGTTGTTTTTTTTTGTTGTTATGTCATTGAATATTTTCTCTATCTAGGATCTTGTTACTATATGGGGTAGGGTCCCCTCAACCCTATTTTACCCAATACAAAGAAAAACTTGCCAATGTGTAAGACTGATTTATTTTGAAAGGTGATTTTTGAACAGAGGGTATAAGGAGAGTTGTACTTTGCTTCATCGTCAGTCAAGCATCCATATCCATGTCATAGATATATCTTATTATAGTCACAACATTAATCTACTACCATCCAGGCATGTATAACCCCAAAGTAGAGATACTAAAAATACCCCACAGAGAGTTTTATATTATTTCTTTTGATTTTTTTATTTTTTGATTTTTTTAATTATTTCTATAAATTATTTCAGCTCTCTTGATTATTTTAATAAGGGGTTAAGAGCCACTGATGTCTTGATAGAAGGATGTGGAAGTGATTATGATGACAACATTGGCTAGTGTCAACAATGAATTCGTAAGTTCTTCACAACAAGTTTATTGAGTGTATGATATTGATAAGATATCTAAGAGGTCAATTGTTCTTTAATTTACTAAGGAGATGAAATACCAAGTTAAAATATATACCATAGATATAAATGTCACAAAAGAAGATCAAATATCCTAACCAAAAGATCACAAAAGGGATGAAAATGGTGGGTGATTTGCGCAGAGGAATGGAACAAACATTTATATGTATTCAAATTTTTTTACAATGTTTGATGTTTGCACTCATGTGATAACATCTAATTTTTTTTTGCAATTTCTTTGATGAGGGAGAAAATGAGTTTTTTCTTATCAAGAGTGATGTTATCTCCAATATTGATTATCATGGTGATATCATAGTCGATAAGTTATTGAGACTTATTAAGAAACATGGAATTTGTATAGAGGAGCTTGAATTCCCTATCCATAGATTTTTGTATTTTGTGTCATACTTGGCATTGGCACTGGTGTGCATTTTTGAGTCACATTTACAATTGGATTTTTAGTGTTGAATTTTTAGAGCTTTAGAGATTCTTGTAATTTTTATTTGATCTTGATGAAGAAAAGTTTAGTGTTTTATACAAGCTAATGTGTTTTTTTTTTTTTATCTAAAGACGTGGGAGAAGAAAGTGGATGTTTGTAATTAATAATAGATATGGTAGGGATGATGGTGGGACTACCACATTTATTGATATATGGATGATATAACAGAAGGATATGATATGGTGCAATGATTGAAAGAAATGGACTAGGAGGTGGCCCAAGAATTGATGGTAATGGGCTAGGAGGTGGCCCGAGAATAGAAGATGATGGGATACCTAAATGTGTCCCATAGATAAAATATGAAGGAATACTATGACATGGCCCAAGTATAGAAGGTAATGGGATACCACGAGGTGACCCACAGATAGAAGATAATGGGCTACTAGGAGGTGACCAAATCAGAATATGATGGGCTACATGGAATTTTCATAAGGAGAAATTATGTTTGAGGATGTGTGATATGTAAGGAATGATTGGGTGATGAGATTATAGGAGAGAATAAAAAATACCTGTCATTTTTCCATGTAATAGGAAATGAAAAGATGGAAGAATAAGAGGAGGATCAAGTTTGATGATCTTAGGCTCTTCCTCTATTTTCTAACCTTATAACTCATCCCCTTCCTCAAAATACATGTACGCATCGAGTTCAATGTTGAATTCTTTCTTATGATCTTCTATATGAATGTCATCATGTAGCCCCATGAATTCTCCAACGACTTCTTCATTCGAAATAAATCGATAATTATGGGTCATTGTTGGTCAAAGATAGAAGGTTTATTAGAAGTAATAATTCCAACAAGTGTTGAATATTTAGAATATGTTTGATGATAGACATAAGGGGATTAGGAAGGTCTTACCTTAATGTTTTCACAAATTAACTTGCTAGTGATTTTTAAAAACATCTTAGCACATCGTTTCTTGTTAATTATTTCTTTGTGGATGCAAATATCATTTTTATAATATTGTTGAGGATATGGTACAGTATGGTTAAAAGGGATTGAGGGTAAAAGAGAGATTAGATTTGTATTAATCAAATAATATGACTTAAGATACGAAGTAGATTCGGATTCAATTATCTTGAGAGTTGAATTAGATATGGATTTAGTATAGGTTGGTATTGAATTACTTAGAAATTTACATAGTTCATATGAAGAAAGGGGTCATGTGGAAAAATTTGTGACTTGGGGTTGAATTAGATGTTTGGTTAGAGGAATTTGTACTGAAGACACAGATATTTAATGGAGCAAGACATTGGCAAGGTGACTAATTATTCGAGTAAAATATAGTTGGTTGGATGAGTCTTAGGAGTCCGAGGAGAATTGGAAGATTAAAATTGATTATGAGATGAAGTGGGGAAGTGGAAAATAGAATAGGTTCCCTATTTTCAATAGTGTGAGGAGCCATGCAATATCTAATCCTAATTGGCATCATTTTATGTGAATTCTTAGATATAGGTTGTTTGATTGAAATACTTCATGTTGAAGGGAGTTCTATGTTAAATCGAGTAGCATAACAACATCCAATAAAAAATTTCAAATATAGGTATGCTCAAGTGATTTTCCAAAGGGAATCTAAGGAAAATAGGTACCATAATTATGTAATTTTGACAATCAAGCAAGGATTGAAAAATAAGTTGGAAGTGTGAATGTCAAAATGGTTGATGAAATTTTGGTAGAGTAACGATTGCAAAAGAATATTTTCCCAAGTGTGAATGTCACAAAAGTTTTTAAGGAAACTAGGAAAAGTTAATAGTGAGAAAATGTAATTTCAATAATTCAATCAAGTTTGAGAAAAAAATTGAAGTGTTAAAAATGGTTGATATGATTTTGGCAGCATAACAATGTTCTTTCAACACTCAAATCAAATATAGAAAACAATTTTTAAGTATCCAAAATGGTTGATACAATGTGGGCAGCGTAGCAACACAATTTAAACAATCAAATAAAGTTTAAGAAATCAATGTTTAAGTATTAAAAATGGATTAATGTGATGTAGTAAGTTTAACAACGCACTTCCAACACTCAAATCAAGTTTAATAAAACAAGGTTTAAATATAAAAAATGGTTGGTATAATTTTGGCAGCACTTTAGATAGTACATGATGATAAAAGGAGATCAAAACTTGTGAAGGGGGTATATTTCATGATAAAAAATATGTGGCACAACTTTGGTAGAGTTTTTCTTGTTCTAAAAAAATTTGAAACTAAGAAAAAAATCATAGTAAGGGTTTGATACCAATTATAATGGATATGGAAAAGTTGGCCCGATGACAAATAGCTTCCTAGGGATTTTGTTCTCAAAACTCACCAATATTTGCCTAAGATAGGTATGCGTATTTATAATAAATTATAAATAGGACCATTACCCCAAAAGAAAATTAATGAAAGAGGCATCATACGGACAACATTTGATATTCCTCACAAGTTTTACTAGTCAAGTGGGTATTTGAGGCACTTCTTATTTCGTCAGCTAGTTCCCTCAATGTTGACTATTTTGGGGTTCTTGTGGTACTCCTCATAATGAGATTTATGGCTTAAGTGAAAACACTTCCCAAAGTTAAAAGTATATGGGTTTTAACCCTTATTCGAACCTACAAATATAATGTGAGTTGTTCTTTTTATCTTTTTTTAAAATGTGATTGTCTTAAACGCCTTTATTTAACCAAGAAAACCTACACATAAGACATGAGTAATTTGTTTTTATTTTGGTATTTAACAAGCGTAAATGGTCATACAATCAAATAATTAGTAGGTTTCCATATGATCATAATATTAATGAAATATCAAGGATCTCAACCATTTCTATTTCTCAAGATCACTCGAAAGTGCAAAAGAAGAGCATATATTATGTTAAATCAAATTAAAACAACATGTAAATTTAAAGTAAAGTATAAAATGTTAACGAAATTTTCAAATGACAACCAAAATTTTAGAAAAGTATCCAAAATTATTTTCATTCTTGATTCTCAATATCACTTGAAAGTGTAAGAGAAGAGCATACACAGTTTCGATGAACTTATAACGAAAAGGAGATTGCCAAAAAAATCAAAATGTTAGCACTAATTTAGACAAAAACCTAAATTTTTAGAATAAAAACATATATGAAACTATTTTAGTTTAAACATTAGCTTTGAAAATTCCTAAAAATTTGAATTTTTTTGACACAAGATATCTTAGCGCATACACGGGAATGCTAGCGTAGGAGATCAATGCTAGCACATGTAGTAAAACATTGTAAAGCAAAATGTAGGCAAGTGAAAATTAACCTAGACATAGATAATGATACATAGACGTGTGCATAGGAATGATAGTGTGAAAAAGAGAGGAAAATAGATAGAAACACTAGTATAGGGAATGAAATGTAGGCGTTTGCAAGTAGATTTATTGTAACGTCATCACATGCAATGAGATGCGAGATGCATGGATATGAACACATGTATTCATAGATGAATTCTAGTTCAAGGATAATGATATGGTAACACATAAAATGATATGGTAGCACATATAGATGAACGCTAGTGTAAGGAACATGTGTTTACAAAAACAAATGTCAAAACCGAGCAAAAACAACATAAAGCTCATATTTTTCTCATCAAGACTCAAATTTGACAACATTTTGCCTCCTAAATACCTATAAAGAACACTTAACACTATCAAACATCATTAAACATGCTTAAAAACTAGATAATTTCAAAAAAGTAAAGGGCATGTATGAAAATGAAGTCTAAACTAAGAAAACATAAATAATGCATATTAGGGTGTTCTACGAGATCATTCCATATGTATGCATGTGAAACTAATATAAGTTAATGAAATGAACCTAACATCAAGTATATTAATAACATAGTGTAATAAAATAATAACATCATGATAAAACATAAAGGAAAGCTTAACTAATTGCATAAAACATTAAATCAAACATCAAATGAAAACCTCCTTTGATTGTTGGATGTGCTTTTAGATTGTAGATACTTCCTTTATGAACCAAAAACAACTATACATGATCAAGTAATTTCTCCAAGGAAGTGGAACATATCTCACTAATATCACTTGATTGTCATTTTTTTTTCTTCTCTTACAACTCGTTTCCAAGTAGAAAAGGGAGATTTACTTGATTTAATAAGCTTTTCAACATGAAATGCTTTTCTCAAGTGTCAAAGGTGTCGATTAGTAGGAAGGTACTAGGTTTTTATATATATTTCCATTTTGGGATAATTTTATATCGTAGTGAATGTGGGATAAATTTAAAGTAGAATTACAAAGGGATAACTATGATTAAAAGAGATTAATAAAATATTAGAAACTCATGGGGATTTGGGATGATTTAATTAATAAACTAGGATTAATTAATAGACCAAGTTAAGCTTATAGAATCCATTTGGAGATGATTTAAAAATAAATTATTAGAATTTGAAGGGTTTAAAATTTGGATTTAACTAATAATAAGGATTATTAGTTAAATATAAGATCGAAAATCTTAATTAATTAATAATGGTTAATTAATTAATTAAAAGAGGATTATAACTAATGAAGTGACATTAATTGGCATCCAAGATGAAGTATGAGACTAGATAATTAACAAAGTCTCACTAATTGACCAAGAAAATGGGGAATGTTAGATAATTAGTGGGAAACATCTAATTATAACAAAAGGATGGGAAGAGGATAGTTGGTGCAATTTTAGTATTAAAACTGCATAGTTAGATTTAGGTGTTTACAACTAGATTTTTTTATATGTACAAGTGTGATAGTAAAATCCTACAAAAATTGGATATGACAGAAAATTAAATGAAGGAGAGCTTATTAGACCCTAAAAGATCTAGATCCACACTCCTTACTAGGACACTAGTTCCAAGTTCATAATCTAGTGTATGTGGTGGTTATGTTCCTTCTGGGAACTTCTTTCTAGCATATTTGAATATATTTGTATTCCAAATGTAACATGCATAGTTCAGAGTTAAGAATTTTCTACCATCATTTGTGTTCGAGATCCATTCTAGATAATAAGTTGTTAGCAAAGTCACTTATATAACCTTTACTCGCTTATACTTATTTTCCATTGCATGTTATATATTCTTGTATACTTATGATATTATCTTATTTATCTCATTCCTTTGAATAATATTTAATTTAAGTTCAATCAAGTTACAAGGATAAGCATATATACATTGGGTATTGATATATGAGGTGCACCCAATGATCGATGTTGGAAGGGTTCTCTTATAATAATTGGCTAAGTTGTTGGACATCGTCATTGAGAAGACCCTGATCATGGTGGTGAAGGTGAGAATTGTAACCTTTTATTTATATATGGTTACTTTGAAGAGTGAAAATATCATTGGAGAGATCATAAAAAATCATACTTGATCATAAAAGGGTTCATCCACAATTTTACACCCTTTTTAGATTACGATAAATTTTAATGTAAAATATTTAGTAAATTGAATGTACACTAAGTATTGTTATCTTGATTAATTAACTTCCAAAATTAATTATAAAATATCATAATAATGTTCTAAATACTTTCAACACAATATATGAAATTGAAAACATAAGAGGATAAGTGCACTTAGTTATTTACAAATGTTTTGAAAGTTCTAGGAATGTAAAATGTTGGAACATGGAGATATGAACCTAGAGGAGTGTCAAAAATGAAGTTATTACTATAAATTATCTTGGAGAAGGACTGTACCAATCTACATGGACCATAAAATATGGTCTTTACACTTTTGTGTGGTATTATACCTACTCTATGTTGGCATGTAAGTTCTTGTAGTGTTTTCATTGATGAAAAAGGTACATACTCATTAATGACAAAGGTGTATGAGGTCCAAAGGATACTTGGAATGATTATGTCATGGAGAAACAAGATGTAACTTGGTTGCAAGAGTGATGAATTGGAATGGTGGATTGGAGGCATGATTCAGCTAGAGAAGCATGGTCAAGAAATGGAAAACATTGAGAGGGTGTGTTAAGACATGTTTATGAGAAGAATAGGACAGGTTCATGAAAGATGAGGTGGAAATGGGCTCATCTAAGCCTAATTCAGAGACCTATTGTAAGCATAACATAAGAGTATGAAGAAAATAAAGTTGAGGTAAGGATGTGAAAGCATGGATTATATAATAAGATGGTGTAGAGATGATATGGAAGGTTCCATAGTTCAATATTTGACTGGTAGAGGCATGATTGAGGTTATTTGAAGGTATATTCTTGAGAATAAGATAAACATGCACAAACCATGGTGGTTGATGAGTTTAAGGAAATTTCATACTTAAATAAGTCTTGATACACGTGAATAGTGTTGTCCTAGTGTTGTGGACAAATTTTTAGGTCAAAACTCAAAAGGATAAGCAAGAAAAATGATTTTTAGTCCAATCAAGCTCTTAAAATGGTCATTTCCAGCTCGAAGGTGAAGTTTAAGATGCTCATTAACACCTTAAAATTCTACATGGTATTTTAGTGCTTTCATCAATGTTGGTCCATTGATTATAGATAAATTTTCAAGTGGTATGAGTTAAAATTATCACATATACTTTATGAATGATGTTTAAGAAGTTAAAGAGGTTCCAAACCCTCCTAAAACCCTACCTTCAAAGTGAATGAGAAAAATAGAAGATTTATTTCATTAAATAACTTTATAAAGTTGAATTAGTGACTTGGGCATGGAAAGGTATATAAACATGTTTGTTTTGGAGAAATTTGATAGTATTGTAATATATAGAATATTTCAAGATGAAAATCCTAATGTAGGATACATCTTGAGATGTTCCCTAAGTTATCATGAGAATTTTCCGCAATTTCTATGCAAAATTTTGATGAACCATGTCATACAAGGTGATCTACTACTTTAGGGCCAGAAGAGCCAAAATTAGTCAATATGGCTTGACGGGATAATGATGTAAAATCCTAGTATTGAAGAAAAATCTAAGAATGAAAAATTAATATAGGTATACGATAACATGATTGAGCTCATGACTTTATTTGGTGAAGTGTGATTGTGCCTAAGTTTAAATGGTGCAAAATTCCCCCTTTCGGCCTTTCAAGAATGTCTAAGAAAAAAAGGGTGGAAGTGTGAATTTATCCTTGTAAATACTAAAAGTAAGTGCTTGAAATTGAATCTCAGGTCCCTTGTGAAGTGTTTCATGCAATGGTTTTTCTTGAAAGTGTTTTTAGTGTGTTGGAATCCTTTTAGAATAAGATCAATTTTTAGGACCTGAAACCTAGTGTGAATTGTCTAAGGAAATGTATTAATATTGAAACTTTATAACTTTAAATTAAGATTTTTGTAATTTGAAAAGCTAAAAAAGTAAAATATATTTCCATAAAGTTATAATATGAGCCACGAACAATCATTTGAATGACTCTCCAACCCATTTTGTGAGGACTGATTTTACGAGAGTGAAAACCTCTTGAGACCTTGTCCTAAACAATGTTACATGGAGAGATTGAAGATTATTTAGCTACTATAACTTATTGAAGGTGATATAGAGGTAAAATTTTACATTCCTTGACAATTTATAAGATTTTCAATTTCATACATTGATACTTTTGAATTATTCTTATTTACTAGTACTTGAGTTATCATGAGTGTGTGTAGACTTAGTTGAGAAGATGTGTTGAAATGTAAGCTTCATACCCTAAAATGAATCATACCAATAATTTTATGATGCTTTTAACATCTTGAAAAATATATAATCCTATTTACATTTAATTATTTGAATCCTTGAGTGATTACATGCATGCAAGTTTAAGACTGATTTTGAACATCATGTACCTAGTTGTACATATGAGCTCTAATGAATAATTTGCAATAAAAGGGTAAGTTTAAGAGTTTTTAAAGTCTATATAAGTATAAGAGAGGATATTTATAACATTCACATAACCTCTTAACAATTTTTCATGAGTTTTGTTAGCAAGAAGACAAATATTCCAATGCGAGGAAGAAGACAAAATGGAAAATGGCGATTCTACAAAATGCAGATGTTAGACTAAAGATGGAATATTTTAAGTTACTTCAGATATGCAATGAGTTAAAGGATTTTTTTAATGTCTTAAAAAGTGTAAGAGGTGTCATGAAAATCCCATGAATAATTAGAACTCATAACTAACATGTTGTAGACCAATGATTACCTTTTGGCGTTTTCATGATGTCATACACAACCTTCTTCAGTGAGTTGGAGGACGTTATAATGTGAAGTGTGAGAATTTGACTTTAAAGGGGTGTAAGATATGTTATTTTTATGTATAATAATAACTAATAGTGTTGGTAAAATATCTTTTGATGACTACACTTTGTAAGAGAATGAGCATATGTAAAAAGGTGAAATATAGGTTCATCCTTGTGTTAGGTTAAGTGAGGATGTTTTGAGGACTGTATTATGAGAAGAAGAATGATCTTGTGAAGAGTGAAGGAAGGCTAGTTTATTAATGTGTTAATGAGTGACAAAATTTGTGTTTGTGATAGAGGATATTGAATTTTTTACTTACAACAGATTGAGAAGATGAGACAAGAGGTGAATCACGAGGTGTGAAAGAGAGAGAGAGTAGGATCTGAATAAGAGATCATAATTTTTGTATCATACAACTAGATGAAGGTTATCAAAACTCTGAAAATTATAATTTTTTTCGTATAATAATAGGGATTTGGATCTTCCTTACAAGTTAGAGCTTGTAAAAGTTTAATTTGGTGCTTTCTTGAATTATTGGGAGTTGTTGCTTTCATGCAAGTAGGAGCATACTAAAGGTCAAGTGGGTGCTTGGATAAATTTTGTAGTAGTTGCTTCAAGTTGAGTGGATGCTCAAAAAATTGAAATATTTATAAATTCTCATAGGATATTTTTCCAAGTAGTGCATTGATTTCAATGGGTTTTTCTCCCTTTAATGGTTTCCCATATTAAATATGGTCTTCATGTGTTCTTTCTTGTTATTTTCTTATGATTGAATGTTGTGTTTCCTCATTGTTAAGATTGAATGGCTTGTTTATATTTGAATTTGGTTTCAAAATTTAGATAAGAATTGATTCTCCATTCCCCTTTTAGTGTTTTTGTTTCCAATAATTTGTATTAGAGTCGGGTCCTATTGGAGTAAGCTTAATATCTTAAAGGAGATCCTTGAAGCATAAGCATGGCTATGAAGATAATCTCTAGAAGTATCTTAGAAGACAATTATCTTAATGAAGATGAGTTTTAGATGAGGATTATTTTGAAGTAAACCTTGAAGCAAAATTGATTAGTTCCCTTGAGGAATTGAAACACCAAATAAGGAAGAACCATAAATTGAAGCTAATGGTGAAAGAATATGAAGATAAAATCAATATTATTTTGAAAGGGAAGAGAAATAAGTATATATAAAATGAATATGAACTCAAATAAATTGAAGAACAATTAGATTTGATCTCAACATCTCTCAAAGCCAAGGAGGAATAATCCTTGAAATTCAATACTGAGAGGTGGAGTCTCAAGTTGATAGAGTGAAAAAATCCCGTAAGGACAAAAATATATTTACATGAGATATGAAGAATAATTTATATCCATAAAATATGACATAGAATAAGAAAAAAACATGTTGAATATGTATGGAAATTTGGAGAAGAGCTTTAAAGTTCTTGATGGAATTTTGGAGAGTCAAAGAATAACAGTGTGTCGAGACAGGATTTGGGATTTAAAGGATAGACTTGTAGAAGTGTGAAGATGATAAATTTTTTCTAAGAAGACAATTAAAGATAAAGATTGACAAAGAAACAAATTCAAAAAGGTCTAACTTAGTCAAGAAACCTAATGTATCAAGGTATGAAAGATATTTCAATGGATATTACTATACGTATAATGATTTTGGACATAGAGATGAGGAGTGTAGGAATATTGTCAAAGGCAACCACCCATGGATGGATTGTAGAGATGAGCAATCAAGGAATGTCATTTGTTTCAAATTTCAAGGAAATGGATACATTGTAAATTATTATCTATACAAACCATCCATTGAGTTGTGGAGAGAATAATACTCAAGAGGTATGAATAAGATGTTATGTTACAATTGTAAATCATTTGGTCATGTTACTAGAAGGTATCATAGTCATAAGGTTGCTAAGTATAGTTGGAATCTCAGTCCACTTCCATATAGAAGAAAGAATCAAATTTTGTGTTTCAAATTTCATGAACTTGGACATTTTGTAAATATTTGCTATCAAAATGACTATTCGAGGTATAGCGAGTAGGCTTCATACTTTCAAAGGGAAATTTAATAAGGTATTAAAATTAAGAAAATCCAAAACATGATCCCAAGACAATCAGGTTTGAGATAGCCACTGAAAATAAGGATGTTAAGTACAAATAAAAGGTATGGGAACCTAACTCTAGATCTAAAAAGGAAAAGCATTACTAGAAGAAAACATGTGAATATGGTAGAAAGAAGAAGAAAGTAGAGATAGTAATAAGAGAACATATCTAAAACATGATGTCAAGAAATGGTAATAAAAATGAGAAGGAAGAAGATAATCCAAATGCAAGTTGTGAAATACTTCTTGTCCTAGCTAAGAGAGCATATGAATGAGGTACATCATGTATTCTTAACATGTCTTCAATCAGAACATGAGGACATAAGATATGAAAGTATAACATCTAACAGGACATTCAAGAAGAGTGAGAATATCTCAAAGGAAAAAGGAGAAAGGATATGGTCATCAACCTCCTTTGATGACTATATACTATTTTAGTTATAATATAGGCAATGTGTGTCTTCTCTATGCTTCTAGAAGGCATTCATAATTTGAAGGAATCATGGTATGTTTCTAGTCAAAGTATTCATATGTTGAAAATGTGTAAATGGTTGAAAGGTGTGTCTCATGTGTAGTTATTTTCATAAGGTATTTGTGCATGTTTGGTCTGTATAAGATATTAAAATGTATTATTTGTATATGTAGGAAAAGATAGGTGTCTCAAAACCATGTCCTCATATAATTTTTTAGAGTTTTCCTTAATTAGTCCTTCAATTAGCTCATAAATTATGTCATAGTGAGTGTCAAGGTCCTCAAGTACTGAATCATGAAAGAATTGATCAAGTTCTGTCAAGGTTAGTAAAGTTCTGCAATAGATATGTTTGAGTCTTAATTGATTATCCTAGTTATGAAGAGTGTGTGATCTTTTCATGGTTATACAAAATTTTTGGTAGTGTTCAAGAAAAAATGGTCCATGGTTCAAGAAGTAAGTGTCAAGCTACATGATAATCATATGTGAATAAAATTTTATGAGATTGTTATATGCTTCATGAGATGTCAAAAGCCAAATCCATCAATAAAGGAAAATTAAATGATGTTAGGGTATCAATTAACAAGGTTAGGTATTCTCAAGGAAGCTCCCATGATATTTACTATAGAAAATACTATCAAGTATTAAGATGGAATAAGAGTATGGTAAAATACTTTTGGTGTAAAAAAGAAGAATGTACTTCAAGATATTCCATCTACAAGTACTCATAATATAATGAATTCATTCAAGGTTTCCTAGGATCATTGAAGTTTGTTCTATAAAAGTGAAGTACTTAGTTATGATTGTGTTATTTAGTGTTTCATATCAATTCATGAAGAATCTATGTGATCCCTTACTATGAGTATAAACAATATATAAATGATGTATTTTCAAGTTATACAAGTTAGTAATATGTTTATCGGTGCAATTCTTAGGAGTCCATGTTAGGTCTTGAGGTTAGTTCAGAAATTCTAGGTGTATTGTCAACCTACAAGCTTGTCTCTATCAAAAATTTGTTAAATCACATTACAAAAGTTTGAAAGAAAGTTTCAAAACAAGTAAAAACCCTATACAAAGAGAAATCATGTCATCGGTATTGGTTGATAATCCATAAAGTTTGTGATCTTTAAAAATATTGTAAAGGTAGTCATATGTGTAAGTGAGTGCTCACCGTTAACTTGAAAATATTGAAGACCTAATATTCTCTATTATGTTATTATTCACAAAGGAATAAGAAATAAGGTACCTATGATGTAAAATGAGTCTTTCTCATGAATTTAAAATTTCCTTGGTTTCTTGCATTCATGACTTAATATGATCATTAGGAGCTAGGTAATGTTGCTTTTGATGATTGTGAACACTAGAAGAGAGTTTCTCAGTGAATAACCACTAGTTTAAATTTTTATGTAATGTTTCCCAAGTATATCTAGGAGAAATATAATGATATATGTGATATAAAAATGTGCTATCAAGATGAAAATGTTTGAGGCACTTCCATGTAAAAGGATGTTACCTTCATGAAATGGAATTCAATCATGTTGTATGATTAGACCATCAAAGGAAGAGAAATGATGATTTCTAGTTATGTCTATAAATGGAATGATGCTAAACATTGTTTCATAGTCCTTGGCTCATGCATAAGGTTGATCAAGTTTATTTATGTTTCTTAGAAGGTTATATGGAGAGGTATGTAGAATTATCATGACTGTTAAGGTCAAAAGATGGTTTTATCATAGATTAATGAATGTTACAAGTCTGTGAAATATTTAAATGGGTCTACATTATGGGGTATTATCCCTTTAGTTATGTTTGTGATATTTCTAGAAATTTTTATCCATCTTGGAGAAGTTATGGAGAAACATAAAGCTTGATTAGATTGTGAGAGACAAAAAAAAAAAAAAGTGTTTTAGTTTAAAATCAGGGCTATAGTTTTATTTAAATATGATTTAAGTTGGTAACATTTACTCAAACAAGAAATCGGAGTGCTCAAGAGAGTATGCAAGGTTATAAGCCTTTAATGAGTATTTCCATCATGATGAAGGCCTAGGATATTTTCTAGAGGCTTCAAAACCTAGAGGTATTCTATAGGTTATGGTTACATGGTTTATAATACTATTTCAAACAAGAGGTTAGGACATCTAGATGATTTGGTGAGGCTTACAAAGCTAAAATTAAGAGATAAGACATGATGGAGGACCAAAAGTTTGTGAAAATATATCAAACAATGAGGTATGCATTACGAGTTACTTACCTTGAAATGATATCAACATTGTGTGATAAAACATACATGATCACAACCTTTACATGATAAAATAAATATGTGTTGTGTTGGTAAATGAGTTTTAAGTTGACCTAGAGTGATTATCATCCTTAATAAATGACACTAAAAGGTTGCATGACTGAAATGAGAAAATTCAGAGAGCTCTGTTTGAAGAAGGAGAAGCTACTTATAACATTCTAGTAGTTATCTTAGATGGATATGAGGATAGAAAGGTAAATTCACCAAGGTTTGAAATTACATTGATAGGGAGATAAAAAATATGATCAATTAAGTATCATATCATACAAATTGAGTTGTTAAATCTCTAAAATAGTGAGCCACATGTTTGATAAACGGTCAGAGGAAAAGAGAGCTAAAATTGATTATCAATTGAGTATTCTAGGTGTCAATAAGCCTAGAAGGAATCACTAGTAATGTTGTCAAGAATATAGATAGGGAGTAATAATTATGACCAAATAAGTCATCATATCACACTAATAAGACTATGAACAATGGAAAAGTGATTGAGTAGAGGTGGAAATGTTGACCCAAATAAATGACAGGAGATCAAGGTATATGATCCAAATTTTGAATAGACTGATGGAGAAGAAAAAAATGTTCCTAGTGAGGAGTTATAAAGAAAATTTTAATGTGATAAATGATCATCTATTACATGACAAAGTTTGAAAAAAATGTACGAGAGAGGGTGTTTTAGGGAACTCGATGCTAAAGTTGTTAAAAACTAGTGAATGATGGTGATAAGCTCACTTGATGATGTCCTCAGATGAGATAGGTGAAGAAGAAGGTAGGAATTATGTTTTTATGATGGTTTATGTTTATATTGATTGATTGCATGTGAATAAGCATATGTCCATGGGAGCCACAATTATTTTAGTGCCATAATGAGCCCAAAAAGAGAGTCAAGCAAGGAGAAACAAGTATGTAAGCTTACATGATGAGTTTGGGTGATGTTTAGACCAAGATGAGGATCAAATAATTTGATGAATAATAATACCATGAGTTATAGACATGTACTTTGTCATTAATGTGAAAATGGGAAGAAGAACTAGGAGGTTTTCCATCAATGAAAAACGGGGAGATTGTTGGCATGTAAGTGCTTCCAGTGTTTTCATTGATGAAAAAGGTAAATATTCACTAATGAAAAATGTGTCCGAGGTCCATAGGATTATTTTAATGATTTTTCCATGGAGAAACAAGAAATGCCTTAGTTGCAAGTGAAGGAAGTGGGTTATCTTGATGTAGTAGACTTGATCCTTAGGCCTAGTCAACAAGATGACCTAGAATGGTGGATTGAAGGCATGATAAAGCTAGAGAAACATAGTCAAGGCATGGAAAAAATTAAGAGGGTTTTTAATATAGTTTTATGATAATAACAGGTTAGGTTCATGAATCATGAGGTGGAAATAGGCTCAACTAGGCCTAATTCAAAGACCTAGTGCAAGCATAGCATGGAGTATGAATAAAATTAAGGCGAGGAAGAGAAGTTAAATTATATATAATGCATGATTATGGTGTAGATAAGATGTGGAAGGTGTCATAGGTAAATATTTCAGTAGTAGAGGAATTATTGAGGTATTTTGAAGGAATATTCTTGAGAATAAACTAAGAAAGCATGCACAAACCATGGTGGTTGATGTGTTTCACACAATTGTAAACTAATATAAGCCTTGAGATATGTGAAAAATGTTTTCATAGTGTTGTGGAGAAAGTTTTAGGTCAAAAATCAAAAGGAGAAGAAAGAAAAAATATTTTTGTTTAATCGATCTCTTTAAATGGTCATTTCCATCCACGAAGGTGAAGTTTGAGATGCTCATTGACATCGTAAACATATTCATGATGGTTTTTGCTTTCATCAATGTTGGGTCATTGATTCTATTGAAATTTTCAAATGGAATGAGTTAAAATAATGGCCTATACTTTATGAACAATTTTTAAGAAGCTAAGGAGGTTCCAAACCCTCCTAAGACCATAACTTCAAAATGAGAGAGAAAATTTGAATATTTCAGTCATGAAATCACTTAGGAAAGATGATTTATTTACTTGGTCATGTAAAGGAATCCTTGGAATTCATGTTAGTGGTGGTCTCATTCTCTATGTCAACTGGTAAGGTACAGAAACATGTTTGTTTTGGAAAAAATTTATGGTACAATCATGATAGAATAGTTCAAGATGAAAATAATAATGTGGGAGAAATATTTTTATGTTCCATAATTTCTCATGATAATTTTCAGGTAAGTTCTATGTAAAATTTTGATGAACCATGTCATACAAGGTGACCTATCGCTTAAGGGCTAGAAGAGCCAAAACTAGTCAAGATGGTTTGAAGGGATAATGATGTAAAAGCATGATTTTGAAGAAAAATCAAGCATAGAGAGTTTACAGAGGTATAATAAAACATCATTGATATCATGAATTGATTTGGTGAAGGTTTTTGTGCCTAAGTTTAAATTTTGTAAACTACCCCCTTTATGCTTGTTAAGAAGTTCTAAGAAATAAGGGTGTAAGAGTGAATTTTTCCTTATAAATCCTACAAGTAAGTGATTGAAATTGAATATAATTTCCCCTTTAAATTTTTCATACAATTGATTGGTATGAAATTGATGTTTGGTGTGTTGGAATCCTTCTAGAAGAAGAATTATTTTTAGGACACTGAAACCTAGTGTGAGTTGTCTCAGAAATGCATGAATATTGAACCTTTATACCTTGAAATGAAGCTTTATGGTCAGTTAAAAATATGTAAAAGGAAAAAATATTTCTATAAAGGTATAATATGAGCCATGAAAAGGTATTTTAATGAATATCCAACTCATTTTGTGAGGATTGGTTTTCTTAGTATGAAAACCTCTTAAGATCTTATCCTAAACAATGTTGCATAGGAGACATTAAAGATATTTAAATTACTCCAACTTCTTATAGGTGAGATATAGGTCACATTTTACATTCCCTAATATTTTAAATTTCATACATTAATACTTTTTAAGTATTCTTATGATTTTACTTGAGTTTTCATGAGTGTGTGCATACTTGGTTGAGAAGATGTGTTTAAATGTAAGACTCCTACCTTGACCTAAAGCATACCAATAGTTTTATGATATTGTGGAAATACTTAAGAATATATCATCATGTTTCTAGTACATGATTTTAATCCTTGAGTGAGTACATGCATGTAAAATGAATACTAGTTTTTGAACATCATGCACCTAGTTATGCATATGAGCTCTAAAGAAGACTTTGTGATAAAATGGATAATTGAAAAGATTTTCAAGGATATACAAGGATAAGAAAGGATATTTTTAATGTTATAAAAACCTCATAACACTTTTTAATGGTTTAAATTAGAAATAAAACAAATATTCCATTGTGAAGAAGAAGAAAAAATGGAAAACGGAAGTTACAAAGTGTGGATGTTAGACTAAAAATGGAATATTTTCAGTTACTTAAGATTTGTAGAAAGTTCAAGGATGTTCTCCAAGTATTAACAAGTGTTATAGTTTCTGTAAAAACCCAGATAAAAATAATAACTCATAAATTACATGTTTTATATGTAATGATTGCATTTTGCGAGTTTTCATGATGGCATACACAACCTTCTTTATAACAAGTTGGAGGAAGTTGGAATGTGAAGTGTGAGAATTTGAAGTTAAAGCGTGTGAAATATGTTATTATCATTTATAATAATATATAATTGTGCTTTTAAAATATATTTTTGATTACTACACTTTGTAAGATAATGAGCTGATGTAAAAGGTGAAATATAGGTTCATCCTTTTGTTAGGCTAAGTGAGGATGTTTTGAGGACTATATTATGAGAAGAAGAATGATATGGTGAATATTAGAGGAAGTAGATTCCATTAATGTGTAAATGAGGGATAAAATGTGTGTGTGATAGAGGCTATTAATTTTTTTACTTCCAATAGATTAAGAAGATGAGATAAGAGGTGAATCGGAATGTGTGAAAGAGAGAATATGAGCTGAATAAGAGATCACAATTTTTGTATCAGACAACTAGATGAAGGTGATGAAAAATATGAAAATTCTAATTTTTTTCTTAGAAAAATATGAAGTTGTACCTCCCTTGCATTTTGGATCTTGTAAAAGGTTAAGTGAGTGATCGACTAACTTCTTGGGAGTTGTTGCTCCATGCCGGTAGGAGCTTGTTAAATGTCAAGTGGGTTCTTGGATAAATTTTGGAGTGGTTTCTTCAAGTGTAGTGGATTCTCAACAAATTGAAATATCTATAATTTTTTAGAGGAATTTTTTCCATGTATTGCATTGATTTCAGTTGGTTTTTCTCCTTTTAAGGGTTTCCCACATTAAATATTGTCTTCATGTGTTCTTGCTTGTTATTTTCTCATGATTGAATGTTGTGTTTCCTCATGGTTAAGATTGAATGGCTTGTTGATATTTGAATTTGGTTTCAAAATTTAAAGAAGTACTGATTCACCCCTTCCATCTTAGTGCTTATTGTTCCAACACTCTATTTATGGCTTTACAACTTTCTTTGTCCGTTATCTTCCTTTTTTATTTCACTTTTAAACCTTAGTTGTCGATCATGCAACAAGGCTCTCTAAATATGTGTAGCATCATCTTAAACCTTATCCATATACAAAGATTCTTAGAAAACAAACATTAACTGGGTTTTCCATGCATCACCAATGTTGGCACTACTCCAAAGTGTTATTAAACCCATGTCATTCTTCATCTAACATCGATATCTAGATAACTCAAATAGATTTGGAAACTTTTTGAAAATACTTGATTTAGCTTTAGATATTATTAAAATACTTGGAGTAGGGATATTTGAGTTCTTGCAAATGAGAGAGGATGTTTTCATGGCCTGGTAAGAATCATTAGACCTAATGTGGTTTTTTTCCTAATGATTGTAGATGTGTTATTGTGATACTAAAGGAGATATGAATGAATTTTTCAAGTGTAGGAAGTGATTTTTTTATTGATAAATTCTTTTTACTAGAGATATGAAATGGAGGGTTGGTGTGGCCCCACAATACAACAATGTCCTTTATAGATAAGATATTACAATTAAACCAACAAAAACAACAACCAAGAAGCCCACACCGACGATGCAATTTTTATCCGCCACCATCATTTTTAGAGCCACTAGCTGCAACCAATGACAATGATGTAAAGACCACCACCATTGAAAACCACCAAGTAAAACCATGAGCCACAAAAATTTGTAACACAACTCTTTCCACCACCAATAACCACCATAACCTATTGATGATGCAACTCCCACCACCATCGGTAAACCACCCCGAAGGGGATCATGCCTAGAGGGCTTTAAACTTGGATGGATCCAAACACAATTGTCTGTCATAAGCGATACACCCAAACCCCTTTGGAAAGTGTAGGAAGATATTGTATCAATGCATTTTTGTAGGATTCAATATTTATCAAATGAGGTAGTGTTTACATGCTTATATATGGATTCGTAGTTAATTTTTCTAATACAAGACAACCTAGGTGAAGTAAAATACCCAATAAAATATATGAATTTGAAAGAAAAGTTGGAAGACATGTCGGTCCAAGACCATAAAATTCAACCAATATTGGAAATAAAATCCTAAATAAATTGTAAGGCCCTTCCTAGGGTAGAAAATATACCGAATGAATTTTGGAACTTGTTACTTAGTTTCTTATTATGGATGTTATACATTGTGCTCTTAGAATTTGTTAACATGTTAATGCAAGGATAAAAATGTTAACAAGATACCTCAAAAAGTGCTAAGTGGGAATGGAGAGATGGTATTATCATAACAAAAGGGCATTTTCAAATCAAGTATTGTCAAAGTGTCAATTTCTAAATTTAAGTGTCTATAGTAATAACCAATTGGGTTCTAAAAGTAAACACGAGATAGGCCAAAATTGATAGAAGAATACAAAATGGAAACCACATCAAATATTGGTGAAAATATTTTTCTTTGGATGTAGTTTTCTGTTGGAAATATTGTCATTGATGTTAAAGGAGTTGTTGATATTACAATAAAATTCATAGAATAAGATTCATTGATTTCAAAAGTTAGTGCGAGAACAATCAAACAAAAATAGTTTCCTTCATGTATTATAGTTATTAGATTTGATATAATATAATTGAATGTAATGAACAACAATTACATTGTGTACCAACATTTTAATTATGAAAGGGCTATCGATTTCATCTAAGGAAATAAAAAAATAAACAAATATAAAATATAATACTAGGAAACTCATTTGGAAGGACGTTTAGTGAGTTACATAAGTAAATTAATTTTAATTTAAGAGATATGTTGGGCCTCAAAATATTAGCTAAGTACCAAAGGACATGTTCACATGTGGGACTAGTAAAGAACAAGGGTGTGTAGGGAAAAAAGCACGGGACGGGGGTTTTATAAGGGTTTATTAGAAACCATAGTGCGTGCGCAAGGTAAAACAAAGGATCTCAAGACTTATCCATATTCGGATCTCCAAGTAGAAATTAAGGAAAAACGTGACATGACTAGGCATGTTTAATGAATAAGGTGCCAACCTATTGACTTGGTGGCCAAGGAAATAATATTCCACGTGTAGAACATTCTGAAAGACATCATTGTAGAAAGTGGAGAGCTCGGATCAAAATAAGCATGCTCCATTGGAGGACCACATGGACACTTGGAAAGTAATCTGCTCCTAGAGGAAGGCATGGTGGTGGGTGCTAAACCTATTTATAGATATTCTCTAGAGTGAGGAAGACACACCTGAATAAAGAGAGGTTGATGGGGAAGCTTTAGGATCATCACAGAGAGGATGAAAGGAAAATCCCTACAGAAAAGAGTAGGAGGTTCTAAGGGCTGGGGTTACCATTAGAGGGCTGTAGGAATGATATCATATCTAGAGGGATGGGTCTATGAAAATTTATGTAATATGGGAAGCATAGCTAGGGTCTCTGATACATGAGTCATGTCTATCTTGATACATTTGGTCTATTATGACCCTTTTCGATGTAATGTGGTTACTGGAACTATGATCAATATAAATATATGTTATGAATATATTGTTCATGGGTGAAAACCCTAGTATCTTTTCTTTATGTCATGACTCAAATCTGATCTCGGTATGATGTTTCTCTTATCTAAATGGGTATATTGATATAATAACTCATCATATGTCTTAAGACTGTATTCATGATCATTTACTTTTCTACATTTAATTTTTCATTAATGGCACCATCTTCTCACAATGCTATCATAAAGGAGGGTCTCGACACTTGCATGTGCCTTGGGTGAGCATCCATCACCCACTGGGTGATAGTCCAACATAAATAGGATTTGAGTGTTCTCCTAAGGGCACATTAAAATGACTACATCTTGGTTTCATTGTTGGGACCTCTTTTCAAAGTTGTTATGAGAATGATGCGTGATGACAGAGTTCTTGACCTTGGAAAGTGTCGAGGTATGGTTTAAAATCACATAGGATGTGTTTTCTTATAGATTTAGTACTGAACCTGAGTTTGATGCATGCAAATGGATAGAAGAACACCTATATCATGAGTTATATGAGACCGTCTTTTGTTGTTTTCCACTAGAATTGTATGAATTACTCTCATCACATACATCTAGATCAATCTGGTACTATAGGTCACACATGTGGACCCAAGATGATTACTAGATGTTGTAAGATGTGGATCTAACTGGGACACATTTTGTTGATCACTCATGAAAAGCAGTGTTGAGAAGTTATACCCTGGAATACATTATTTCTACGTATTCTTGTCCTAAGGTTTCGAGTTTGAGTTCCTAAAGGAACCGAGGGGATTAATATTGTGAGCTATCCTATTGGCTATGAAGATCTTGATCATTACATTAAGTTTGGAGGAATTCCATATGGCTGGATAAGATTCTTTGAGCACCGGGAGAGGAAGCTAGGGTGCGGGAAGATGGCAAAACTGTGGCGAGAAAAAAGAGAGGTAAGAGATATGACTCAAGTATAGTGAAGCACATGAAAGGGATTTATCTAGAAAACACGAGGTTTCAAGAGTGATGGATCTATAGAGGAAAATGTTGTGGGAAGGAATTGAGGTTCACACAGAGGATTTGGAACCCATCTTGGCAAGCGCAGGAGAGAAAACCCTTCATATTTTGATGAGAATTCATCATATGGAGAAAGGAGAGCCATCAGCGCACATCTAAACCCACCTGGTGACCAACCCCTAACACTTAGTTTTCCAAATCAAGAAACAAGTATTTCTAACCTAGTTGGTATTAGTGGAAGTGACTGATCTACACCTAAGAGGTATAAATTCTCATTTGGGACATCTATGGCCACAAAAATAATTCTTGTGTTTGGAGGGATTTTTAGGAAAAGTGTAAGTACACAAAGTTTGGGTATCACATCTAGGAGTGGCAGGATACACATCTAGTAGCGGAGTAATATCAAAAACTGTTAGCACGAAGTTCAATGGAACATTGGGAACACTAGGCACAACCACTTCATGCTCATTACTAGCTACAGGAGGAGGATCTAGTGGAATAGAATCTAGAGGACTGGTTGATCTGAAGGATCTAAAGGATCAGAAGGGATAGGACTTGGTGGATCTAGTGGATTTGGTGGTGGAGGAAACACCAGAGGGAATCAAGGTTCTGGATTAGGAGGACAAGGACCTCAACCACCTCCGCAAGTATTTTTTGAAATGTCCTTACATCTACCAGATTACAAGGGTGTTGAGGATGCTGCAGAGCATGTGCATAAGTGTGAGTTGTTATGGCGTGCGAAGGGGATCACTACCCCAGAGTGAAAGGAAAGTTAGTTTGTAACAACATTGTAAGGGTGCATGTATAGTTGGTACCAGAAGTATGAACCCCATCAGATAGTGGTAGATTACACCACATTGTGGAATTCCTTCTTATCTGAGTTCCATATCCCTGAGTTTGAGTAGAAGAGAATTAGCGCTTTGAAAGAGATCCAATAGGGAATGGAAGAGAGTGTGTGGGAATATGACACATGTTTTAAGACTCTCTTGTCAAAACTATCTTATGATATTCATCCTTCTCAAAGCATGCTTAGTGGTTTTTTGGAGGGTTGATAACATTGTTTAGGAGAGCACTTTCACACAAGACATTCATGGACCTGCATGAGGCCTTCAAGGCTACCCCGCATACCGAGGCTATTGGAAGCATAAATACCATTGTTAGCCCCTTCCTTGAGGCTTAGATGGTTACAATGGAAAAGTAACTGGAGAAGTTATCTAAGAACATGATGCATGAGACTTGCAGTGGTCTATGGTACATGGATTGTGATGTAGAGGGGCACACAAAGGAAAATTGTCCCTGAAGGTCAGTACGTGACATGACGGTGGACTATGAGATTTGCCACCGAGATCATGATCCAAGTAGGTGTCCACTACTACAATGCATGATCTATAAGAATGTGTCTTGCTATTGTAATATTTTTACCTCTACAACCCATAACATCAAGGATTGTAGGTTTATTAACCAGATACATGATGCCATTGATCTTGGTGTACATCAGATCATCCTTGCAAGCAATTCCAAGGATGATGGTCATCACTATGAGGGACACAAAGATGGAGGGGAGCATGGAACAAATTTTAGAGGAGGATTTTGTGTTTATGGAAACCATGGAGGAGGAAAGAGTGAGTTCCCATGAGGAACCTATTATAACTATGGAGCTATAGAGCATTATAAGTTTGATTTTCCTTAAATGTTGCAATGTTTATGGTGCGAGAGAAAAGAACACAAGTACGAGGAGTGCCCTGATCTCTATGAGCACATGAGCTAGCTATACCAGAAAGACAAAGGCATTGGGATGGTAAGAACAAAGAAGAACAACTCATAGTGGGTGCTTAAGAGTAACGTGTGAGTCAAGACTAGAACATATACTCGTGACGATGGAAGCAGAGGTCACACATGCCAAGCATATACTAATACAAAGAACACTGGTTACAAGGGAATAATTGGTACATGGAAAGTATCTAGACCCTTCACATCAAAAAGAGGTGTATCAAAAAACCATGGATCTGATTCAGAGTCTACAAGGAGAGATCTATTGTATGCGAAGGAGCTTGATCAAAGTAGTTAGAGAAAAGGAAGAATGTTGAGGCTATGTAGAAGGATCTAGATGAGGTTAGGGAAGTATGAAAGATGTTAAGGCAAGAGAATAACATTCCCTTACTAGGAGAGCAAAAGAGGAAGGTTCTATATGCTAACCTTCCTCCCCATAGCCTTGATTATGACAAGGAGATTACCCTAAATTTTGTTGTAGAAGGATGGCTTCTTAGGAATATTTTGATCAACACGCATTACGAAGTCAATGTTATCACCTTGGATGCATGGCATAAAATGGGAAGGATATTATTACAACCATCTTTAAATGTTGTGTATGGAAAGAAATATGAAGGAAATTCCCATTGATGTCTTGAAGGATGCGATTATCACTATTCAAGGGGCCAAGTTCACAAGAGACTTGAAGTCTTATCACTAGGTAGAGACGGATCACTTTCCAACATTACTTGGGCACCCATGGTGTTACAAAAACAATGTCAACCTATGGTTTAAAAAAGGGTATCTCATTTTTGAGAATAAAGAAGAATAGGTTATCAACCCTTTGATGGATGGGAAGTTATCGGGATCTATGTGCACTCTATCGGGGACCCGAGGCGATTCACCCTATAGAGGGAGTTATCCAATTTGAAGATTATCAATCCATGAGTGATACAACAAGCATAACATGTGACAATTGGGTGCATAAGACTTATGATTTCATTGGGAAATAGTTAAGAGGCTCGATGAAAAGGGTAACAAAGGCATGCTCGAGTTAAGCGTTTGGGATGGAAGAAATTTTGAATTTACTTTGGAGGAGCTAACCCTAATGATTTCTTACCAGGTATGGAAGCTCAGTGGAGAAATGGGGATGAAAGAAGAGGGATTATTAGTTATAACCTACTCAAGACTATAGCACGTTGGTGGGAAACACATCATGATAGCCTTCTAGAGTGGCGCGAGGTGAGAGTAGCATTCTCTATTAGGTTCTCCAGAAGAAATGCACCCACTACAATAGGAGACTACCATACAAAGGAAACCACCTCATTCCACATCCATTCCCCATGAGAAGGCATAGATAAGAGCAAAGGAGGCCTTACCATATTCTTTATGGGTACATAAGTTGTATTCCACCTTACAAGGTGTTGGTATACAATTTTACTCTCATTCACAACTTGAACAACATCATAAATTTGCACAAGACACTCAAGGATATATAGATGTTTTGTATGTCATTTGTAGACGGGGAATCACACCTATCCACTTGCTTGCATTCAAGAATTGAGGGAGTGGATAACACCTTCAAGAGGGTTTTGATCTAACCCTCACTATTTTATGTTGTACCTATCAACCAGGCAAGAGAACCTATATTGCAGCCCTTATATGGTAAGGAAATGGAGATATCCTTGTGTTTTGCATATGATATGGAAGAGGCTTTGTGAAAACATGATCAAGTATCCATTATCCAAACTCAAAGGAGTTGTCACTACTAAATGATGGAAATGTTTTCAAAACAAAGCTAGAGCTACTAAATACATGATAAAATCTTGATCAACTTTGTGCATTCTAGTGAAAGGATTGAATTCTTTTGTGGACACACAAGGCAGATGTAGGGGTATTGTAAGTAGGATGAGTTATTTTAAAATGAAATTCTGATGAGAGATGTTGGGACAAGAGTAGCTAGAAATCATCATCTTCTTTGGGAAACTTTGCAAATGAATTACAACACCTAAACAATAGAGATGTTTCAATGAATTTGAAGTGCTCTTTCAACTAGGATGTGTGCACACATGGATGCCCAAATCTACACTATTCCATACAAACTTTGATAACCTAACACAAAGTCTTGAAGAAAAATATCAATGAAGCATTTAGAAACCCGTGTTAGATCAAGACCTAAGGTACACCCAAAGGTTTACAAACACCCTCAATTTACAAGGAAAGTAAGATGAATTTAAATATCTTTATCTTTACTCAAATGAATGCTATTCTGAATGGAATATTGTAGATGCCTTCAAACCCTCTACAAGAAATGAGGCCATGTATGACCCATAAAGATCCCAAACACAAGATTGCAACATGAGCCTAAAACAAAAATTGAAAACATACTAAAATACAAGTGTATGCAAGCTTTGCCAAGAGATAAAACTAGTTAATCCAAGAATTTGGTCAAATATATCAGCAAGGAATGTTATTTAGGAAATCTCAAAGCTTGTTGATGGCTTTACAGCTGAAACCAACTCAACATGATGAATATTTGATGCAAACAAAAATAAAAAATGGCTCTCGGGCCGTTTCTCCAAAAGAAAATGGACTTCTTCAAGTTTTCTCATGAAAATTCTTCTGTCTTTCTCCAAAATTTTCAAGAGACCCACAAAAATGCTTAAAAATTTAAATTTATACCTCATGCTAGCTTGGATCCTTGCATCCCAAGCAAAGAATATGCTTAAGGGATCAAATTTTTTATAAGAAAACTTATCCATTTGTGAAAATGACATCAAATTGTAAAAAAGCTCGCAGAATGCCAGGGATTCACAAAAAATGTTAAAATATTACATGAATCTAGATCCTTATCCATCCCAGGGTCACATTTTTGTCATTCATGCATGCCAGCATGCCTTTGCAATCATTTTCCACATTTTACCTCATCATTTTTTACCTTTGCAACTTTAATTTTTTACTTTTCACGTTCTTTCATGGGATGAGGAAAAAAATTCATCAAAAACATCATAGGACATCAAAATAATTCAAAAAAATGATGCCATTGCACTCAGAAGGTCGAGGGGATGCAAAATCACATAAAATTTCATGTGATTTGGTGAAGAAACGATGAATCCAAGCTTCTTGGAGCTTCAATGGCGGCAAGAATGAAAAACACTCAAAGCAACCGTTGATTAAAAATTGACTTTAAATTTCTATCCTCCACATGGCAAATGAGATCTCCAATATTCTCTTTTTTGTCTTTGGATGATGTGGGACACGTGTCTAAATACCATTGGATAGGGCCCTTGCCTTAAAAAATGCATTTTAAATCCTTTTTGACTTTGAGAATTTTTTTAAAATTTTCCCTACTTACCCCCTAGACCCGCCACGTGTCCACCTATGGACCGCACCAAGAACTGCGGGCCAATTTTATGAATTTTTCTCCTTTTTTGAGAAAAGGAAAATTTTCTCCAAAAACTCCACAGGCCCAAACACCCACTCCATTCCCCTACTACGTGGTGGTCTCTAATTCCCGTGGGGCCATATGTCAAAATTTTCGCTCAAAACACTGAAGGTACCAAAACTCTTATGGGGACCAAGCTTCCTCGTTTACCTTTTGAAATGTGCCACGTGTCACCCCCTGATTAGATGCGCAGGGGCACACCTCCAAATTTTCCTCTTCGGGGCCACGGATCAATTTTTTATTTTGAGATTTTTGCCCAAAATTTGTAAAATTTTGAAACTCTTCCCGCCACTGAACCTCCACCACCTTTTGGACACATGTTCAAAAATGATTGGCTATAGAGCCAATCCTCATTTTTTTCCTTTTATACCATGGGAAAAAATTCACAAAATTTTTCTTCAGCCCCCATTCCCATTTCTCCTCCTGGACACGTGTCTCCTTCCTACTCATCACGGGCCTTCGGAAAAAAATTGATTTTAGCATTTTGAAGTTAAAACTTCAAAGTCTTCAAAACTTCCACCCCCATATGGCATTTCCTAGACACGTGTGCACTTCTCATTGGGTGTGGGCCTCTAGGTCAAAATTTTCCCCTTAACACCTTGAGCTAAAAACATTAAAATATTCTCCAACTCCCCCATTGTCCACTTCATCTCCCTGCCACGTGTCCGCCTCCCATTGGATGCGGGCCTTCGGGCAAAAATTGGATTTTGAGAATTTTTCCAAAATGGAAGCAAAATTCCTAAGTGACTTCTGCCACCTACCACTCCTTGACCAATCACATCGTGCCACGTAGGCACATCACTGTAGCAGGCGTGGATCCAGACCAAAATTTTCCTTGTGTCAAAATTTCAAAAAGTGACAGGTTATAAACTTTTCCTGCACATCGTCGGGCAAAAAAAACCTGCCACATTAGCAATATGTTGCAAGGATGAATTTGACAGAAAATGAAACCCGTATGCTCGTCAAAACGTAAAAATGCAAAGTGGATGCCATAGAAATTGAAAAAATTGATAAGGCATATTTCTTAGTTTTAAATCAATTGAATCATGTTTTATCATTGTTTTTGTCCTGAGGATTAGGATTTCAACTTCTAAAAAACTCAGATTCAATCAAACATGGATTTTTTTGCGATTTGACAAAGGAGAAATGATACAGCCTGAAAAAATGAAGAAATTAGGGGAAAAATGGGGGGAAACTTGGATCTTGTTTCAATTTAGGGAAAAATAACAACATTGGGGGAATTTTCAAAGCATTCAACTGGAAAAGATGAACTGCAGACCACCAGCTCGAGTAAATGAACATTTCTTAACAAATTGGGCAAAAATGGATATAGAAAATTAGGGAAAAGTATGTAAAGTGAATATTTTCACAAACATTGGGTCTTGCTTGGGGATGGGCACTCTTAGCGAGTTCCACAAGATCACAACGTAGATCAAGTGCCAAAAATCCATTGGGCAAGAAGTATAAAAATGCAGAGCAGCCCAAAAACTAGAATTTTCACCAAAAAGGACCAAGAAAATGAGACCAACAATGGTTATCAAGGACAAAAGGGAAAACCACAAGCCAATAATAGCAAGAAAAAAGTAAATACAAAACAAAAATAAGGGCTATACAAAATGTACAACTTGTGCATACCTCCTTTGGGGATTTAATCCAAAAAGTGTTTTAAATGTCTGCCATTAACAGATAGCTCCAGAAAATCCCCATCCAAATCCTTGAGAAAGAATGTATGCTCTCCAATTCTAATGTCAATGGCATAAGGGCCCATCCATAGGGCATCAAAATTTCCATGCTTTCCCTTATCTTCATGCCTACTATACCATGGAGGGAGCAGATGGTTTTGTTATGGTATGAGGGCCCATCCATGCTTTCCTTATCATATGTAGATTAGGGGTAATTTTTGACCCATCTACATCTCTTGCTTGATATCTCCATGTCTAATAAGATGTCTTTAACCATGGTGTGGGGAACATAAGCAACAACTTTTGAACTCAGTATATAGGGCCTAAAAATCTTTGTTGCTTTTACCAATGCAAATGCCTATTTTTCCATAATTGTGTACTTCAATTCAGCTACTTGTAAAGCCTTGCTAAAGAAATCAATAGGCCTCTCAGCTCCCTTTTCATCCTTTTGTAACAAAACTGAAGCAATAGTAAATTTAGATGCAAAAGAGAAGATTTGGAAAGGCATCTTATAGTTTGGAGCTGCCAAAACAGGTGCATGCTTGAGTGCATCCTTTATTCCTTCAAAAGCTTGGATGGCAGCCTCTTCCCACTTAATAACTTGATCCTTTCTTAGCATGCTTGTGATTGGAAGAGTTAGCTCAGCAAAATTAGAAACAAACCTTCTAATGAAATTGATTTGGCCAAAGAAATATTGAATACCTTTCTTGGTTCTTGGAATAGGCACCTTGCTGATTGCTTCCACTCTCTCAGGGTCTATCATAACACCTTCTTTGGACACAATATGTCCCAGCAACTTGGCATTTTTCACGCCAAAATGAAACTTCTTTGGATTAAGTGAAATTCCATACTCTCTACATCTGATTAGCATCTTCTCTAGGTGTTGCAAATGGTCTACTTGCTGCCTTGAAAAAATAGTCACATCATCTTGGTAAATTGCAATAAATTCATTGATATAACTAGCAAAGGCAACATCCATTTCCCTTTGAAAAGTGGCACTAGAATTCATCAATCCAAAGGGCATCCTCACAAAAACATAAGTCCCCTAAGGAGTAGTGAAGGCTGTCTTTAATCTTTCTGATTCTTTGACAACTACTTGGTTGTATCCGGAGAAACCATCCAAGGTAGAAAGCATCTCTGACCCTATTACAAGCTACAACATATTCTCCATGTTTGGCAATGGGTAGTTTTCCTTCATATATGCTTTGTTTAGATTCCTAAAATCCACACAAAGTCTGATATCTCTGTTCTTCTTCCTAACTAGCACAAGGTTGGCAACCCAAGAAGAGTATCTAGTAGGTTGAATGATGCCACCATCTCTCAATTTCTTCAACTCTTCTTGCATTTTCATGGATAGAAGTGGATTAATGGGCCTTTTCTTTGTCTAAATGGCTTAGCTTTTGCCTCAAGAGGAATCTCATGTTGGAACAAATCTTCTCTATATGCCTTTAGCTCTGAATAAGACCAAGCAAGACAATCTTGATATTTCTTTAAAAGTTGGGCATAGGACTATTTTTCTTCTTTGCTGAGATGGCTGCCCAACCAAATCTTCCTTGGTTTGTCCTTGGTTCCCAAGTTGTGCTCTTCCACATCCCTTGAAGCAAACAAGTTTCTATTAATGATACAATCAACATTGCTAAAGTTGGATTCAAGTGCCACAAGGCCTTTAGGAATGGTGTTTGTCTTCAATTGTATTATATCCTTGTCAAACAAGGTTTCTTTACCTTCATTCATGCACACCATTGGTTCCCAATCAATGTTTTGACCAGAAAAATCACCTTGGCATTGTAAGAACCTCAAGATTTGTGCATCATCATCAAAAATCTGCCAATGTTTTACATTATCCGGGACACTGGCCTTGTTAGTACTTCAATGTCATATTCACAAAAGGGTGAAATGGTGCAATTGTCAAATCTAGAGCCAAGGAAAGCCAACTTATCAGCAGCAGCATTAAGATTCCTATCATGATAAACAATGTTAAAGGAATCAAACATTTCAATCAAGTCCCAAACAACATTCTTATATTGCTTCATACGCTGATTTTTTGTGGCATACATCTTCCTTACTTGCTTCACCACCAACTCTGAATCTCCCTTAGCAACAATATCCTTCACTCCATATTTCCATGCAATCCTTAACCCTAACAACAATGCTTCATATTCAGCTATATTGTTAGTGCATTCAAAATTGAGCTTGAAGGAAAAAGGAAACTCTTCTAAACTTGGAGAAACCAACACTATACCAGCACCATTCCCAAACTTGGAGCAAGCTCCATCAAATAGTAATGTCCATGGAGAACCTACCATACCAAGGCACTCTGATTTGTCCATCTTATTCTCTTTTCCATCAGCAAAACCAATGAATTTATCAACATCTACATCAGCAAACAACACTTCATAAGAAGCATTGCTAGGATCTTCAATCAAGTGTAACATCTTCTTTTCACCATAGAGGTTGACAAGGCTACTCTCAATGGGAATGGTGGTGAAAGACATATTCATTTGAACACTACCACCAACACTTGCATCCCACTTTCTTGAAAAAATCATATCCCATTTGGCGGGGGCAATCAACAATTACAACATCAACTTTAAAATTCTTACCCGGATAGGCTGCAAGTTGCACTACTAAACCCTTCACACAACCAACAACCAGCACTTCCCTTGAATCCATGGCTATACACTTCCCATATGCTGTTTTCACCTTGATATCCAACTCATTCATGACTTCTAGAGGCATGACATTACATGATGCACGGAATCAAACATGTAATTGTGAAGCAACCTATCTTTTATGAGCAAAGTTGTGAAGAATGGATCAACATTCAATTGGGAATCAACCAAGGATGTCCCCAAATATACTTCAAGTGCCTCTCCAAAATCTTCCATTGGTGATGGTGTTCCAAGGCCAGCAATGCTTTGAAGAGGATTCTCAACAACATTTACATTTCTACTTGGGGTAATCTTTTCTTCTTTCAATCCCAAGTACTTGAATGCTCTCTTCTTATGCTCAGGAATTCTAAGAAATTAAATAATTGAAACACTCACTTTAATTTGGTTCAAAACCTGGGCTATATCATATGGAACATTCTTTGGTAAAACAACATTGGAAGGGAAACAATAAGGTTCATCAGATGGAGAAGTATTCTTGGCAGCCAAGGCACGAAGAGGACTTATATTTTTGCATGGGACATCAGGGTTCTTGGAAATTGTTTCTTTTCTAGGATTTTGTTTGGGAATGCTTGTGAGAGAAAGGGTGTCTTTGGCTTGGCTTGAGGACCAGATCCTCGATAACTTTACTTCTATTATTGTACTTTTCTCTTTACCAACCACAACATTCATTAACAATTATCTATCTTCCTCCGAAGGAATACCACCATCATACTTCTTGATCATTAAAGCCCTTAGATATTTAAAGTAATTATTAGGAATTTCAAAGGCCTGAACTACATCTACATCATGAATTTGAGGAAGAGAAAGAAATGGAACCCTCTTTATGCAATCCCAAAAGGTTGCAACAATCCTTGCACTTATCACATTTGTTGATGTTGCTACTTGTTGTGATCCTGAAGAGTTGTCCATCATACAAATGTCATCATCCATTTCATTATCATTATCATCATCAATATCTTGCTGGTCCATTTCATGTGGAGGATGAGGAAGAAAACATCTATCACACCAATCCATATCAGTAATTTCTTGAACAACAACAACCCTTACATCAGAGATTCAGAACCACTCTATTTTTACATGCTTGGAGTTTTCTATTTGCAGATCCAACAGGCCCTTTACCTCTATCATCTTGTCTTTGATCACCCTTAGGATGATTGCCAAATCTATCATGGTTTTGAGTTCTTTACTATCCTTGTGAACTTTACCCAATTTCTTTCTTAGCCAGGGCAGGTTTGTAAGATATTTCTTTGACAGCCCCTACCAAATTCTTGACAACATCTTCTAAATCAGCACCCTTGCTAGATTGAGGCTTCCCAGGGGTTTATCAACTTCATACCATCCCTCTTAAGTGGTTTACCAATAGCTTTAATATTATTTTCAATTTGAAGTGCCATGGTGAAAGCTTGCCTCAAGTTTGTAGGATTTTTGTCTCTCAAGTAATAGGCTGCCTTTTTATCAAATGCATCTGCATATTTGATCAAGCAAGATTCATCACAAGGCCTCAAAATGATAGGCAGCCTTCTCAATGTTTTATTGAATCTTGTATTGAAGTCATGGACCGTCTCATTTGGGTTCTTCTTGATATTTTCAAATTCAGACAAAAGAAATCTAGGATCAGTCTTGTCACCATACTGCAATCTAAATGCATTTTTCATCTCATTCCATGAATCAATAGAGTTATCAGGTAGATCCTTGTACCAGTCCCTAACATCTTCTTCAAGTGTATGGATAAACAACTTGATATACACATCCTCAAATTCTATCTCAAAATATTCCATCATATTATCAAACAGTTTGAGATGTTGATCACTAGTAATGGTATTGTTACCTTGGAATTTTGGTAACCTATTTCTCACATCTTGTGGGACAACATTTGGATAACCATCCATTCCTCCAAAATTTATAGGACCAAAGGTGTTAACAACAAATAGAGGCCTAGGCTGAGCCATATTGTTTGGTGGGGGTGATCTTGGAGGTGAAACAAGCTAGTTGGGAGTAGTAATGGGTCTGATTGGAATAGATGAGTGATCTTTAAAATGACAACCCCCCAAAGGCTCACTCTCTTGATAAACTTTAGCAAACTTAGAAACCATAGGAGTAGATTTAGGAGCAAGTTTTTTAAATACACAAGAAGGTCCCTCACCTGATGGAGAATGAAAATCAACAAGAAGATTGCTGAATCAAATCTACTTGAAGAAGAATTATAATCTTCAATAACAGGCTACTCTCCTTCAAATTCAACTATGGGGATCTCTTTCCTTGCAACCAAATCACCAACCACTTTCCACACTCTTCTTCCTTCTAGTTCTAAGCTTCTTGACTTGGTGAGAAACTTCTTAGAAGAGTCCTTGATGAAGAGGGATCTCCTTCCCTCCAGCTTGACAAATTTAAACAACAAGTTTCAAATGACAGAAATGTGTAAAACAACTAGTATTTCAAGATCCAAAAGCATGGAGTCACCAATAAGGATTTCCACCTTAGTTGTGCAAGAAAGCACTAAAATATTCTATCAAATGTATGCTATGACTGAAAACTTTGCAAGGATTTACAAATCATATCTTCTTCTTCTTGATTCAACCAAAAAACAATGCATCAAATCATATAAACTGCTAGTAAATGAGAAGAGCAAGCTGAGTTTGAAATTTTTTTACCCAAAACATGTAGATCTAAAGTATGAAATGATATCTCAAGAATGTAACAACTCAAATGCTTGATCACACAAATTCTCAAACCTTTAAAACACCTCAAAACCACCAATAAATTCCAAGAAGTCCCCAATAACGGTGCCACTCGGGTGTTGGTATCCAATTTTACTCTCCTTCACAACTTGAACAACATCATAAATTTGCACAAGACACTCAAGGATAGATAGATGTTTTGTATGTCATTTGTAGCTGGGGAAGCACACCTATCTACTTGTTTGCATTCAAGAATTGAGGGAGTGGATAGCACCTTCAAGAGGGTTTTGATCTAACCCTCACTATTTTAGGTTGTGTCTATCAACCCAGGAAAGAGAACCTATATTGCAGCCCTTATATGGTAAGGAAATGGATATATCCTTGTGTTTTGCATATGATATGGAAGAGGCTTTGTGAAAACATGATCAAGTATCCATTATCCAAACTCAAAGCATTTGTCACTACTAAATGATGGAAATGTTTTCAAAACAAAGCTAGAGTTGTTAAGGACATGATAAAACCACGATCAACTTTTTGCATTTTAGTGAAACGATTAAATTCTTTTATGGACACATAAGGCAGGTGTAGGGGTATTGTAAGTAGGATGAGTTAGTTTAAAATGAAATTCTAATGAGAGATGTTGGGACAAGAGTAGCTAGAAATAATCATCTTCTTTGGGAAACTTTGCAAATGAATTACAACACCTAAATAATAGAGATGTTTCAACGAATTTGAAGTGCTCTTTCAACCAGGATGTGTCCACACATGGATTCCCAAATCTACACTATTGCATATAGACTTTGATAACCTACCACAAAGTCTTGAAAAAAAATATCAATGAAGCATTGAGAAACCCTTGTTAGATCATGACCTAAGGTACACCCAAAGGTTTACAAACACCCTCAATTTACAAGGAAAGTAATATGAATTTAAATCTATTTATCTTCACTCAAATGAATTCTCTTTTGAATGGAAGATTGTAGATTCCTTCAAACCCTCTATAAGAAATGAGGCCATGTATGACCCATAAAGATCCCAAACACAAGATTGCAACATGAGCTTGAAACAAAATTGAAAACATCTTTGAAATATAAGTGCATGTAAGCTTTGCCAGAGATAAAACCAGTTAATCTAAGAATTTGATAAAATATATCAGCAAGGGAATTTTAATTAGGAAATATAAAAGTTTTTTGATGGCTTTACAAGCTAAAACCAACTCAACATGATGAACATTTTATGCAAACAAGAATAAAAAATGGCTCTCGTGTCGTTTCTCCAAAAGAAAATTCTTCTCTCTTTCTCCAAAATTCTCAACAGACCCACAAAAACTCTTAAAAACTAGAATTTATACCTAATTCCAGCTTGGATCCTTGCATCCCAAGCAAAGAATATGCTTAAGGGATCAAATTTTTACAAGAAAACTTATCCATTTGTGAAAATGACATCAAATTGTAAAACGACTTGCAGAATGCGAGGATCCAAAAAAATGTTAAAATATTACATGAATCTAGATCCTTATCCATCCTGGGTCACATTTTTTTCATTCATGCATGCTAGCATGCCTTTGCAATCATTTTCCACCTTTTACCTCATCATTTTTACCTCTGCAACTTTAATTTTTTACTTTTCATGTTCTTTCACGGGATGAGGAAAAAAAATCATCAAAAACATCATAGGACATCAAATTATCTCAAAAGAATGATTCCATTGCACTCAAAAGGCCGAGGGGATGCAAAATCGCATAAAATTTCATGTGATTTGGTGAAGAAACGATGAATCCAAGCTTCTTGGAGCTTCAATGGCGGCAAGAATGAAAAACACTCAGCAACCGTTGATTAAAAATCAACTTTAAATTTCCGCCCTCCACGTGGCAGATGAGATCTTGAATATTCTCTTTTTGTCTTTGGATGAGGTGGGACATGTGTCTAAATACCATTGGACCTCACCCTTGCCTTCAAAAATGCATTTTAAACCTTTTTTGACTTCAGGAAAATTTTGAAAATTTTCCCCGCTTGCCCCTGGACCCGCCATGTGTCCACCTGTGGGCCCCACCAAGAACTGCGGGCCAATTTTATGAATTTTTCTCCATTTTTGAGAAAAGGAAAATTTTCTCCAAAAACTCTATGGGCCCGAACACCTACTCCATTCCCCTGCTATGTGGCGGTCTCTGATTCTGCATGGGGCCATATGTCCAAATTTTCCCTCAAAAATCCTGAAGGTACCAAAACTCTTCTCGAGCCCGAGCTTCCTCATTTACTTTTGAAATGTGTCATGTGTCACACCTTGACTGGATGTGGGGGCACGCCTTTAAATTTTCCTCTTTGGGGCCACGGATCAATTTTTTATTTTGAGATTTTTGCCCAAAATTTGTAAAATTTTGAAACTCTTCCCCACCACCCGAACCTCCACCACCTTTTGGACACGTGTTAACAAATGATTGGCTGCAGAGCCAATCCTCATTTTTTTCCTTTTATACCATGGGAAAAAATTCACAAAATTTTCTTCGGCCCCCATTCCCATTTCTCCTCCCGGACACGTGTCTCCTTCCTACTCGTCACGGGCCTTCGGGAAAAAAATTGATTTTAGCATTTTGAAGTTAAAACTTCAAAGTCTTCAAAACTTCCACCCCCATATGGCCTTTCCTAGACACGTGTCCACTTCTCATTGGGTGCGGGCCTCGGGTCAAAATTTTCCCCTTAACACCTTGAGCCAAAAACATCAAAATTTTCTCCAACTCCTCGCTGTCCACTTGATCTCCCTGCCACGTGTCCACCTCCCATTGGATGCGGGCCTTTGGGAAAAAATTGGATTTTGAGAATTTTTCCAAAATGGAAGCAAAATTCCTAAGTGACTTCCACCACCCGCCACTCCTCGACCAATCACATCATGCCACGTAGGCACATCACTGTAGCAGGCGGGGCTCCGGACCAAAATTTTCCTTGTGTCAAAATTTCAAAAAGTGACAAGTTATAAACTTTTCCCACACATCCTCGGCCAATAGAAACCTGCCATGTTAGCAATATGTTGCAAGGATGAATTTGATGGGAAAATGACACCCATATGCCCGTCAAAATGTAAAAATGCAGGGGATGCCCTCAAAATCAAAAAAATGATAAGGAAGGAAAATTTCTTGGTTTTAAATCAATTGAATCATGTTTTATCATTGTTTTTGGCCTAGGGATTAGGATTTCGACTTCTAAAAACTTTGATTCGATCAAGCAAGGTTTTTTTGTAATTTGGCAAAGGAGAAATGATACAACCTAAAAAATGAAGAAATTAGGGAACAAATGGGGGGAAACTTTGATCTTGTTTCAATTTAGGGAAAAATAACAACATTGAGGGCATTTTCAAAGCATTCAACTGGAAAATATGAACTGCAAACCACCAACTCAAGAAAATGAACATTTCTTGACAAATTGGGCAAAAATGGATATAGAAAATTAGGGCAAAGTGTGTGAAGTGAATATTTACACCAACACAAGGTTTTATGCATGCATGGTATATACACTCCGAGATGTGCCACCAGAAAATAAATTGGTAGGAGCTAACAACTGACCTTCTTCAAGATTTTGAGTATCAAAACAATAAATCATCATTGGATAGAGCACTACAAGTTGTTAAGCACCAAATGATGAGAGATAGTGCCATGGGAGAAGATAGGATATCAAAGTTAGTGGGTAAACCTGGCCTGGAATTGTGCCTTGATGAGGAATATTTAGAATAAGTGTAGCTTGAGCACACATGTATGAAGAAAGAAAATAGAAAGATGGTCTATGTAATAAATGGCGAAGAGACGGAGAGTTTGGATGTTAACCATACTTAAGTTACACATGAAGTTATTAATAGTGTTGATGAGAAAGTGTGTGCATACCAAGAACCCCTGAAAAAAAAGAAGGTTAACACTGGTTCAAAGGCTAAACCTAAGGAGGCCACTATTGGAGACTATTGGTCAAGGAAGAAAGTCTCGAGGATTGTTGATCTATTACGCAAGTTTCAGGATTTATTCCTACATGAGTACCATGAGATTAAAGGTGTTCACCACTCCTCGGAGGAAATGAGGATAAAGTAAAAGGAAGGTGTGTGCCCAATTTAAAATAAGTCATATCAAATGAATCCAAATTTGCGTGTATGGGTAAAGGAAGAGATAGACAAGATGATCACTTCAGGCATCATTGAAGTTGTGGAGGAATCAAAATGGGTAATTCCAATGGTCATAAGAATTAAGAAGGATAGAAGGATAAGGATATATAATGATTACAGGGATCTAAATGCACTATGTTTTATTGACCCTTTTCCAACCCCCTTCACTGAAGAAATTATGGAAGGAGTAGCCGGGCACGAGGTCTATTCCTTCACGAGATGGGTTCTCAGGGTATCACCAAGTTAGGATTACAAAGGAAGACCAGAAGAAGATGAATTTCTCCATTGAATGGGGAATATTTTCCTACACGATCATGCCTTTTGGATTGAATAATGCACCTTCTATGTTCTCGTGCATTGTGGTACAAGAATTTCAAGACTTCATTCATAAGTTTCTGCAAGTATACCTGGATGACTGGACTATGTATGGACTAGTAAAAGATCATTGTGACAATTTGAGGCTGATGTTTGAGAGATGTTGGTAGTTGAGGATATCCCTCAACATTAAGAAGTGTGTTTTTTCTACTCCATTTGGAACCCTATTGGGGCATATTATATGTAAGGAAGGTTTGCTTGTGGATCCCACCAAAGTTGTTCTTATTACAAGATAGGGGGATCCTACCAGTCGAGCACACATTGTATGGATTCCTTGGGCATATGGGATACTACCAAAAGTTTATTAAAGGGTATGCCAAGATCTCTACGCCATTGGAGAAGTTACTAAAACACAAGAGTGCCTTTCATTGGGGAGAGACGTAGTAGGTGGAATTTGACACCTTGAAGAATAAAATTATCACTACACCCATATTATGGTTTCCATCTTGGGATAAAAATTTCCACGTGCATGTTGATGCCTCAGGTAAATCCATTGGAGCAGTCCTAACATATCACGGAGAAGGGATTATAAATCACCCCTTTACTTTGCAAGTAGGAAGTTGACACCAGCAGAACAAAACTACACCACTACTAAGCACGAAGAACTTTCAATGATCAATGTGCTGCATAAGTTCAGGAAATATCTACTACCAAAAACATTCATATTCTACACGGACCATATGTCATTTAAATACTTGGTGAACAAGCCCATTTTGCAAGGGCGCATATGCCGTTGGGTCCTATTATTTCAATAATTTGAGTTTTTAGTTATGGTAAAACTAGGAAAGAGTAATTCATGACACGATAATTTATTAATAAATAACTTAGGGAGGATGCATAGACCATTGAGGATATAATGTGAAACGTGTAACTATTTAGGTTGTGGCACGTGCCCTCGACTTAGAGGATATTACGGTGTTTCTTAAAATAGGTGTGGCACCGGAAGGAATGAAGGATTTGGAGAGAAAGTAGTTGGCTATACGTGTCATACCCTACATGTTGATTAGTGGAGATTTATACAAGTTAGAATGAGATTAGGTCCTACGTCGATACATGTTATAACATGATTGCATTGAAATTGTGGAAGAAGCACATAGTGGGATTGTAGGAAGATTCTACTGGCAGGGCTTTGGTGGGAAAGTATATACCAAGATTATATTGAATTTTGCAAGACCTGTGACCATTTCCAGTGCCTTGGAAAACCTAGAAGGATGGATGAGATGCCCTTAAGACCAATAGCGAGTAGAACCATTTGAAAAATGGGAAATTGACTTTGTAGGACCTATTTCACTGCGTGCGAAGGATTGATTCACATTATATAATCACTTGCACCGACTAACGGATAAGGTGGGTAGAGGCAATGCCTACGGAGAGCCGTGCAATAGTGATAACAACTATATTTTTATGGGAGAACATAATCAGCAAGTATGAATGTCCTTTAAGCCTGACTCGTGACATGGGTACCCATTTTTTGAATGAAACGATCATGACTATGTTGGAAGAGTTTATGGTGGGCCATCACAATACCACCCCTTATCATCCCCAAGCTAATGGAATTCTTTGAGGCATTTAACAAAATTCCGAGTCACACACTAACAAAGATTTTCATTGTGGGAAGACAAGGTTGGGATGACAAGGTATCATCCATCCTATGGGCATATAGGACAATCAACAAGAGGTTGAACAAGGAAACACCATTTCATTAGTGCTGGGTGTGAAGGTTGTGTTACCAGTTGAATTTATGCTACCATTACTACATATAGCACTGTAGGAGGATTAGCTGATGAACAAGCACTTGAAGAGAGGATTGATAAATTAATGCAGCTAGACAAAAGGTGATGACTTGCTAGATGGAGTCAAAAGGCTAGAGAAGGAAAGATAAAAATCATGGCATGATCATCATATCAAAAATAAACAATTTGAGGTTAGGAAGATGGTTTTGTTATATGACTCTAAATTTTTGTGTCATCCTAGGATATTGAAATTCCATTAGTTGGGACCATAAATCATCTCGTACATTCTTGATTTAGGTACTTTTCAGTTACAAGTGCTATATGGGATGAGACTATTAGGACATTTCAATGGGAGTAGGCTAAAGCCCTACTATAAATAAGTCTTGTGTTTATAAATAAGGTAATTTTTCCAATTAGCCTAGGATTTCCCTTAATGCATTTCTTTTCCTTGTGTTTCCCTTTCTTGTTGCTTGTTCCTTTTTGTTGTGTTGTTTTTGTGCACCTTGTGCATCGGTAACCACATTAATTTCAAAGGTTGTGTATGTAGAGGGTCACACATATGTTTTAGTGTGGGGTGGAGTAGAGTGAAGTGAAATAGAGGCTGGAAGTGAAAGTTGTGTTTTAATGGCCTGGGTTAAAAGATCAAAAGTGCGTAAGGTAGGAGAGCACATGTAGAAAAAGGTGGATGAGAAATTTTGGTGTTAGGATAAGGCTTTACAAGGACCACATACAAAGGATAAGAAGCATATGAACAACATGAAGTAGGAAAGGTCAAAACTCAGGTCGAGGACAGAAGAAGTGCCTTTGGCACTATAGACACATGCATAAGAGTCTTGATCAGTAAATATTTTTGCATAGGATTGGGCATGTGGGTAAGATCACTTAAGGGAAGATTTAGTAGAAAAATATGTATTTAATTCTAAGTATGTTTGTAGGTGGCATAACATTTATTGTGGGAGATAGACAAAATTGTTTAAGGAAAGGGTCGGACACATCATTAGTTACCTTGCTATTATGAGATTGAAGAGATCTTGTAAACTATGACATCCATGAAGAAATATTTGTATGAAGAAAGAAGATTGAAAATATGAAGTGTGTGACTAGGGTGACCTGTGAACTAGAGTGGAAGGAGTACATTGGCGTAGGGAGATTTTAGTAGAATATGAAATATTATCGAAGATTTTTCTAGGTTAGAGTTCCATGACTAGGGAACATGAGTAGAAGGATTCTTTTATGAAGTTGATCCATTGATTTGAGAAGAGTGAGGAAAGAGGAATAAGGAAGAGTTATTTTTAACCCAACAAGAAGATGACACCAAAGAAGGAAACTGTTTCACCTAAGAAGGGAAATGGCAAAGGAAAACAAACTTCCACTACCAGTTTCAATGAGGAGTGGTATGCAAAGATGCAATACCCAGATGGAGTGTTACTTGGGAAAGAATGGGTATCCCATGTGAGGAAGATGGCCATGAGTGACTATAACCATCATATAAGTACCACAGAGAAGGAGATGGCATTAGAGTTGGTTCATCCAATAGATAAGAGGACACCAAAAGGGATGCCAATCTACAACAATGAGGTGAAGGTAAAATTGGAGAAGGTTGGGTTGTTGCAACTTTACAAGTTGCCCTATTTTGGAAAGCTTGAGCAACTATACCAATGGTTGATGTCATGTGTGCATGAGGACCAATTCTAATTTGTGGGCTGTAGAATGCACATCACTCCCCAACTCATCTCTAAGTTTATTAGCTTACCGTAAAGGAGATTCATTAGATGATGACCTAGAGGATAAAGAGGCTATTAAGAAGACCATGGAGGAGTATGACTATAAGAAGGGGTCTTGCTACTTTAACATCCCTGATATCTCTAACCTAGTGATGAGGATGGCCACATGCCTAGTAACCAAGTTGAATGGTCAAGAGAGGTGGACACAGGTAAACAAGGCATGGTTGAATGTGTGTCGGAAAATTTTAGAAGGAACCATCTATAACTTGTCTCGCCTACATTGCAAAAGAGATCATCAGCATCGCATAAGAAGGAGATAAGATTATGTTTGGAAATATTCTTCTCACCATCATCTTCTTAGAAATTGGAGTGCCTAATGGGCTAAAGAAGTTAGTATGGGAGTATCCAGATGAATACCCCTCCCCTGCAAAGAGGTTTTAAAAATACACATGCGACACCATGATGAGTGCCCATAAGGCATACCGGAGAAATGGTATAAGTGAATGTGGGATGCATTCAGGTTTGAGTGGAGTATACCTAAATAGTTTCCAACACTTTGGTAGATGGAGAAGCCAAGTTTGATTTCTATCATTACATTTTCATTGGCAAGAGACTCTTTCAAATGGGACCAAGATCCCATGGTGTAAATTACTCTTCTCTTTCACTGCACAACATTTCCAATCAGGGGTCAACCACTTCAAGAAATCCAAAATACTAAGGTTTGACCTTAGCGAGATGGATCGGGACCATCGAGACTTATGAAGAAAGATCATATACCCCAAGAAGCATGATTATGTGGAGAAGTATGTCTCCCATGAGGTGTGCATGAAAAAACCCATGATGCTACTAATTGCTGGAAGAACCACAACAAGAGTATACTTGCACATTAGGCCCAAGTATGAAAAGGGAACTTACTTGGAGAATGATGTCTCCATCCTAGAGGATCCCACTAGTAGGAAGAAGGTCACACCAAGGAAAAGGGAGAGGGAAGAGGTACCAGAGAAGAAAGCACCAAGTGTGTAGACAACACAATCTGTGGGCATTCAAAAATTAGGTGCCAAGTCAGCGAGATACGTGCATAGGAATAAGTCTCCCATCAAGGAGAAGGAAAAGACACCTAAGGAAGAGGTTCTAGAGAAAGAAGAGTCACCAAGGAATGAATCACCTACTAGAGAGGAAGAGGGACGAATAATCCCGATTCTACGAAGAAGAAGAAGATAACGAAGAAGACATACTTAGAAGAGATGGAGATCTTGGAGGCCTATAGGGGCGAAAGAGATGATGGTGAGGATAAAGAAGTTTAGGATCATCTCATGTACGATGTACATGACTTAGAGGAAGAAAGAAGTGAAGAAAAATGTGGAGAAGAGGAAGGTGCTCAAGGAAAAGGGGAGAGTGAATAAGTAAATACTAAGGATTGGAGGACCTCCAACCTCACCAAGGAGAAGATAGAAGAGGCTGTAAAAGAGAAGTAGCGGGCATAATAGATAATTTAGTGGAGAAAGAAGTGGAGTCGAGCACTGAAGAGATACTCAAGGAAATAGAGAAGGAAATCACAGGGAAGGAGTATGGAAGCATATATTGAGATCCCAGCCTAACATTGAGATTTCCAAAAGCAAATCACGCAGGATGAAAAGGTATGTTAGTGGTGCAAGGGAAAGGGATGAGCTACATCAATTATTCAAGTAAGGTATTGTGCGTGAGCTTTTAGACTATCGTGCCTATAGACCAAATCATTACATGGTCTTCATTCGAGGAAGAGGGCACATACCCCTAAACCAGGAAAATTCTATCTTGGGTGTTTGAGTCCCACATCGATGAACTGAGTTCAAAGTAAGCCAAGGGGTGTTGATGAAGGTACTAGAGAACAAAGGAATAAACCCACTTTGGTGAATGCTCAAAATTTTTTTGATGAGAAAGTCTAAAGTGCACTCAAAAAAGTGTTAGTTGAGGTGGAGGTAAGACTATTTGGGAGGAATGATAGGGTGAGATTCCTAGAAGGAGAATTAGAGAATAAAAATGAGGAGCTCATTGAAAAGAGAAAGGATATGAAGAAAGAAGAGTTGATTTACACATAGTTAAGGTGCTAGCTGAGGGAGGAAAAGGAAAAGGTACATGAGGTATACAAGAAAATTGAGATGATTACAAATGATATTGTCTTGAAGCATCTAGACCTAACACCATCTGAGTAGAAATACAAATTAAACTTTCAATGCTTGGAAGATTTGACTTGCATCCTTACGATGGAAAGGTGGCCACTCACCATATATTAAGAAGAAGTGGCATTGGTGCACCAAGAGAAAGGAAAGAAGAAGGTTTTAGAGATAGTCACTTGATACACTAAGCTCCTTACAACTGTAAAGGCCACCATGTAGATAGTTAAAGCTGCTTATGACAAGTGCACTTTGATAGGGATAGAGTAGAAAACATTCTAGTTGCTACACATGAGGTAGATCTCAAGGAGTTTTAGGAGAAAAATAAGGGAAATAGGGAAGAGTGGGATAAAATCTTGGCTAAGGTAGAGAAGAAGTCAGAAGCCATTGAGACCTTACGGGGTTTGATAAAAAACCAGCTTAAGGAATTATATCCCCAGATCACCCACAGGATGGATGAGTGGATGACCTCGAAAATAGTTGGCAGAAATTGTGAGTACGCTAAATGCTAAGGATGATGAAATAATTTTTGATGAGGTAAGTGCTCTAGTAGGTGACCTCTGTCAACAAGCGTAGGGTGAAGTGGATGTCTAGGAAAATATTGAGGCATATATAAGGAAGGATTTCCCACTCATCCTTTAGTAATAAACAAATTCTTCTTCATTCCTCCATTCTTTATTTCTTCCATTTCTCATTTTTCATTCCTTCATTATTTATTCCAAATATTCACCATCCTACCATTCTTTATTCTTTAGAGAGAGGATGTTTTCAAGGATGGATAACAAGCTTAGTGTTGGGTGATGTTGGTTCTCAAAATATTGGCTAAGTACCAAAGGGCGCGTGCGTGTGTGGGACTAGTAAAGGTAAAGGGCACATGGTGAAAAACATGTAGGATAGGGGTTTTACAAGGGTTTAGTAGAAACCATGATGCATGCGCAAGGTATAACAAAGGAACTCAAGACTTAGCTATATTTGGCTCTCTAAGAAGAAATTGAGGAAAAACATGACCCAACTAGATGTGCTAAGTGGATAAGGTGTCAGCCTGGTGACTTGGTGGTCAAGGAAATAATATTCCACATGTAGAACATTCTGAAAGACATCATTGCAGAAAGTGGAGAGCTCAAATCAGAAGAAGCATGCTCCATTGGAGGACCACATGGACACTTGGCAAGTAATCTTCTCCTAGAGGAAGGCATGGCAGTGGGTGCTAAACCTATTTATAGAGATTCTCTAGAGCGAGGAATACACACTGAATAAAGAGTGGATGATGAGGATGAAAGGTGAAGCCCTACATAAAAGAGTAGGAGGTTCTAAGGGTTAGGGTTACCATTAGAGGGCTGTAGGAATGATATCATATCTAGAGGGATGGGTCTATGAAAATTTATGTAATATGGGAAGCATAGCTAGGGTCTCTGATACATGAGTCATGTCTATCTTGATACATTTGGTCTGTTATGACCCTTTTGAATGTAATGTGGTTACTAGAACTATGATCAATATAAATATATGTTCTGAATATATTGTTCATGGGTGCAAACCCTAGTATATTTTCTTTATGTCATGACTCAAATCTGCTCTCTGTATGATGTTTCTCTTATCTAAATGGGTATATTGATATAATAACTCATCATATGCCTTCAGAATGTATGCATGATCATTTAATTTTCTGCATTTAATTTGTTATCAATGGCATCATCTTCTCACAATGCTCACATAAAGGAGGGGCTCATTTCCATCTTGTTCCTTGAGTTAGTGTCCATCACCCACCGAGTTATAGGCCAACGCACATGGGATTAGAGTGTTGTTCTAAAGACACATAAAAATGACTATAAGATATATCTTTTATAGTCACCCCTCTTTGGAAGAGGTACATTAAGGCTATAAAAGATAAATTAAAATGTTGAGAAATAATGAAATAGATACATCATGTGAGAGAATAATTGAAAGAGAGAAGATCATAACTAAAATGAGAATATCACTTGAATAAAGAGTAAAAAGGAATATCAGAAATATAAAGCAATCTAATTTTATTAATTAGAATAGCTACCATGTTGGAATATGATCTAATTTGTGTGTATGAAGAGAAGTTTAATTTCCATCATCTGGTTGAATAAGCAACTACATTAGGCGGAAGTTTATATTTATAAGGTCGGTGCACAAAAAAATTGGGATTAGTGTCTCTAGTGGGTTGGTGCTCACGAATTAGATGAGTTGGTGCTTGACATTGGGTATTTTGGTCTCTAATAGGTTAGTGTTAATGAATATTTTTACAGCATTTAATTTTGGACTAGATTTAGACAATAGATCCAAGAATTATTGCTTTTGTTTTTTCTCAAGAGGGGTTTCCACGTAAATATGGTGTTTCTCTATTTTATGTTATTTGAATTATTTTAAATGCTTTACTTATGGATATAGGTTTTAATAAGTAAAATTTTATCTTAAATTAAATGTGCCCCTCTCTTAGTATAAGAATGTGCTTAAAACTTTGTATCGAGTAGGTTACTTCAAATATAGTCTAACCACCAAAAGGTATATCTCTAAAGAATGCATGGCTAATCATCATGTTCAATAAGGTTTCTCCTAAAATAAGGCTCCATTATTCAATGGAACAAACTATGAATTTTGGAGCATAAGGATGAAAATATATCTAATTTCCCTCAATTTTGATATCTAAAAGTAATAGCAACTAGATATATAATGTCACAAACTCTACCAACTAATACATCTAGAAATAAGGCTATTGAAAATAACACAAAATCCATGAACGTAATTTTGTGTGGCTTATCAAAATCAGAATTTGTCAAATTAATGAAATGTAATTTGGAAAATGACATCTTCAATAAACCTCAAACTATGTATAAGGGTGACATCAAAGTAAAAAAGTAAAATATCAAAATGCATAGGAGATAATTAGAGAGCTTGAAAATGAAAGATGAAAAAAATTGTTGTATATATTCTTCATGTGGATGTTATTTTGAACACCATCGAGTTCTTGGTGAAAAATTTTAATAAAAAAATAGTTCAAAATGTACTGAGGTATCTACCATTAAGATTTGATGTAAAAAAATTTGTTATTGAAGAGATGAAAGACCTAGATGACTTGAAAATGGACGCGTTACATGGAATTCTCACATCCTATGAGATGAAACAGAGTTAGAGAAGCCATCAAAATGGAATCAACCTTGAAAGATGAAAAAAGGTAAAAATAAAGAGTTTAAATCAAGTGATGAAAAATATTAAGAGGAGGCCATGTTAATCAGAGAAAGCTTAAAAAGGGATCCAAGTAAATAAAATTTAATATACCTTTCAAGTGTTTCAATTATGGTAAAATAGGACATTTTTCTACTAAATATCCACATAAGGATGATAGTGATGATGAGGAAAATAATAATGAGGAAAGTAATAAGAAGGAAATCAAACCTCAATAAAATAAAAGCTTCAAACAAAAAATATAAGAAAAATTTTTGTAAGCACAATAAAATCCTCTATTCTAAAAAGAATAGTAGCTCAGCTAATGAAAGTGGTGAGCTCATATCGCACAATGATAGAGATGAAAATTTGTTCATGGCTATAGAAATAAAAAATGATGAATCTATAAGTAAATACACCTTGGAAGAGGAATAAGATGTCGAAGATGAAGGAGAGGTAGATTTTGGAGAAATCATATGTGCTTTAGGTGAGATAAAGTTCTTAAGAAAAAGATATCGAAACAAATATTACAGATTCAAAAATATGAAGAAGAAAAGTGTGTTTTGGAAACAAAAATGTCACAAAGTCTATAGGAATCATTAACCCAAATATTCAACTTGAAGAGGTAAAGAAACTAAAGTAAGTGGTGAAAATTTAATTGATGAAAAAGCAAGAATGTTGTAAGAAGATATAACTTGAAATTGTTACCTGAGGAAGGAATTGGAGAAGACAAATAATCAATTGAAAATTTGTTTTAAATTTGAAAAGAGAACTAAAGTTTTAGATGATATAATCAAGCTGTAAAATGTCACCATTCATCAAGACTGGTCTTGGATATGGGGAAAAAAAAGAGGTTAGTAAGAAGAATTTGGATTCAAAAGATAATGAGCTACCAAAGAAAGAAGATAAGATTCCTCAAAAGATCAATCCTCCTAAAGAAGAAGACAAAGGTAAGAACAAGTGGCATGATGTTCACATCAGAAATCATATAATATCGTTATTCCAAAACAATCTCATATAATCAAGAACCAAAGTTCATTTTATGGTTATTACTTTTCTTGAATAGATTTTGGTCATAGAGCAATGGAGTGTAGGACACATGCAAGAAATAGGTATGCATGGGACAATGATGAAGTACTTATGAAATTTTAAGTAGAAACTATAAATCATTTTCCCCATTATCAAATTACAAAGAGGATAACATCATATGTTATAATTGTAATAACTTAAAACATATAACATGGTTATGTATAAGTTATTTTTAGAACCCCTAGAAAGACAAAGAAAGTGAATGCTCCTATTGTAAAGAAAGGAGAACCTACAAAATATTGGAAACAAAAGAAAGATGAATTTAATCATGATAAGGAGAAATATATGATTGTGCAAATGGAATTTCATGCATAAGATGAAGGTCAGGAATGGTATATTGATAGTGGATGCTCAAGGCACATGAAGGGGTACAAGAGAAAATTTCTCACCTTAAAGGAAATGGTTTAAGGCCCACTAAAATTTAGAGATAATTCCATGTCATGGATAGATGGAAAAGATACCATTAGCCTTGATAATGGAAAAATTAAAATATAAAAATGTATTATATTTTTAAGGATTGAATCATAATCATCTAAGTGTTAGTCAAATGTGTGATCAAGGAAAAACTCTTTCATTTTATGTTCAAGGTTGTGAGATCGAGAGAACAAACACAGGAAAATTAGTTGTAGATATAAATAGAATAACAAACAACATGTACATAGTGAAGGTAAGGGATAGAAATGTTGCATCATTCAAATTGATGAAAGATGGATATGGAATAGAAGAATGGGCCATATGAATTTCAATAATCTAGTGAAAATTTAAACTATATAAGCTATAAGAGATATGCTGAAGATGAAAAAACCATAAAACATTCTTTTCAAACAGTTTCATCATGGGAAATAGACAAGGGAAATTTTCAAATCAAATGAGTACTCAATAAATAATCCATTGATACTAATCCATATAGAGCTTTGTCGGCATAAAATAATCCAAAGCATACAAGGTGAAAGTTATTTCATGTTGATCATTCATGATCTTATTCTAGAATGACTTGGGTCACTTTTCTAAAATAAAATTTTGAGTCATTTGAGAGGTTTAAATATTTTAAACCCTTAGTGGAAAATGAAACAATTTTAAATATCAAGTACTTGAGATCAGATCTAGGAGGTGAGTTCCTCTCAAATGAATTCAATGAATTTTTTGAGTAACATAGAATAAAAATGAATCTCTCTACATTAAGGACTCCACAAAAAATGGAGTTTTATAGAGAAATAATTGAACTGTTCAATAAATGACTAAAATAATGTTAAATGAATATAATCAATCAGACATATTTTTTAGAGAAGCAATTATCACTACGAGTCTACATTTTGAACAAAGGACAAATTATAGTAAACAATAGTAAAAACCCTTATCAATTATGGAAGGGTGGACTGCATCGATCAAATATTTCAAATTATTAGGCGTAAATGCTTCATTAAGAGAGATGAAGTATACTTGGGAAAGTTTGCATAAAGAGTTGATGAAGGTATTTTTCTTGGATATTCCTTAAAATTTATATGTTATAGATTTTATAATAAAATGTTACAAATAATATTAGATATTGTGAACGTAAATATAGATGAAACAAGGCACGAAAAGGTAAGTGCACAAAAAAAGATCATTCATAAGGACCAAAATTCAAATAAAAAGAATAAATAGTAGTAAAAAAATACGTTGAATGGGAAGATACTAAGGAACCATCAATATTTATCGACAAAAATCATGGAAAAATATAATTCTTGGTGATAATGATACTAGAGTACAAAGTAGAAGAATAATAGTAAGTACATTTGAACAAGTAAAATTCTCATTGTTATTAAAAATAAATCCCAAAATATTGCATAAGCTAGAAATGCAAAACATTGGATTGACTTTATGAAAGAATAATTGAATCAAATTGAAAATAATGAGACATAGGAACTTATTCCAAGACCAAAATATAATAATTTAATTGGTACAAATGGGTGTTAAATAATAAGATGAATGAATATGGTCAAGTTACCAGAAATAAAGAAATTTTGGTGTTAAAGGGGTATGCTCAAATGGAAGGTATTGATTTTGAAGAAACCTTTTCCCTTTTTACAATATTAGAATCCATTAGAATGTTTCTAGCATATGTTAGTTTTAAGAACTTCAAATTTTATCAAATGGATGTGAAATTTTCTATTCTAAAGAGAAAGTTAGAGGAAGAAGTATATATTAAATAATCAAATTTTTCCTTCTATCGTAAAAACGTAGACTATGTGTACATTGAAGAAGGAACTACATGGGCTAAAGAAATCCCCAGAGCTTGTTTTCAAGGATTGATAAATATCTACAAGAATAAGGTTTTAAAAGGGTAGTTACTAATATCTATATCAAGACTGAAGGTGAGAATCAATTGATTATTGTGGTATATGTAGATGATATCATTTTTGGAGGAGATAGTAAATAAATGTCCCAAGAGTTTATAAAATATATTTAAAATGAGTTTTATGTGATGCTCGGTTAAAACAACCCACTTGAGACCCATGAACAACCTAGGTTTAGCTAGAAAATTATGGAATAATTTTTTTGATTAGGAGTTAACGACCAAAGTCTCGAAGACAATTAAATTCAATTGATAATTTTTCCCATTATAATAATTACTAATTTCTCATTATAGAGAAACAAGTGCAATAGGTCCACCCTAGCTCAAATCTCTCTAGGGATTAATTTAATTACTGATTTCATTGACATTTTAGCTAAATATTCCTTGATTAAATTTTAGGGTTAAGGGACCCAAAACAATTAAATACCCAAGGTAATTAATTTCCACCAAATCAAGACAAGAGCAGGGTTTAAATTATAGTGAGGGAAAGAACACATAAATAAAGTCAATAGAGAAAGGTCTCACTTACCCACTCCCAACACTTGATTGAGAGTGTCTACCCCTAGGTTCTTTAGGTAGAGATACCACTAACATATTCTAGAACAACTCAAATCCACAAGAACAACTTCTCTTTTATTAACAATTCTCCAGAGGTCACAAGGTCCAAAACTTAGGGCTAGAAGTTTCAGTTAGGTTCAGGGAGCAATTTTCCCCCATACCCAACTCTCTAACAGCTCAGAGTTACAACTAGATTTTTTCCTTCTTAACACTTCAAAAATTCCTAAACCATTCCCAAAGGATAGGAAATTTTCTCACTTTTCAGTGATATAAATAATTCCTCCTAACTCCTTACAGAACTCAAGATATGAGCGGGCGGGGTTCTTAGGTCAAAATTTCCCCAAGGGGACACGTGTCGAGGAGGGAAATCACCTCCAATGGGTTGGCGGGTCGTAGAGAAGCTTGGGTAATTTTTCCCATCACACGGGAACAAATTAAAAGTTTCTTCTACACCTCTTTGGGTCCCTAATGGATACGTGGTGGCCTCGGAGACAATGCTTTGGGGAAAAGGGAAAGGAGGAATGATGGAAGGATTGGGGCACATCACCCATGGAAGAGGAAAAACAAACTAGCACTCCCACATCTATGGATCCACTTTGGGACATGTGGCACTCTGATTGGGTGTAGGGAGTAGAGAGAAAGAAGGGCACAGAGCGGCAGGAGTATTTAGCACATTGCACTTGACGATGGAGGACAAAAGGAGAAACGGACATGTGGGTCCGTGCGCCTGAGAGGAAGAAAAGCTCGAGGTGGGGTGGTGATGCGGGGCCAAAGGGAATCTCGTTACAATTTTCCAAGGCCAAAAAAAATAATAATTAAATGGGTCCTCCTCCTGCTAACACCCCAAGGTGCAACGTGGCACCTTCTCATTAGCTGCAGTCGGGAGGGTAAAAGCAATTTTTTTCCCCAAATTTTTCAAAAGGCTAAGGGTTAAAAGGGAATCCGCACCTCTGTTGTAGCCCCAAGAGGACACGTGGCAACCTCGATTGGCTATGGGTTGGAGGAGGAAAATGGATGAATTTTCTCGAACCAAAATCTTTCCAAAAACTTTTCTAAGGAAAAATGATGGGAAATTTTTGGGTTGTGAGCCCGCTAGGGAAAATTTTCCCAAAATTTCCCACCAAGCCACAAAAACTTCAAAGTGCCATAAATTTTGCTAGGAAGCTTATGTTTGGGCAAACAAGAACTTTTTGGAATGAAATTGATGCCCTCTTTGCATAAGAAACATAAATTTTACATTTTGATAAGTTTTTAAGGGTCAATTTTGCAAAAAGGATCTATAGGCTTATAAATAGTGAACTAGACAATTTTCAACTTCTCAATTTGGTTAAATTCGGTCTCCTCCTTCACTCAACATGTCAAACAGACATGGAGGATTGATCTAGGGAGGGTTTAGAGTGTTTTAGGAAATTTAATTTGTTCAATTGATTCAAAATTGAATTTGTCCAACAAATGACAGAAAATGGTTGAGGAAGAGATTAAGCTCAATTTTGCAATGGTTCAAGATATTCTCTTAAATATTCTTTGTCAATTGAGTACATTGCTAATATATCATGGTAAATTTTAAGGTTTCCAATTTGATTGTTAAGTGCTGGTCCAAACTATGCATTTTTATTAAAATTAATTGCTAGTATAAGGTTTATAACAGAGATCTATTTCTTGAAGTTTGTTTATCAAATTCATCCTACAAATATGGAACTTCATTCCTAAACTAGTCCAATACATTTTCGTTTTTAGAAACAAACCATTTCAAAGCTAAATTGCAATTTTTATTTCCACTTTAATAATTTTCAAAAGATAACCAATACAATATAATTCCCTCATACGTATTTCTTCTTCTTTCATTTTCCAAAACAAGGATTCTAATCACAATTTAACATTCCAATTCACCCAACAATGCAATGAGAGATAAACTTGCAATCTTTATTAAATCAAAAGGAGATACATCTTTACCTATTCCATTCCTTGAATGCAACTACAGAGTTCTATTTCTTTCCAACAATAATACAGAATGTACATGTCTTTCACAATTCCAATATCTAACTTCATAATCAAGTTTCACACATCCTTCCTTCACAATTACATGATACAATTTCATCCACAACAAGTGGGAAAGGATTACAATGAATGTGTCTCCACAAGGGACTGTCAAACTGCACTTTTCTTTTCTCTAAGACAGCAACATGCAACTTTAATTTTCTTCCAATTTGATCACAAAAAAAGAGGGGGAAAGTCAACGCTCTACACCCAACCAAGACATCAATGAAAATATAATCTTCCTTCATCATTATCCCCGAGCCCCAAATAAGATACAATAAATGGTGCAATTTAACCATGGCAAAACTGGCTTCCACAACAAAACATTCTTTCACACACACATTTCTTTTACAACACAATGCAAAACAAAAACAAACAATAGTTCACAACTGCATTTAGAAACATTTCAAATAAGAACTCAGGATTGATCATGCAAGCCAAAGGATCAAGGACTATGGGAGAAGCTAATTATTCCTCCCTTGATTGGAAATTGGGCATCCACCTATAATCATACCACCAATATAACATATCATATCCCATAAATCTTATGCCTCCTAAACCCCTCCTTATGCCCCCACAAATTTTCCCTTATGCTGCCCCCACGAGTAAGAAATGCAAGCTATTTATTTTCCATGGTGGATCCAAAACCTAAAACTCCCTCCACAAAACTCGATGCCCATGGCATTCCCTTATGCCCCCACATGGATTCCCATAGCCTTCTCCTACACCTTCCCTAAGGTAGTCTACCCAACCAGCCAACAAAAGTAATAAAACATTCTCCATACACACAAATCAACAAGAAAATAAAAACAATAAAATAAGGAATAAACTCCTACCTCTCCATGGAAGTATTTTCTCCACACAACAAGCTTTGAATGTCAAAAATACAGTCCCAAAATAGCAATGCCAAAGTATCAAACGATCTCCAATCTCCTCCAAATAAACAAGATCTCTAATCATAAAAAAATTCACCCCAAGGATGAATGCAAAGAGGTTCAAAAACCAAGCAAAAATATTCACCAAAGCTTCTCCAAAGTAAGAGTTCTAATCACAAGAAAAATGTGCCCAAGGAAGCATGCAAAATGTTTCAAAAAACCTCAAATCAAGAAGAGAGTTTCAAATATAAAGAAGGGGAAAGAAGAGAATGATGTGGATCCATGTAGAATTCCACATCATACATCCTCACAATCAAACACAAAATAAAAATCCAAACTCCAAGGCTCAATAAAGAGGTGGGTGAAGAATGACAAGTTACTTGCACACTCAAAAACAGCCCACACCACAAGGGACAACCATTCAATTAAAATGTAAGAAAGTGCAATTAAAAACATGCACAAGATGAATAAAATGCATTATAAAAATCACCAATCACTTCCCCAACCATAAGTATGGTTGGTAACATAAATTTAGAGGCATGGGACAAGTTTTACTTGTCCCACAAGTCTCCAAAAATAGCCCCCAAGGTCAAATTCGAATTTCCATGGAGGTGGAGTATTTCTTACTCCAAAATCTAACTTACACAAGCTCTTACACAACTTACACATCCCTTACATAATTAAATACAATCAGCCAACAACTCTTATGATTACTTTCCCATATCCCAATTTAATTTATTTAAATTTTAATCATATGATTCTCACATTAATTCTATCACAACATAATTAATTAAAGGAACACATTACTAATAAAATACATACAACAATAATAAAAGAAACACATTAATAAAATACACAAACCCATGGTCACATGTAAAGATGATCCCCATGGGAATCTCTAACAAAATACAACACACACACAAAACAAGTTGCCATGGTGACCTTGTCGAATTCACCTAGAATTCCACTTTGGTTAGTCTCAATCCCCCGATGTTTGTTGTGATATTTTAAACCTGAAAAACAAAAATACCTCCTTCATCCTTGTGGCCATATCAGAACATCCAAAATGAATATATAATAAAATCACAAAATCATCTATACATATGAATCACAACAATCACCAAGGCAATCAACGAAATCATTTACAATTTATATCGACAACTATATCATCATCAAATAATTTTCCTTTTCTAGGTTTACTCATAATCTCCAAAATCACATGTCTAAATAACTTCCATTAAACATCCATGTCAATAGTATATCATCATCCACATGTGAGTGTATCTAATAATCATCACGCATTATATATAATCGATTCAACAATAATCCAGGATCTGATATCTAACACCATACTAAATCAAAACTATTAAAATGTTTATCATAGTCTATAGTATCATGATCAAAAATAAAAGGTGCCAAAGGGAAGTGGGCACTACATCCCCCTCCCCTTAGACTTGAATTCCTCCTAGAAGTCAAAGGAAGAGAGATAGGAATAACTGCAATCAGAAAAAGGATCACTCCCATTATGGGATTGTTTTCTTTAACAAGTGTGGGTCTAGAACTCCAGTTTGGTCCAATATAATTTAACAAGAAGAAAGGAGATTGCAAGGGATGAGTTCTAAACTTTCTGCATGCAAGGCTATGAACATAAGAATCTAAGGAGTAACTTTATGCTATCAACCAAGATACAACACATAACAATATAATAAGAGGAGTTCCCAAAATATCATCAAGAGTAACCACCAAGGAAGGGAATTACAGGGAAAATTTCCATAAACTTGAGATGACCACAAAGTTTCCCACTGATACACATACCACATTAACCAAAATTGAGGTTTCCACTAGGGTTAAATTAGGCTTTCATAGTTTGTTGTTTAGACTAGGCTAGCAAAAATCAACCATGGCCAAGATTGCATGAGGAAAAAGTCTACTCAAGGTCCAAAATTTTGAGGATCACAAAGGATGAGGTGGATCAACAAGGACACCTAAATTAGAAAACATTTACAATCAAGGAACTAATCAAGGAAATCACTTCTATAACTCGTGAGAGAAAAATTAACTTTTCATGGTAATGCAAGTGAAATCAAGACAAGTTTTTCCTATAGTCTGATTTTTACACTTTTGTTTTAAGAATCGAACACACCATACCAACCAAACTAAAGAAGTCAACCATATAGCAAAATAAAATATATACATATACATTTATATCTCCCCTAACAACTAACATAACAATACAAGTACCATACCTTATATCACAATGAGATTTATTTATCTTATTTCCTACTCAAGCTCGGAATAACCATAAAGGGAGCACAAGAAACATCAAGGACCACTCAAGGTCGCTAGGTAGAAGAACAAGTAACACGGGGTCTAATCAAATCCAAGGGTGAATCACATCATCTTTCACTTTCCATCCTAATGGGAAAAAGGGCTACAACAACAAGGTGACCCAAGAAAATATGAGGAAAAGAAGACTTCCCGAAGTTATTTTATATCCTTAACATATGTTGCCTTAAAATTACAATACTTAGGTCTCCAAGGACAAGATAAAACGCAAGGAGGTTGCTTATCAACAATAATAAGTCTCAATCCAAAAATGGCCACAACTCACATCCATCGAGCTACGGGATGATAAGGGTGTGATGACCCAAAACTCCCACAAGAAAGGCACATACATCTATGGACAAGAAGTAATAAGAAACTAGAACACATTACTATCCACCGGGTGTTTCACAATCCTAGGTAGGTGACAGAACTATAAATTCAACTATATATTGCACTCAATACACATAAATTTTACCCATTTTATAAATCAACTTATTAAGTCAAAAGTTATAGATTTTTCTTGATAAGAGCATTCCTTTCATGCTTTCTTAGTTACAAACTTCCTTCTATTATGACCTCATTAGTTTACATTATAAAGAGCACCACTAAGGTGGGCATGATGTCTCACCATTCTGTATAGGCAGAGAGCATTTAGTTTACTTGCAAGGAAGGTGGGTGGAAAAAGGTTTCCTTTCTATTCTTCTACATGGTTTTTTTAATTTCTTCTATTAATCTACCAAGGGTACAACAAGGATCACTTCCCTTTTCTATGCTCCAGTTTATTTGTTAAGTTCTAAGGTCAAATATCCTTAATTATAGTTTTATGGTGTTTTGGTTGAGTCATCATATCAATCAAATTTTGATGAGAAGGAAGATTCAAACACATCACAAAATTACTTTTATGGGAAGGAGATACAAATCAACACACCACATTTTGATTCTAAAGGAACAAGAGACATTCAACATAGAAAACACATTATTAATTTTTTTGTAAGAACTAGGAAACAATGAACCAACATGAATCACACCAAGATTTCAAAAATTCACCGAATAATTTCAAGCATCATTAAACATTCTTAGTGGGTCTCCACAAGTTTCATAAGAAATTTTCAAGAAAGGCTCATTAAAGAGGTATAATCTTACTTTTACGAATCTATTAAGGTTTAACAAAAAAATTTGTGGTTTAGGATGGTAACATTTTACTCCCCTAATAACCAAAGAAGGTTTTCCAATCAATACTCATGTCCCCACAAGATAACACCAGCCAAGCAACCAGATGACAATGTAGCTTTACTCCAAGGAACCACATCCACACTAAAAGGCATCCAATGCAATGGGGCAACCAAATAATTTACCAAATCATGAACTTAACAGCCAAGAGTTATAGTTTTTTTTTAAAAGAGGAAGTACAATATAAGCACCACCAAGATTATCTATTAAGATCTACCAAACTAACATTTCTAAGAGAAAGATCCAAAAGACCCAAAGCATCCATAAATGTTTCCAAGTAACCCAAAGATTAATAGGTCATAGAATGTTATTCATAGTAAGGGAAATTTAAGGTAAGGGTAAACTTATTTATAAGTCAAGAGAGTAAAACAAGTACACTTAAATAAACACATTGCTGAAAGGCTTAAATCTATCCATAATTACCAAGATGCATACATTCCACGAGTCAAAACTTTCTATGATGCAACCAGGAACCCAAGATACAATTTAACATGCCATCGATGAAAAGCCACAATAAAAACAACACTTTTCTAGTAACATTTACAGTCAACCAAAGAGGCAATCCAATCCTAAAAAAATCTAAAATCCCATTAATTAAAACTTCTACTCCAACGATGGTTAAGCTCCTACCAGATTGAAATAGAATCACCACTACCACTGTTAGACTACCCTCTAGACCATACTACACAACAAACTTTCTTTCTAGCAAGGTCAAGCAATAAAAAGGGTCACTCTAATACCTTAGACACACTCAAGGTTCCATGCATCCATAACCAAGGCATGACTTTAAGCACCTAAAAGGACCTTCAAGACACCCAAGGTGTACCCCCATATGAAAATTTTCACCATACATGAAGCATAGAACCAGCTCAACAACATGTAAAAAGGAAACCATGTAACATTTAGCCAAGTAGCCAACAACATCATGAGCTTCAATTCATCAATCAAATAAAGTCCAAGAAATATTGGCAATCAATAAAAGTGGCTAAGTAGCCACATTGCAAAGTTTGAAAATTCTTACAAGAATTATAATTAAATAAAATATTCTTAGAGCTTCTCAATCCAATCATAAAATAAGATGTTGGTCCTTGATAAAATACACAAGATTACGAATGTAAAACACAAAATTTAACACCACATTCACTCGCAGCCTTTCATGGATGCCAATAGGGGTACTCTGCCTTGAGGTTAGTTCTAAGAACACATACATAGGATTGGGTCCTAGACAACACCTAGACTTAGTGTCCACCCTCTCATATGGGTAACAACATGGAAAACTGACAACCAGACCCTCTTTCTTTGAACCACTCAAGGAAGGAATCTCTAAACAACTTCTAATTAACTCTTCCCAACCCAAAACACAACCACTACTATCCAACCACAAGGATCACATCATATAACTCATCATTCCAACAACTCCAATAAGGAAGGGTCTCAACAAAGGGCTTAATGCATCATACAATTAAATCAAGTTTTAGGGCTTGTAAAAAACACATTTTAAAAGGGAACCAAGTTTCCATTATACTATAAGTTCACAAAATCAATTTAATCTAACATTCTTAGTTACCCCAGGTTTAGACAAAATGTCACTAAGTAAGCACAACAACTCAAACAACTTATTATTATTTTATCATCATTTTAATTATGGCAGTTCAAATGAACAGAGTAATGTAATATTTCTTCATGCTTATTTCTTTTTTCAATTTTCAAACAAGTTTGTTTTCTTAGATTCAAAAGTGTGCTAGGTTTATAGTTCATGTCTCAAGTTTTCTAGTGTGCCCAATGGCCCAAGATTTTGAACCAATACTTTGATACCAAGTGTGATGCTCGATTAAAACAACCCACTTGAGACCCATGAACAACCTAGGTTTAGCTAGAAAATTATGGAATAATTTTTTGATTAGGGGTTAACAAACAAAGTCTCAAAGGCAATTAAATTCAACTGATAATTTTTTCCATTATAATAATTACTAATTTATCATTATAGAGCAAAAAGTGCCATAGGTCCACCCTAGCTCAAATCTCTCTAGGGATTAATTTAATTACTGATTTCATTGACATTTTCGCTAAATATTCTCTTATTAAATTTTAGTGTTAGGGACACAAAACAATTAAATACCCAAGGTAATTAATTTCCACCAGATCAAGACAAGAGTAGGGTTTAAATTATAGTGAGGGAAAGAACACATAAATAAAGTCAACTAAGCAAGGTCTCACTTACCCACTCCTAGCACTTTATTGAGAGTGTCACCCCTAGGTTACTAGGTAGTAACTACCACTAATAGATTTCAGAAAAACTCAAATATACAAGAAAAATTATCTTTTATTAATAATTCCAAGAGGTCATAAGGCCCAAAACTTAGGGCTCGAAGTTTCAGTTAGGTTTAGGGAGTAATTATCCCCCATACCCAACTCTCTAACAAGATTAGAGTTATAACTAGATTTTTTTCCCTTCTTAATGCTTCAAAAATTTCCCTAAACCATTCCCAATGGATAGGAAATTTTCTCACCTTTCCGGTGATATAAATAAGTCCTCCTAACTCCTTATAGAACTCAAGATATGAGCGGGTGGAGTTCTTAGGTCAAATTTTCCCCAAGGGGACACGTGTCAAGAGGAGGGGAAAGCACCTCCAATGGGTTGGCGGGTCATGGGGCAGCTTGGGGAAATTTTCCCATCATGTGGGCACAAATGCAAAGTTTCTTCTGCACCTCCATGGGTCCCTGGTGGACACGTGGCGGCCTCAGAGACAATGCTAGGGAAAAGGGAAGGAAAAACGATGGAAGGATTGGGGCACTTCACCCAAGGAAGAGGAAAAACAAACTAGTGCTCCCACATCCGTGGGTCTACTTGGGGACACATGGCACTCTAAATTTGGGAACAGGAGGAGAGAGAAAGAGAGGGGCATGGAGTAGTGGGAGGATTTAGCACATTACACCTGACGGAGGACAAAAGGGAGAAAGGGACGCGCGGGTCCATGTGCCCGTGAAGGAAGAAAAGCCTGAGGTGGGGGTAGTGATGCGGGGCCATGGGGAATCTTGTTGTAATTTTCCCAAGGCCAAAAACCAAAGAAATTAAAGGGGTCCTCCCTCCCACTAACACCTCAAGATGCCACGTGGCACCTTCTCATTGGTTGCGGGCCGGATGGGGAAAAAGTGAAAATTTTTCCCAAAAATTTTCAAAAATCTAAGGGTTAAAAGGGAGGTTGTGCCTCCGTCATAGCCCCAAGAGGACACGTGGCACCCTCTGATTGTTTTGTGATTCATTGGAGGAAAATGGATGAATTTTCCTAAACCAAAATCTTTTCAAAAACTTTTCTAAGAAAAATGACGGGAAATTTTTGGGTTATGGGCCCGCTAGGTAAAATTTTCCCAAATTTTCCCACCAGGGCACAAAAATTTCAAAATGCCATAACTTTTGATAGGAATCTCATTTTTGGGCAAAAAAGGACTTTTTGGAAAGCTTGTGATGCCCTATTTGTAAAAAAACAAAAATTTTACATTTTGACAAGTTTTTAAGGATAAATTTTACACAAATGATCTAAGGATTATAAATAGTGAACTGGTAATTTTCAACTTCTCAATTTGGTAAAATTCAGTCTTCTCCTTCACTCAACATGGAGGATTGATCTAGGGGGGGTTTATAGTGTTTTAGGAAAGTTAATTTTTCAATTGATTCAAAATTGAATTTGTCCAACAAATGATAGAAAATGGTTGAGGAAGAGATTAAGCTCAATTTTGCAATGGTTCAAGATATTCTCTTAAATCTTCTTTGTCAATTGAGTACATTGCTAATATATCATGGTAAATTTTAAGGTTTCCAAGTTGATTGTTAAGTGCTAGTCCAAACTGTGCATTTTTATTAAAATTAATTGCCAGTATAAGGTTTATAACAGAGATCTATTTCTTGAAGTTTGTTTATCAAATTCATCCTACAAATATGGCACTTCATTCCTAAACTAGTCCAATACATTCTGTTGTTTAGAAACAAACCATTTCAAAGATAAATTGCAATTTTGATTTCCACTTTAATAATTTTCAAAAGAGAACCAATACAATATAATTCCCTCATACGTATTTCTTCTTCTTTCATTTTCCAAAACAATGATTCCAATCACAATTTAACATTCCAATTCACCCAACAATGCAATGAGAGATAAACTTGAAATCTTTATTAAATAAAAAGGAGATACATATTTACCTATTCCATTCCTTGAATGCAACTACAGAGTTCTATTTCTTTCCAATGATAATATAGAATGTACATGTCTTTCATAATTCCAATATCTAACTTCATGATCAAGTTTCACACATCCTTCCTTCACAATTACATGATACAATTTCATCCACAACAAGTGGGAAAGGATTACAATGAATGTGTCTCCACAAGGGACTGTCAAACTACACTTTTCTTTTTCTCTAGGACAGCAACATGCAACTTCCATTTTCTTCCAATTTGATCACAACAAAAGAGGGGAAAGGCAACACTCTCCACCCAACCAAGAAATCCAATGAAAAGAGAAGCCTTCCTTCATCATTGGCCCCGAGCCCCAACCAAGATACAATAAAAGGTGCAATTTAACCATGGAAACAACTGGCTTCCACAACACAACATTCTTTCACACACACATTTCTTTTGCAACACAATGCAACACAAAAACAAACAACAGTTCACAACTGCATTTAGAAACATTTCAAAGCAGAACTCAGGCTTGATCTTGCAAGCCAAAGGAGCAAGGACTATGGGGGAAGCTACTTATTCCTCCCAATTGGGAATTGGGCATCCACCTATAATCATACCGCCAATATAACATATCATATCCCATAAACCTTATGCCTCCCAACCCCTCCTTATGCCCCCCACAAATTTTCCCTTATGCCCCCACAAGTAAGAAATGCAAGCTATTTCTTTTCCATGGTGGATCCCAAACCCAAAATCCCTCCACAAAACTCTGATTCTAATGGCATTCCCTTATGCCCCACCCACCTTCTCTTACACCTTCCCTAAGGTATTCTACCCAACCACCCAAAAAAACAATAAAACATTCTCCATACACAAAAATCAACAAGAAAATAATAGTAATAGAAGGAATAAAATCCTACCTCTCCCTGGAAGGATTTTCTCCACACAGAAAGCTTTGAATGTCAAAAATACAGTCCCAAAACAACAGTGCTAAAGTATCAAATGCTCTCCAATCTCCTCCAAATCAACAAGAGCTCTAATCATAGAAAAAAATGCATCCCCAAGGATGAATGCAAATAGGTTCAACAACCAAGAAATAATCTTCACCAAAGCTTCTCCAAAGTAAGAGTTCCAATCACAAGAAAAATGTGCCCAAGGAAGCATGCAACATGTTTCAACAAACCCCAAATCAAGAAGAGAGTTTCAGATATAAAGAAGGGGGAAAGAATAGGATGATGTGGATCCATGTAGGATGCCACATCATACATCCTCACAATCAAAAAATATATAAAAACTCTAAACTCCAAGGCTCAATAAAAGGTGGGTGAATAATGACAGGTTACTTGCACACTCAAAAGCAACCCACACCATAAGGGACAACCATTCAATTAAAATGTAAGAAAGTGCAACTAAAAACATGCACACAATGAATAAAATGCATTATAAAAATCACCAATCACTTCCCCAACCATAGGTATGGTTGGTAACATAAATATAGAGGCATGGGACAAGTGTTACTTATCCCACAAGTCTCCAAAAACAGCCCCCAAGGTCAAATTCGAATTTCCATGGAGGTGGAGTATTTCTTACTCCAAAATCTGACTTACACAAGCTCTTACACAACTTACACATCCCTTACATAATTAAATATAGTCAGCCAAAAACTCTTATGATTACTTTCCCATATCCCAATTTAATTTATTTAAATTTTAATCATATGATTCTCACATTAATTATATCACAACATAATTAATTAAAATAACATGTTACTAATAAAATACATACAACAATAATAAAAGAAACACATTAATAAAATACACAAACCCATGGTCAAATGTAAAGATGATCCCCATCGGAATCTCTAATAAAATACACACACACACAAAACAAGTTGCCATGGTGACCTTGTCGAATTCACCTAGAATTCCACTTTGGTTAGTCTCCAATCCCCCGATGTTTGTTGTGATATTTTAAACTTGGAAAACAAAAATACCTCCTTCAGCCTTGTGGCCATATCAGAACATCCAAAATGAATATATAGTAAAATAACAAAATCATCTATACATATGAATCATAATAATCACCAAGGCAATCAATGAAATCATTTACAATTTATATTGACAGCTATATCATCATCAAATAATTTTCCTTTTCTAGGTTTACTCATAATCTCCAAAATCACGTCTTAATATCTTCCATTAAAAATCCATGTCAATAGTATATCATCATCCACATGTGAGTGTCTCTAATAATCATCATGCATTATATATAATCAGATTCAACAATAATCCAAGATCTGACATCTAACACCATACTAAATCAAAACTATTAAAATGTCTGTCATAGTCTATAGTATCATGATCAGAAATAAAAGGTTTCAAAGGGAAGTGGCACTACATTTTAAATGTCCATGTTGGGTGAGTTTTCATTTTCCTTGGTTTTTAATTCATTAATCTAATAAAGGAATATTTATCTTCCAAACCAACTATATAAACGAGATGTTGAAGAAGTTAAGAATGGAAGACTGCACACCTGTTAGCACACCCATGGTTACAGGATGCAAGTTAAGTAAAGATGATGAATATCTTGAAGTGGATCATACACTTTACATATCCATGATTGGTAGCTTGTTATACACCACGACATCAAGACTAGACATCATGCAAGTTGTAGGATTAGAAGAACATTTTCAAGTAGCCCCAAAAGAAACACATGTGTAAGTGATAAAACGAAGATTAAAATATCTGAAAATAACTTTAGACTATGGATTTTTATATCCAAGGGATGAATATTTCACACTAATAGTATACAAATATGTAGATTGGGTAGAAAGTGTTGATAGAAAGAGTAGAAGTGGAGGAGCATTTTTTATCGGCAAAAATCTTGTTTCATGGATAAACAAAAAGTAGCCTTTAGTTTCTTTATCTATAGTTGAAGAAGAATACATAGTAACAGTGTATTTTTGCATACAAGTCCTTTGGAAGAAGAAAATTTTGATATATTTTAAGATAAAATATGAATATCCAATCTCAATACTCTATGATAACACTAGTGTAATAAAAATTTCAAAGAATCCAATTATGCACTTTAGAACAAAACACATTCCAATCAAGTATCACTTCTTAAGAGAAAAGATTGCATATTAGTAGGTAAATATGGAGTAAATTTACACAAAGGCACAAATAACATATGCCTTCACAAATCCCCTACCAAAATAAACTTTTGAGTTTCTACACCTCAAATAGGAGTGATCCATTCTTCATCTAGTCATTATTACCATCAAGAGAAACATGGATTAAGGGGAGATTAATCATTGTATTATTAAACTCCATGGATATTTTGGTGATATACATTATGATTATTTTTATATCCCTTTTCCATTTATTTCAAATGGGGAAGTTAAATAAAGGGGGAGAAGTACATAAATATGAAGAAGTCTAGAAAGAGGGAGTATTCTAGTTGGAGATGATTGTTTCTTTGTAGGGTTGTCATCAATGAAAAAGGGGAGACAATTATAAATATTGGCATTGATGTCAAAGGAGTTTTTGATGTCATAAGAGAATGAATGGAATAGGATTCATTGATGTCAAAAAGGAATATGCATAGATCAAATACAAATAGTTTCCTTGATGTATTACGGTGATAATATTTAATATAATAATAGTGAATGTAATGAAAACAATCACATTGTATAGAAGAATTTTAATTATGAAAGGGACAGTGAGTTCATCTAAGGAAATAAAAAAATAAAAAATATCAAATACAATCCCAACCAACCCATTTAGAAGGAATCTTGGTTAGTTAAGGAAGTTAATAATATTAAATTAAGAGACATATCTTTTGATAGTTTCCCCTATTGGGAAGAGGCACATTAAGGATCTAAAAGATAGATGGAAAGGTTGATAAATAACAATAAAAAATGAAATAGATGCATTATTTAAGAGAAGAAGTAAAAGAGAGAAGAGTTGAAGTAAAATGAGAATATAATTTGAATAAGGAGTAAGAAGGAAGAGTATAAATATAAATCGATCTGATTTTATAATTGGAATAAGCGTCAATGTTTGAAATATGATCTAATTTTTGTGTATGAAGAGAATCATAATTTTCATTATCTAATTTAAGAAGTAACAACAGAAGGTGGGATTTTTATATTGTTGAGGTTAATGTCACATAAAATTTATGATTAGTGTCTTGAGTGGGTTGTTTCTCATGAATTGGCTGACTTGGTGCTTGGTATTAGGGATTGGTGTCTCAATTAGGTTGTTTACTATGATCATTTGTAAATTTTACGATAATCATGTGTGTATTATACTAACTCCTCAAGTTTTTGGTGTAATGGCTCATTACATTTAGTATCGAGTGACCACCTAGTTTCAAGTCGACACGGTGGCTACCCCAACATTGTAGTGTTCATCAAGGGATCTATAGGGTTGGGTGTGGTCCCTCTATATGGGTAAAAATATAACTTGGGGTTTATGTTATATAAGCGTGGTTGGATGTTATGATTTACATGTGTGGATTTCACTAATTCCTTGAAGTTTTTATGGAACATTTTGTTATAGTAAAGAATTTAATTTTTGCTATATTTGGATGGTAGATCCAATCATTCTTATTTTTGGATTTTTAATGAGAGAGGGTTTTCAATGTAAAAATGGTGTTTCTATGTGTTACCTTATACTAATTCACCCCCATTATAAGTGTGTGCTTAACATTTTCACCAAATCCATGACTAATATTGTAAACATCTTATATAGTTATTCACTTATCACGCTCTTTTTTATCCTCATGTGATTGGCGGTGTTTTAGGTTTTCTTTATTTCCAATGAAGGATATTATAGACATATGCATGGTGTAGGTATCATAACTTCAAGAGGAATTTGTGAAGAAACCAAATAACTCCTTACCCGTCAAATATGGAAACTTCATTATGATGGAGTGAAGTGTAAATATGGAGAGAGAATGCAGGGGGTAATTTTAACCTCTCGTGAGGGAAGAATTATGTTCTTCAGTTTTAAATAATATTTTGAATCCACCAACAATGGTGCAAAATATAAATCATTTCTTTTAGGTCTCATTATTGTAAAGAGGTTAAAAGTTTGATACCTAAAATTCCTTGGAACCTCATTATTAGTGGAAAACCATGTTTCTAAAGTCTATGAGACTAGATCTAAACAAGTATAAATTTATAAAACTTTGATGGAGGTGAGTGGAGAAAATGGAAAAAAAGTGGGAGGAAACTCAAGCGACACTTTGAATGAGAAAAGGATGGACATGATATTCCTCCTCTAAGTGATAGGGAGAGACCACCTTAGGAGGATAGAGTATTGTCAAGAAATGAGATAGGACCAGATGGGAGGGGCCCCATCTCACGGTCGAGCGTAGTTAAAAATGGTTCTTCTTCAAGGACACCGAAAGTATTCCTTCATGAAGTGAAAGGAGCTTCGTGGTTTATATTGTAAATATCGAAATCCATTTTAAATAACATGAAAAAGAATCTAAGCAAGGATTTGGTTGGAAAAATGGTTGGAGGAAGGTTAAACATAGATGCATTCGGATGATGGGGAAAAAATGGAACCCCAAAGGACACTTAGAGGTTAGTGTTCTTGAAATGGTTTCTTTATTTTTAATTTTATCTTGCAAGAAGATATGCTTAGATTTCTAGAAGATGGTCCTTAGTTTTGAGGAAAATCAAGGTGGCACCTGAGAAAATGGGAACCAAATTTCAACCATGAAAAGGAAAAGTTGAATTAATTTCCGGTGTAGGTTCGATTACCAATCCTTCCCCTATAATACGACACAATGATATCGTTAGGGGAATTTATAACTCTTTGGGATCTCTGGTCCTCATTGATAATGCAACTTTGAACAAAATAAGGCTAGTTTATGCAAGGTTTTATATTTGCACTATAACCCAGTATAGATATTCCCAATACTACCAAACTAAAATCTAGCGAGGGAATATGGGAACAAAAAATAAGACTATAAAGTAGCCTGGAAAAGTGTAACAAATTTAGTGGTTGGGGCCACACAAGTCAAAGTAACAAGTTTAAAATAACAAAAATTTATAATGTTATTGGATCTAATATGGGGGAGGAGAATAAGGGTAAAGGAAAAATGGAACCCAAAATGGAGACACATAAAGTAGTCTTTAAAAATTACTATTGGAGCTCAAAAATGCACCTTGGATATGATCATGAATGACTACTTCAACTACTCTATTTATCAACTATTACACACATTCTTCAACTGAGTGCCCATCTTTGCATTAAATGCGAGTAGTTGTGTCACCTAGAACTACACCTTTTTACATGTTGGAGAATTATTCCACCTTTATGCTTATCAATCCTTAGTAAAATTAAGAAATATAATTTCCATTGGAAAGATGACGTTGATACCTTTCCATTGATATCAATTTTGCAAAGGTCGGATCATCCAATCAAAAGTTATGGCACTTTTAGTATCCCTCAGAAAACTATCATTTTTCATCAATATGTGGCTTCTCCTTTCAGTTTTGTGCAGTTTTATACTTCCTTTCATTTTATACCATGGCTCTCAATGTGGCACGACTTTGTGTCAACCTCCACAGAATTATTTTCCTTCACCTTATAGGTTTTTCTTTTCCTTTATCTACAGATTTATACCTTTAGTGTATTGTGTCTTTGTAAGTTTTTGATGTTTGTTCTCTTCACTTTGTGACATGTCTTTATGGTGTAGCTTTATCTCCTTAGTGTGGCTTTTTACTTTCATCCATGAGATGCTGAAATTCTTCCATGGCCTTCGTTTCATTACCTACGGCTCTTTTTTAACTTATGTGGTTTACTCGAACTCTTCGTGGCCTTTTTCTAAGTCTACATCAATCCAAGTTACTCTATTTTTGCAAGGGGTGCAAAAGTAGACAACAATTACACTAAAGGGTATTGACCATTACGCATCACGAAAGGGGGACAATAAATATACTTCTTCATTGGTTTTTATATAAAGATGATGATGGTTTCACCAAGGTGGTTAGTAAGAAAAGACAAAAAAATTATTCTATGTCGGACTCAAAGATTCAAGAGTTAAGGAATGGTAATCTAATAACTATATCATTGATAGAAAGTAAATTAGATCCTTTCTCCCCTAAAAAAGTAGATACGATAGGGAAAGGAAAAATGGAATATGGCAAAGTAAGGATATCATGACACAAAAAGGAAATAAGGAGGAAAACAATTAAAAAATGAAATAGTGGTAGAAGAGATAGTTTGTGAGATGGTACAAACAACGGCTTCAAAGGGTAGGGTTGAACAAATGGATTTATAAATAATGAAATCACACGGGAAAACAGAGGTAATGGGAGACTTAATGGTGGAAGAAATTTTGAAGGTGAAATATATTTTTAAGAAACAAAATGAATAAATGATACCGAAGTCCAAAAAGATGAAATAGTCTCTCCTTTATTAAGTGGTGAATCATCCAAAAGCACTCCTTTAGAACTTAACTCGAGATAAATCCAAAGGAAAATATGGAGCTAATATTATAAACATAGGATAATCAAACAAAAAAGTGGGAGACTAAGCAGACAAGAATCTAGAAAAATAAATACGAGAAATAGATATTAACTCGGACATATAGGCAAGCTTATATGAGAAGGGGTTTATAAATATCAAATTGATTGTGAAGAAATAAGCGCATATCATGGAGTGTGAGAGGACTTAACAACCCACCTGAATGGAGAATATTAAATAAACTTGTAGAAAGAAATTTTTAGATATTCTAGCTCTTCAGAAATAAAAATGGGTGAAAATAATTTTCAAATTATTCCAGAAATTTTGGAAGAACTTTGAATCCTTTGCTTTTAGTTCCATGGGAGCTTTAGGTGGAATAGCTATAGTCTAGAATCCTAAACTTTTTAAGGGTAATTTTCTATTAAAAAGAGGAAATCACTTATCTTTAATGATGAGAAATATAGAAAGTGGTAAGATAGGGTAATATAGAACATATATGCCCCCACCTTGTATAAAGAAAGGAAAACATATGGCATAATTTGTTAACTTGTAAGAACATCATTGCACAGAGTCACATTGGTTGGTTATAGGAGACTTCAATACTCCCATCCTACCTCTCAATAAGAAGGGTGGATGCATGGATTACATAGTTGGCATGGAGGATATTAATTAATTTATGATGAAATGTAATTTAATTGATATAGATTTAAAAGGAAGAAAATTCACATGGTCTAATAGGAGGGAAGGATCCCACTTATTTAGGTCAAATTGGATAGATTCCTAACCTCGGAAGAATGGTTTAAAAATGATCTCTTTCTTTTCTCTCTTTTAAGAATAGGGTCTAACCATAATCCAATTTTACTTATGGTCAAGGATACCACTAGAAGGAAAACTCCTTTCCGCTTTGATAAAATGTGGCTACAAAGTGAGGAACTGCTAAACTTAATCAAAGAGTGGTGGAAATTTAATGTGCAGGGGAAAACATTATATAGACTATCCAAAAAACTTATCAATGTTACAATGAACTTAAAGAAGTGGAATAAATTTTTCTTTAGAAATATTTTCTAGAAGAAAAATGATTTGATAGAATATATTTCGACCTCCAAAATAGGGATGAAGAAATGGATTTGGGTTTGGACACTATGGAAAGGGAGAAGGAATTGTTGTTACTTTCAGAATATCACAACATCTTAGATAAGGAAGAAATTTTCAAGGAAATAATACAGAGTAAAATGGATTAAAGAGGGAGAAAATTATATGAAGCTCTTCTATCTTTCACCTCTTAAATGAAGAAGCTATAACAAAATCAGAAAAATTAGGTGTTCTAATGGAATCCTCTTAGAAGAAAGTGAAGAGATAAAAGAATCAATTTCTTTCTTCATAATTTTTGTCGGATCGAGAGGCTGGAGAGCGTGGAAAAGGAATAAGAATTTTTAAGATGTTTCCCATCCCTTGTTTCTATAGAGGAAAATAGTATGTTGTAAAAGAACCCATCCATGGAAGAGGTGGAGTTTGTTGTTAAGGCTCTCATCCCGAGACAAGGCTTCTAGTTTGAATGGATTTTCAATGTTTTTCTACCATCACTTTTGGGATATTATCAAAAATTATGTCTATAAAGTGGTTTATAAATTTTTTTGCCACAAAAATATGCTGAAATAAGTTAATTGCACCTTTTTAATGTTATTCCTAAGATTGAAAACATGGTGGAATTCAAATACTTCGATCAATCAGCCTTTGTAATAATTTGTATAAAATTTACACTAAGATCCTTTCTCTTTGTCTTCAAATTATCCTTCCATCCCTAATATCATAACAACAAGGAGGTTTTGTGATGGGAAGAAAAATTCAGGATGGAATAATAATTATCATGGAAATAATTCACTCTATCAAACTATTATCCATTTTCCCCAGACAAAAAATGGACAATAGGATAATACCCTGAGACCGAAAATTCTTCCATAAATATTTTGAGATAATATCATGACTGAGCTTGAAGTTGGATGGAGATGAATTCATGGTAACATGTAGAGTGGATCCTGGGAGTTCCTCAAGTCGGTGAATTCACATATTTGCAAAGGAGCTTGATCGAGAATTATGGTGACTTGGTACTTGTAGGAGGATGTAAGTCACAAGGATCCTGGAGATATTTAGCTTTGAGTTCGGATGAGTAATAGAAGATTTTGACCAAGTCAAGCATATTGAACTCGATGATGAAGCTCAACAATATGGGTGAAATCCTCCCCGGGCTTAGGAACTCAAAGATTGACGATCAAGTACATGCAATTTTTTTGGGTCGAAGTCACGAGTCGGTCGGTAAAGGAGAATTTGTGGGTTTTAATTAGACTCACCATAGAATTCCATCGTAGATTTTTAAATGAGATCATAAGAGATCCATGGGTTAAGGATGGAAGACATCGAGTGGATGAAGGGGCTTGAACGTAGTGTAAGAAGGATAAATGCATGGCCGAAGGCATAGTGGAACATAGGCCAATTTTTGTGTTAGATCGGGAAGCTCCGAGAATGGCTTGGTGAGCCAAGATGATCACTACATGGGAATAAATTGAGAGCTCAGGTCAAGCTCACAGAGGCTATGTGCAACAACTCGACATCATTAATAATGGATTTTGAGTAGGAATACCAAGTCGATTGGTCAATGATTTGGTAGATATCCATGACACAAGTGAAAGAGTAACATGATGCATCAAGCTAGGGATTAAACATTAACAATAGGTGAGAGTTAATTACATCAAGGTAAATGGATGCCAATTGTGGTGGTTGCAAGTTCTAGTTTCTCGATGTTGGTTCACAACGCATACATTTTTGCTCAATGAGGAAGGTACACAACTCGGTTAAGGAACTCGATGCATGATCATCACACAAAGTTGGTTGGAGCTGACTTGTGGAGAAAGAGTAGCTCACTCGGGGCTGAAATTCATAGATTTACTTAGATTTTGGGATCCGAGAGGATGATATCCTGAATTGTGAAATTTTGAGGATAGCTCAAAGTTTGAGTTTTGTTTTGGGTTCAACCATGGAATGTTGGAACAAAGTTGTGAATGAGCTCGAAAGAGGTCTAAGTGTATTGGTCGAGTGTTCCGAGTGAAGAAATAGGTTCAATTTGAGCTGAATTAATGATCATGTGATGGAGATCTAGCTTAGCATTGGGAAGAGGAGCATATGTGTAGAGTCATGACCAAGGCATATTTGAGGTCACATATATCATGTTGAGCCAACAATTACATAGAGGGGACAAGCTCGTAAGGTGAGTCATGGTCAAGGTTAGGAGAGATCAGAGAATGGTGTTAAGGAAGATCTCATGCTAACTTGGCAATAAACTCTTTATCAAGCTAGTGGAGAAAAACTCATGGTAAAAATCATAGTTAATAGCTTAGAGGTTGAAGGTGTCCGTTTAACAACTATGTTGAACGAGAGATCGAAAATGATGAAATAATGACTTGATAATTAGATCTCGGTTGGTATACAAATGCAAAATGGTTGAAAGGTAACCATTCATGGCTTGGTAAGGTGCTCTATACGAGCTCATCAAGAAATGAATGAAGAAGTTGAGCTCGAAGTTAAAGATCGAGTTCAAGTTGTTGATGAATCACCAAGTTTGTAAAGGTTTTGAGCACATCATAGAATTAGAAGGTAATTCAAGTGCCAAGTTATTTGATGGTTCCTGTAGATCGTAGTCAAAAGACGACGGGTAAGGAATTACACTTTTCAGGCTTTTAGGGATTACCTTTTTAGAGGTTTTGGAGGTAAATTTAGGAAAACACAACCAAATGTCCAAAGTCCGAAAGTCTAAATTTAAGAATTTTGGAAATTCGGGGTTGGGGATTCTCAATACGGTAGGATGTTGGTAAGCGGGATTTTTAGTTTCCAAAATCTGAAGTTGAGCAATGGACAAGGCATACGACATGTCAAATGCCTAGCCATTTGAGTGGTTAATGATTACTACAAATGTGGGATTCCAGTCTACATGTCACATCATTGGTGTTGGTGGGGTAAAAGTGCCATCCAATATAGATACATGTTGTGTAAATGAAAAGGTGGTCAGAGGCATTAAATGGCAAGTCAACTAAGTCATTAGGAAGTTGGTGAGATTTATATGAAGGATCCTAACAAATAAAATCCCGAACGATCCATTTTGGAACCCAATGTGGTCACAAAGGTGGTTAGGAGGTTGTTGTCCACAAAATTCAAGGGAGACTTGATCGATGCCAATCATGGAAAATGAACTACTCGGTGGTTAGGGAAGTTTTTTGTGAGTGAATACATGGGTTTTGTGGTGTTTTCCGGTTTGGTTTGTAAAATTTAATGTTGACCAAGACAAAACAAGGATCATAGGAATCAAGGAATCCTGATCAATACAAAACATCCGATGTGACTTGGTCATCAATTAAAAGTGAGGAAGCCTACTAAGAAAATCATGAGAAGTCAACCAAGTAAGGGTGGTGTGTTGGTGAATGGCGAGCTCAATAAGAAATGCAAAGGAGGAATCTCGTCACCCAACTTGGCGAAAGGTGTGGGCAAGCCATTTTTCTAAACCTCCTAAGAGCTCTTCTACATGTAAGAACCAATCCAAATTGGTTTCATCAAGCGAACAAGGTGCTTCGAGAAAAATTACTAAAATATTATTGTAGTGCCCCTGCTATCTCCTCATTGGCGTAGTAGAAAAATCCACCCTCACGCAACATTCATTATATTCCACCTTTTCAATAAACGTGATCAACTCGGCTCTGTTAGTATAATCTCAGACCGTGATAAATGGATCTCTTGCAAGCCGTCCTAATTTTCTATCTCATTCTCGGTTAAATCATCCCTACAGGTGGAGATAAATAATCCTAAGCAGAGAGATAAGTCTATATCCATATAGTTTCCTCCTTTTAATATTTACATATTGACTGATTTGGATATGTATACGTACCTGAAAATGGTTTCAAACACCTCTGGGATGAAAGGAGATTCTTGTTTGTCACTGTGTTGTTTGTTGTACGCAAAGGAAGATTATTAAGTACATTTGTAAAAGGAAAATTAAAAAAATAAATAAAATAAATAAATCTATGTCATAGACCAAATAAGTAAAGGCATGGAAAAAAAAACACATAAGCTTATATAGTCTTTTAATCCAATAAAAATATGATTATAATTTAATATAAAATAAAATAAAACTAAATGGAGGTAGGGTGAAAAAGCTCCAAAAATTTTCTGTTAGGGTTTTGTTTTCTTTTGCGTTTTGGAATGGGCATTTTTGTGGGCGGCGGCAGAGCAAAAAACCAGGGAAATTTTGTCATATTCTCTCTACTCACGCCAGGGATAAGAGTGCTTCAGAGTTTTGTGGTCCAATGAAGAACCAAAGGAGGAGGATGTGTCACAGCTGTGGCAATGGAAATGCGTAGGGTAAGGGTCGTTTCCCTGTTGGACCAAATGCCTGAAGGAAACGTGTTTTCATATAATGTTGTGGGTTGCAGTTTTACACAAAACGATGTGCGTAAAGTCATTTTTGTTTGTGCAAAGAAATGCCTTGCCAAATGTTGTCCCATGGGGTGCCATGGTTGCGGCCAGCATCCTCCCAACATGTGTAAAAAAAAATGAGCCTCTGTTCTTGCGTGGACACTAGCAAAGCATAATGGATAGAGGGATTTTGTCAAGATGTTGCAGTTGCAAGTGCTTGGTAAGGGCGTCCATCTTAGCATAATAGAAATCCATATATATATATATATATATATATATATATATATATTTTCTGTTTTCCCTCTCCCAATCTGTGCCAAAATGGGGATTTTCTTACCCGTTTTTGTAGTTGCCATGAAGTTGGAGCTGCTCATGTAAATGCAGAGTGTGTGGTTCATTATGGTCCTACTTGTTTCAGTCCGACATCCAGGTTACCTGCTTGGTTTGTTTTTGGAAAAGCGTTGTTTGATATAAGAGATTGTGCAGATTTCCTCTTGGAGATTTTACCTTCAACTGAAAAGCCTTTGTTGGTTCTCTTCGGGTTGGAGTATGCCTATGCAATAGGCAAGATGAAAGAGGAATTGGGAGTTAAATTATTAACTAGAAATAGATCAAATACAGAAATCAATTTTGTAGAAGTCTTGTGCTCAGCAATGGATCCATCATTACCAATGCGAATAGCATCCTTAGGAAGGATGAAAGTAAAAATTCAAACAATGCGGCACTGTATTGTGATCATCCAGCTGGTGGCAGTGAGAGAGGGGTCCTCGATGAGTTGGCTAATTTGAATCAAATTGAAAAATTGAAGCATGCCTCTGAATATTGTCTTGGTGGTTTGAAATGGGTTCGTTGGGAAAGCATGAGGAGTTTGAGTAAAGGTGAAATGGTAAAAATTGTGGATGCTCATGATCGGTTTGACAAAATGCTTAAGAAATATGCTTTGAACTAAAGCATGCAGGTTTAACCGACTCCATTCCTTGCAGGCATGGTTCATCTTCCCTTACCTCTCATAATTCTCATGTTTTAGTTCTCTTTTGCAACTTAATAGAATTTTAAAATATTAGGATTTTAATACCGTTAAATGTTTATTTCAACTCATTGAAAAAACAATGAAATGTCGTGTCGAAACTCACTAAGTAAAATTAACCTGTTTGCATTAAAACATGAACTACCACCCTCATTCTGAGGTGATGTAGAAAAAATCCTTCCCAACTAGATCGCTACAAAATTGTTTTATTGATAAGAATAAATTGACTCTCCAATAATAACGTTGATCATCACCTGGTTTAAATAGTTAATTTTTGCATTTTTAAATACTCATTCAAGACTACATGCGTCGGAAAAGCAACAAAGTAGCGTGAGAATCAACAAGTGACTCTTCCACATACCCGACCTCCCGAGGTCGTGCCGAGACAGCCGGTGGGGGTAGAATATGCAGACAAACTAGTTGGGGAGTCTAATGTCTTCGACACGCACTAATGGTATTTGCGAATCTAAGGCTAAGAAGTCCCTTCTAACTTGGACTGGTGTGATAGATCGATCAGCGAGGATGACCGTCGAAGGCTCCAATCAATATCGAGCTCGGCGTGATTCGATCTATGGGTTGTGGAATGCGTGGAAAATGACCCGAGATGGTTTCGTGTATTTCTCCTGATAGGGTCATATGGTGAATATAGTCAACTCTATGGACGATTCTCTGGCCTAGTCCAAAATTCTCTAGCTTTGTTAGCTGTTGTGTCTAGTAGGGACAACTGTTGAATGATGATAGGTGGAATCGGAGTAGACTGAAATACTAATGTGCGTAGGCCAGTGTCTATATCTAACTGACTTGTGGATTCGTTAGGCTGTGGGATTTGTGGATCACAACCGTAGACTCTTGGTTGTTGCGGTCCTGTTATGGTCATACGTGAGATCAAGTTCTAATCCCTAGTATCCAGTAGTCGTAAGCTTTCTCAGCCTCTACGTTTAGAATCAGTAATTGTGCGATTTTCTCATAATACCTCACAGGTGTTCTAGCAACTTGAATTCTTAAGCTGGTATCTATATCTACGAGGGTGTCTCCAGCATCTGGCTGTGGAACTAAAGGATCACACCCAAATATTTGTTCTCTTTCAAATCCTTCTACAGTCATGCGGATGTTTTCTAGGATAACCTGTAGTTTGGTTGATTTGACCAAAATGTGTGTGCTTGGTCGTCTTCTACGTTTAACCCTCTCAACTGTGACCTGATCTGTTGGAAGTCTGTTGTTGTTTGGAAGACTTGTATCCTAAGGTTTTGGTCAATGTCAGTTACTGCCACTATGATATTGGGCTGGGGCACAATTGGCTCGAAAATGTATTCCCTGGGCTCCCTAGGTCCCGTAATTGTCATGCAAAAGCAGTAATGAAACAAACTATAATAAAGTAAAATCTAAGTACACTTCTAGCATATATAATTTCTTTTTTTTTGTATTTTCTGGCAATTTATAAGAAAGCAGCTATCTAAAAATATTTAGAATTGACAACTAAACTAATAACGTAAAACAAACAAAATAGCCGAGTGTAGCTATTTGTCTGTGCAATTTTGTATATCTATTCTAAACAACGAAATAACTAATCTATTTGCAAGATTCTCGATCCTACCTTAGAAGTGAGGAATGAATCATAGTTTCTCAGAAACTATCAATCCCCACAACTTCCCTGGCAATATCGAGAATGGAAATAACTGAAATAAAGTGATTAACTACTTTATTTGATAAGTTCTAACTAAAACTTTGAAAGATGGAACCTGGATTTCGCAGAACAGTGGCGAATCCGACGGTGTGTGTGTTCTTGTCCCCTCAGTATGATCTCCTCGTTCTTTGTGCTCACGTGAATCCAGAAAAGCATGTAATGCTTGCATCAACAGGAATAGATATTTGGATCAATGGACAGCCTTCAGAATGCAGACAGAATAGAATGCGGATAGGAGAGGGATAGCGCAAGAGTACAGAGCTTGGCCTATGTAATTCCTAGCGGGGTCTACTGCGAATCATGCAACAAAATGTGTCCAGAACCTGAAACTCGTCTGTATGAAGAGAAAAACCTACAACTTTAATGGCTGCCTAAACTATTCTACTCCAAAAGCAATAATACTGTTTGCACAAGTTGGATCTGTGGCTTACCAACAGCTGAGTAATGCAACTAAGCATGTAAAAGATTTAAACTATCAAACTTAAGCAAACTAGAAGACTGAACTACTGAAAGTGATGAGTTTTTAAACAAGAATGAGGGGCCATTTGCATGTGCACAAACCATGCATTTATAGGAATTCAAACACCCAAAGATCAAAACCAAACTGAACTCCTAAACAATAAACAAAGGAAAAACACTATTCCAGGGGACCAAAAACATTAATGCATGCTCAAGTCGGCAAGAAAAGCTGGTGAAGCGTTGAAATTTGCGTGCGTTCCGTCAAAAGAATGTTCTGGAAAACACATAAAGGACCGCCACCCTGCTCAGGGCGGTGGTTACAGGACCGCCGCCCTGTTCAGGGAGGCGGTCACGAGACCGCCACCCTTCAGGGCGGCGGTTTCGTCACTGAAGACCAAAAAGCCAAGAAAAGAGGAAAAAAGGGAAAACAAAGCACGCGGGGGCTAAGCGGGGCATGCGGGATGTTAACGCATATCCGTAAAGCTTCTCTGGATCCCGAACACCTTGCGAAGAGACCTGTATCATCATTGGGGTATTTATTACACCGTTCCGCAATACAGTACCTTACAATTTTGGGTACGTACAGTACCCTTCATAACTCTAAAAATGAGATCTTAAGCTTCATTCGTGTACCTTGGTATGCGAGGAGTCACCTTGACCTTTGGATTGACCCCGAACAAACATATAGGATATTTTTGATGCTCTTATAGGAGCCCCGTTACACTATTGTACAGTAGTAGAAAGTTTTTAAATCTAGAAAGTTGTCTTTCGTTTTGAACCACCATTTAAAACCTGGATGGAGAAATTATTTCTCTTCTTCGCAAACATCTAGGGTTTATACTAGAAAATTGCATGGAACATTCATTTTGGGGAAAAAAATTTTCTGGATAGTTTGGTGAGGCCATTTTGTAGACCTCCGATCATAGTTTGATGAGGTTAAACTGGACCAATTTTGACTTGTCGCTCCGAAAACTTTGTCGCCGTTTGAAAATGGTTTTCTACTTCTCAATCCCGCCAACTCGATGAATTCTCTTTTTATAAGTGAACTTGTAGGAAGTGTCTCATTGTGTGCTCATCCATCGAGCGTCAATTTTGGACGTGGTTTTCTGGGCCCTCAAACTAACTTTTTTCATTTGCAACTGGGTCAACTACGACCAGTGGCCCCGGAAAACTAGCCACTAAACACAAACCGTTCACTTTTTCCCAATTCCGTTAGTTGCTATGAACTCTTGGTATATCTAGGGACATGTAGAAAGTTGATACTATTTGTGCATTCTCATTGAAAGATAACTTTTGGAAGTAGTTTCTTAGCCTCCGAGCCCGTTTTGAACATTTTGTAGCTAGTGAGAAAATGTAAAAATAGAAAGCTGCGGGACCCTCGTAGGGTTGCCAAACCACCCTGGAAACTTTTAACACATGCAAATAACTATTTAAAACTCTATAGTGTAACTTGTTGTGTGAAATAGAACTTCGAAAAATGGAGTTTCTCTCTCTTCCCTTATCTTTCTCTCTCCTAGGTTACACAAAGAATTAAAATGAAATGTAATAAATACATGTCTCTAGACTTTTTAATTTTGATTGCAAATTGTTATTATTACCATATGTAAATGGGAAACTAAAAATTATAATTATGTTAGGTTAGGTTGGATGCCATGCCAATGAATTATCACCGATTTCATGCTCACGTGGTTTTGCAGGATGAAAGATTGACAAAAAAAAGGTGATGTGTAATTTTATTAATCATCATTATAATTTATATAGTTCATTGTTAAATGAATAAATGTATAATGTAGTCTCATGTTATACAAGGTTATATTTGATAATTTGTTGCTATGTATGAGATGTTGGTTTCAAGGACATCTAGGAAATGTGCATTTAATCATAGGTCAATTTGATTTATAGTACACATGGTAAAAAGGTTTGATATTTATATAAGGTAAATGAATTTGAAGTAATATCTTGTAGTGCATATTCAATATTCAATAAATGATCAACGAGTCATCTTGTGCATTCATACTTTGTAAATGTAATACATATATTTAATCAAAACACTCTACCCTTGTTCAATATCGGGACATAACTTGGTTTTCATGTGTGATGGGTAAAAGCACAATAAAATGTCCCACTTTTTGGTATGGTTTGTACCTTAGTAAACATGAATTTTAGTTTAATTGATTTTCTAAAGTTAATAGCCACAAAACCGTACACATTCATGAAATTCTACAAACTAACGAAATGTTGTGTTTAGAGTGTAGAATACATATATATATATTTTAAAAATATTTGGCAAAAAATATAGTATTTTTCTTAATTTTATTCATATGTTGTTTCTTATGTTATTAAAGAGGAATGACTGTCCCCCGGTGGTTTTTTAAAATGAAAACTTATCTTTTCACTATGAAATTTTAGAAATATGTTCAAGATTATAATTTTGACGTCTTTGTGAAAATTTCATATTTTTTTTTTACTTTATATTTTTTTAATTAATTATTTAGTAACTATATTTTAAAATAAATGGCGTCCATATTTCAATGCCAATAACTTTTAATATTCATATCGAAATTATTAATTTTTTTTTCACAGAAAGAAGAAGAATTCAAAAATACTAAGTATATTTTTTCAATTTTTTTGATAAATTGTACTATTTTTCAAATTTGGTTGATTGTGTACTATTGATTGTCCTAAAATACCGTATGTTAGTAAAAATTAAAAAATAAATAGCAAAACATATTTTTAAAAAATGAAAATTACATTTTTAGAAAGCCAATAAAAATATGAATTTTGTGTCAAAATTTTGTAAGTTAACTATTTCGTTTACCCTGATTACGTGGCATCCGAGTGGCAGTTTTTGGCTCACAATTGTCCCCCAAAAGGATTTGGAGCCAAAATGTGCCATTCGGCGCCACGCGCACGTCATCCACTCACCAGGTTCGCGCGGGGTTGCGCGAACACTGAATATGGGGCGCGAACACCATTCACGTGAACCCCGTGCGCCACCAAAGCGCCGCCAAAACATCTCCTTCTAAATTTAATGATTCGCAATTGCGTCTCCCCTTCTAAATTTAATATTTTACAAGTTACTTACTTAATATTGTTCGCTTTTTATGTTTTAAATTTAATTTTTTACATATTTTTTGTGTTTTAAAGTAAGTGTGTTTTTTTTAAAATTGTTTTTAACCAAAAATATGTAATATTAAATTAGGAAACTTGTTTTACATATTAAATATAAATTCTATTAAATGAAAAGTTGTTTTAAAGTTATAGAAAATTAAAATTAAAAATAACCTAATTTCTACTGAGATTTGTATATAAATAGAGTTGCATGCACATATAGTTTTGTATCAAGTTTACTCTTACACATTCAGATCTATCACGATTTATGTGTGCAGGTGAAAATTATTGAAGTGGATGAATCATGGGAAATGCAAAGAATGAGAAACGAAAATATACCGAGGAAGAGAATGCAGAGAAGAATGCTAGAAGATCTATTCGTAGGAGGGCACAAAGAGAGAGAGAGAAGACACAACAAGTGAAAGACAACGCTACAAAAATTGGTACATATGTATAGAAACCCTTGATAGATCATAATTTTTTTTTAGTTCTAAGGTTTAAATATGATAATTTATGTTTTTTAGATTGCGTAAAGGCAAGGGTTTTGATAGGATCCCATGTGCATGTTTATGGACACAGATCAAGATGCACAACATTATGCTGAAGTGATATCAAAAGTTATGGAATTACTTCCCAAAAAGAATGTGAAACACTTGGTGAAGATGGATTTACACAAATTAAAAGAATTTTCCGAACAAGAACCACTATCACGAAAGAAAACAACAAAAAGTGTAGAGATAGTATATGGTGAATTTGTTAATTTGACTACAGTTGCTAGAGCACATTTGTTGGTTACATTCTTGAATCATGTTGATATGAGGGAAACATTAGAATTGTTAGGTGTTGATTTTGGACGAAAAATTCAAAACGTGTAGAAGAAGAATTTGTTGGGAATGTTTTTAAAGGAATAAGTTCTTTGGGTACAAAAACTAGGTCTGCTGATAAGAGTATTTCTCGTAGAGCAATATTAACTTCAGTTGTAAGTGAAGATACAACAAAGAATCGTCATGTTACCACCTTTTCCAAGGCATTGGGTTTATCTAGAAAGATGGTTAGCAGGTATGCAAAGAGGAGGAAGACATTGGATGACTCTACTATGGAAGGAAATTGGGCACTAATGTGTAGAAATCCACGTTCTGATAAAATAGAGGATAATATTGTGAAGATAGTTTCTGATTTTTGGACTGAGAGGACTCGTCCTTCTCCGAATGTGAGGGATGTTTTAAAACATAGGATAACTCGTAATAACTATGATGAACATATAAAACATTGGCTTGAAATAACTCAACATGAGATGTACATAAAGTTTACAGAAGAAAATCCAGATGTTAAGATTGGACAACGAATGTTTGAAAATTTGAAGCCTTGGTATGTGCGAGCTGATAAAGTCCTTGACACATGTTGTTGTCGCTATCACGTTGAGTTTGATTATCACTATCAGGTACATAAAAATTTATAGATTCAATGTATATATATTTTGAGGCGTGCTTTCATTTATATCTATATATTTAAAATTTGTTTAAATATGGTTTTTTGAGACATGTGATTTAAAATTAATGTATTTCAAAATCTATGTTTTTTTGTATAGAAAGTTAGAGAATAAATTGCCCCACCTACACGTGTCAGTGAATTCATAACTTCAATTATTTGCAACGTATCTAATGATCATGTTGATGATCGTATGACTTGCATCAAAGGTGTCTGTGACAAGTGTGGGGACTTGAAATTATTGCCAAAAACAAATAAAGATTTGGACACAGTTAACCTGGTTGCTTGTAAGAGGTGATATATATAAATTTATGTTTTTAAATTTGGATGTTAGATTTTATTTTGATTTTTATTTTATTGCAAATGAATACATGACAATTTGTCCATGTTATGAATTGATTTTGTAGGTTCAAATACATAAAATATTCAACAAGGCTTGGAAAAGATGCAACCAAGTTGGATTTGGTAGAAGAGGAAATCCCCATTGCTACATTCATGCAAAGTTTCCGAAGTTTAATTAGTCCGTACATCAAACATTCTCACTATTCAAAGTGGTAGGCTACAATTCAAGACTAATAGGGACACATTCCCTATTGGTTCCATATTGTCCGTGGTTGATTTTGCTGAGAATTACTCATTTTCTCATCAAAAAGAAATTCAAACATAGTATTATCATACTGACCAGGTTACTATCATGGTTCAAGTATTTTATAGGCATGCACAATTGGATTTGGATGGGGTTGAAAGTACATATGTGAAGTGAATGATCAAGAAGGAGTATCACTTCTATATAAGTGATGACAAGGAACATGACACCCACTTTGTGCAACATTGTTTTGGTTTGTTCTTTCAATATCTTCATCAACAAGGAATACAGATAGATCACCATTTTGTTTGGTCAGATGGTTGCGCATCACAATTCAAATCCTCTCGCCCTTTCTTTGCACTCAGTCGTTATCATCGTCATCACAAAATTCCTCATTTATGGAGTTTTTTTGAGAGTGGTCATGGGAAGGGAGAACACGATGGTGTGGGTGCATGCATCAAACGTGCTCTAAAGAAACAAAGCTTTGATTATGAGGGAGATCGATTGATTGATGCCCACACAGTTGTTGAATGGTGTAAGAAACATTTTGCAGTTCAGGTTTCAACCTCACAGGCTTCAACCTCACATGTTTCAACCCCGCACAGAGTATTTTGGGAGATAACAGGTACATGCACATTTAAAACATAGATATGTAAATCTTTATGTGATTTATTAAGTGAACTACAAGTTACTAACTTTAAATTTTTTATTCTGATTTTTATTGTTTGTTTTAAACTTTATTGATCTTTTGAGCATGATTAAATGAAGGTATTGATCGGAGGACAAAGTATGGATGTGAAAGGATTCCCAATTCTAGGTCTTTGCACTCTCTGATGACTATGGATAGTAATAACTGGACAATCTGTACAAGAGATTATTCTTGTTTTTGTTATGAATGCATGAAAAAATCATATTCAGAGTGCAATAGTCAAAAACATGGGTATGTAGGTGAGTGGAAGCAAGTTCCTTTAGTTGTGGATGACACATATGGATCAGATCATGATGATAGTTTTGAAGATGTGCCATTAATTTCAATTGATTATGACCACATATCTGGACTGGTTAAACAAGGTATGTTTTATTTGAAAGGATCAAGTATAATTTGATAATTAAATATATATATGTATATATAATTTATACTATACATCCGATCATTGAATGTTTCTTTGCATTTTGTTGTAGGAGATGTATTTGCAGTCATTGCTGAAGAAGCCAATATTGAGAAAGTGGAGTACTACTTGTTGCGTTGCACAGAGGAGAGAACAAAGCTAACATGTGAAATAACAAGTGAAGTGACAACATTTTTTACTGGCTCGGTTGTAGTGCAGGGAACATACTTACAACAAGTGAAAGCCCTCCAAAGTGGGATTCACTTTGTTGATTACAAACCAGACAAAAAGGTGTATCATTACACCCATCACATAATTGCTACTAGGGTTACAATTGCAGCAGGTGAAGACTACAAATAGTAAACGCAAAAAATGGAGACTAGATGTAGAAGACCATGAAAAACTTTTACAAGTCATTGAACAATGAGCAGAGCCACTTGGTATTATATAGAAGGACATGGAATAAATTACTAAACCTTGTTGGTAATAAACTATTAAGCTAGATAGCATTGTATTTTCTACTTGAAGGGACTATGGAGACCACTATACAATAAAGTTGTTTAATACTTGTGATTCTTACTTGTTGTGAGATGGTTTATGGTTTACAAGTATTGTGATATGGTTGTTACATGGAAGTATGTATGGTATAAACATGATTTATTGACTCATGATAGGCTGATTATGGATCAATTGCAACATTACATTTTTCTCTCTGTCAACTAGAAATTCATGTTTTCCATAAATTTATGCGTTCAAACCTTGTCTTGTAAATGATGCTATTAAGTCTATCATTGACACTTTTTACCACAATTTGTTCTACCTGCCTGCTTTGCCTTTATTTCTCATCATCGAATTCGATCGAACTACGGTGCTTTGTTCTCCATTTCAATTTCCTTTTCCGCTCAACAATATGTTTGTTTCGGCATTAACATCTCACACATCACGTGCGATTGCTAGTTTATATTATTTAAACATGTGACCTAGGTGAGAGTTGATGATATTTTTTATGATTTAATTCAAATTAGAGAGGTTAAGCTTAAATTAGAGAGGTTGTGTAGATGTTTGAGAGATATGTGCACAAACCATTTTTTGAGTGCATATTTAGGCAATTTAAATAATAGTGTCTTCAAGACAACTATATGGTGATTGTAAAATAAAATTTCCTTATTATTTATAGAAGTTCCGTATTGTACACTATTAATCGCATGAATGAGAAACAAATTCAAATTTGTGTGAATGCTCCCTAAGTTCAATCGTATGTTTATTGTGGCTTAGTTAAATGCATTCATGGAGCGCATAAGTGATTCGGTGGACGAGTTTTCCTAACTTTTATATGGTATTAGAGCTCTCAATGGTTTTCTACTTCGTCTTAGTCTACCTTTATACTTGTGTGCTTTGTTATGATTATTTTTTTATATACAATTTTTTTTTGTTCCATCGCCACCAAGACCATCTTCTTGAGATATTTCGAAACCAAATCTCATTTATTATCAGCAGCAAAAAAATTCTCTTTTTGAGTAGAGCCTCAACATGCTTAATGCTTAATGAAAATCTGTTGGAAGAAAGTTAGAAAGTTAATGCACAAGCTAGAATCAGCTTTTACTCAAATGAATAGTCCGATGAAGTGTTCCCATATTGAAAAAAAGTCTAACAGATTTGGGAAGTGGATGGAATGGACAAACCTTAAAGCTTTCTATAAGCTTCCTCAATCTCAGTTCAGAATGTATACAATGCTCTGCTCAGAAATGCTTTCATAGCTCCCTCTACTGGACTAATTATGGAATATGAGAATGACTTTTGGGATACTGTGAGGTGGCTCAAAGGGCATCTTCAAGAGGCCACCTCCAAACAACTCTATGAAAAGATTGCCTTCTCCCCAAACCTTTCCCTGGGCCTTAACAGTAAGTGGAATGTTTGTGAGCCCATTAGTAGATGGACTCGTAGATTTAATGTTTTGTGGTCTTCTTGTATTCAGTCAAAGAAATCTTGTTTTAGATGGCTTCTAATTCATATTACATAATAAGCTTGTTGTTGGCTTCTAATATTTTATAGATTGTTGAGACTATAAGCTTGTAGTTTTCTTTAAATTTTTATATCCATTCATATTTTTTACTTTTTAAAAATATATTATTTAACATACCCTGACATTCCGCACTGCATCGAAAGCAGTCTAGCTTTCCTATAAAGAAGATTGATTTTTTTTTTTCAACAGAATAAAAACTATAATAAATATTCTAATAGTTAGTGAATTAAAACAGTTGAATGAAAAATGTAATCAGAAGTATAAGGGTTTACCATAAAAATTTAAACATCGTGAAATGGTTATACCCGTATTTGTTTAATGTTTCAAATTGTAAGTGGGCTGAGTCGAAGAGTTTAATGTTGGAAAGTTTTAGGCTTCACCATAGTTCAATCCCCAAGGATATGTGCTCTGTTGTTCTCTGTGTCAGTCCTACTAGGAGCAAATCTTTGAGGCTTGGAGATGCTACAGGGCTGCTGAAAGAGTTTCTTCCCTAAGGTGTTACCGTTCAGCACTTTTGGAATTCCTTGGCATGATGTTCTATGATGGTGGCTGGATATTGGTCGTTATTTATTTCTCCTCGCATTCTTTTTGGAAGAATCTGTCTGTAGTTGGTATTTAGCTCTTTTCATTGGTATTATCCTCCATGTTCATTGTTGTTGGAGGTTTTTGTTTGGTCTACTCATCAGACTCTTCTTCCCTTATCAATCTTTATCAAAAAAATCCTTGGGTGATCAGGGACCGTGGGAAACAAATATAACAAACTATGTGACTTGTTGCAATTTCTTCCTTTGGAAATGAAAATCCGAGTCTACTTTTATGGGGGATCAAATCCCTTGCATTTAGGAGAGCTTGACTCTTTTATGGGGGATCAAATACTTTTGGTCTTTTTGATGCTATATCAGAAGCATGGTTTTAAAAAAGATACACTTAAAATGTCGCAAGTTTTCTATTTTTCTATATGGTTATAGTTTTCCGAGCATTGCTAATTTTTTCCTCTCTTATGGATGAATTTTTCTATGTGCAGAATGGAATCTCTAATGGGAAGCGTGGCAGTAAGGCTCAGCTCAATGATGCCAGCATCTGCAATGAAGGTCAAAATTACTTCATAGATGACTGTAGTTTTATAAAAGAGCATTAGGGGACCCCCAGACTGAGGTACATGTAGTCGTACTTGACCTGCCTATCAAATTATGCATAGGTAGGATAGTGAAGCATACAGCAGGGAGGTAAAGCTGCATCTGTTATCAACAGCATCATAAAGAATAAAAAAGTGCCTACTTTGACTGAGGTATTTTTTGGTATCACGTATTCTCAAACAAACTGATGTTGAGAATTCCGTAAATTTGTACAAAGAATTGGGTTTAGCTGATTATATTCCATCTGATATGCATAGCCAAAAAAGCAAAGATGATAAATTCCAGAGTGGTATGTACTATGTTCCGCTTCTTTAAGAAACAAAATGACCCCCACAAAAGTATATCTGATAGGAATAAAAGTAAATACTGAGCGGTTAAATGACCAAGAGATGATTCATAAGAACCCTAACAACTTAGATGCAGAAGACTAAACAAATTATTTCAAGCATTAGACCTCTAGACATGACAACAACTCACAACAGTGCCCTTCAGAACTATGGTTGTGTTTCCAGGGGAATTTGGAAATAACTGTAACAAAAAGTTTTTACATAAATAGTATGGAATAACTTTCTGTGAATCGGAAATTAAAACATTAGGTATTAATTTTGTCCTTGAGTCCAAATTACCATCACCAGCACATAAACATGAATTATCAAGAGAAAGAGTCTCTAATACATATAAATTGATCGAAATTATAACAGTCTTTCCATAAAATTAAGAAGCAGACAACAAATCTTAACATAATTTTTTGGTTTCTCTAGAGAGCACATAAGAGTATTCGTTGTTTCTTTTATCTGGATCTCACTATGTTGCCATTTTTCAGCAACACTTACAGGTATTTCCAATCAATTTACATAGAGTGATTGCAAGACAATATCGCCCTAAGATCCAAGTTACTTTCACTCGCACATAAACATGAATTCTCCGCAAAAACAGACTGTATGCATAAAAATGGTCCAAAAGTAGATATAAACATGAAAAATCAGGAGAAAGGGTCTCTAATACATATAAAATGATCTAAGTTACCATTTCTTTTATTCTTGCTGCTAACCCATCAATAATGATCACTGCACATGGAGGAACATCCTCATCTCCCATTTTTAGAGAGCAACATGTAGTGGGCTTAGGAACCATAAAACCATCTAGTGAGCAATCTCGAAAACCATCTATTCCAAAAAGTATGTGTTCCTATACCTTGGTCAGTAAGAATGAAGATTGCACTTAGTGCTGCTAAAGTACTTGCTTTTCTTCATGAACTGGAAAGGCAAGTTTATCTATCATGACTTCAAGACATCCAATATTATATTGGACTCAGATTATACAGCAGAACTTTCTACTTGATAGAATGGTTAGGAGGGAGACCAGACTCATGTTTACACTCGTGTGATGGGTATATATGGTTACGCAGCTCCTAGGTATGTGATGACCAGTCACCTAATAGTTAGCATTGAAGTCTATGGTTTTGGTGTTACTGGAGTTGTTGTTTCGCAGGACATCCATGGATAAGACCAGACTAAGCAGAGACTATAACCTGGTAGAGTGGGCTTGACCATTTCTGTACAATAATAAGAAGTTGCTTAAAATTATAGATCCAAGGTTGGAAGGACAGTATTAGCGTCTAGCAATCAAGATCTTCTCTCTGTTTTGCTCAGCTTCAGAGATGAAAGAGGGAAACCACTGAGCGACGAGGCAGTCTTAGACAACTGTTTTGCAATGCTGGATGCCTCCTATGACACCACCAAGGTTCACTGGGAATGGGGCAAGAAACTCCTCCGCCGGCTGGGAAAGCAGCGGCATCCACTACCCATGGCCACAGCTTAAGTGACTTTTTAAAGTACCTTTATCTAATTGTGTATTAGATACTTGTTTTTCGTAAGGATTTTTGTGAGATTTCTCGGTCGCTGTGATGCCGTCTTTCGGGGTGTGATTTCATCCACCTTTTATCTGTACCACTAGTGCTGCATTTTTATGCATTATCGATAGAAGACACTTTTTGATCAAAAACAAAAAATGTTATACCATTATTTCATTACGATATATTTAAGCTAGCCCTCATGTGAATTAGAATCTACTGGGGAACAATATGCTAGATATGGAGTTACCATGGTGAAATTGTTACACTTAAGTCAAAATTATTGCCATCTTAAATATGTTACACTTTTTAGTATACTGCATACCATAAGATATGCCCATGCTATACAGCACATTATCAGTGCAAAGAACACAATATATGAGGTTGGTTCCTTGTTGCTGAGTTGATAAGCTAGACTGTGAAGGGCCACTAGTTGTTGTTGGAAGGACTGCATTTGGATTGGTGTTTTGTAATTTCTAGCATGACATATGTTTAATGGTAATCGGACTCATGAGGAGTTTTATGTATTAGAAGGCACCGGATCTCTTCAATTTCAAGAAGCACCTTCAACTATAGGCACGTCCCCATGTTGTCTTTCTCAAGATAGCAGGAATATCCCATTGAAGTTGTATCATTGACATTGTTTCCCAACTATCCAGTATGGCAGCATTCTGTGCCAAGTGCCAACCAATAGCCTCCAAGACCTTGATGAAACCAAGCGTTTCAAGAGCGATGCACAAAAGATGAGTAAAAAAGTTCAATCATTTGTCTTCCAAGCGGATTTCTGAAGTATGTCCATGTATAATACATTATTCTAATAATGTTTGTAATGGAATTTCTGAATAATGTTTTTACCATACTTTATAACCCAAACCTTTGGTAAAAAGGATGGTAATATTTGCAATCTCCTAATATGGCAAAGAGATTTTCTGTCATGCATTTTGTTTACAAATTTTATTGTGATGTGTTCAAGATCACATTGGTTATTAGCCTGCTCATGCAGAGAGATAAACTCCTATTCAATCCCAGCTAACTACCTGGTAGTGTTTAGAGTTTATGCATTTTTTTAATCAAGTTTAGACCTATAATATCATAAATCCTGTCACAACAATTTATTACCAGTTATGTTTAAATTTATAAGCTTTATGGAATAAGGATTGTGTTAGTACATTTATTTTCTATTTCAAGAGCTATTGTTAACTAATGTTCCTGTATATATGTTGACAAGAAGATTTAACCCCTGTCTCACATAGACATTCTCACTGCTTTACACATCCATTACTCCCTCTATTTAGTATGTCTTAGATGCTTTACTTATAACTTCCTTGTGAAATTTGTGTTCTATTGAGAAAAAATCTTCTCTTTCTCGCTATCTAAGCTCGCCCACAATATCACTTGAGTTCTTGTGTGGTTGAGACCAAAACCAAACTTAAACATAACTCCCTTGAATTTTGACAGTTCTTGTGTGGTTTATTTAGCTTTAGCCTACCAACCATTGACAAACAGCCCTCGGGCTGTCAACATTGTCATTCTGAAGCAAGAATTGGCAAGGCCAAAATAAGAAGTAAAAAAGATATGGAGAAAATAAAGGTGTTTGGTTAGGGACCAATCTCATCAATAGTCAGAAGCAAGGGTACACCAACAGTTAGGAAGCTCATAAAAGGCACCCTTTTGGTATTGAAGAATTCAATTTTTCAGCCAAGCTGTTGGCCCCGTCACTAGCACTGTCAATCTTGTAAGCTCTTTGTCTGCAATGGCAGAACATTGGTCCTATTCTAATAATGTTGATCTATAGTTTAAGTATGCCTGTCTAACAAGCACCGTTAGATCAAATAAGATAAAATTAAAAGTAGTATGAAGACAATCATGTGAGATATATGAGATGCTCTGCTAGCTGTTTTTCAAGAATGAATTTCACGAAGAGTTGCTAGATTGCCACTTAATTTGCAATGTTATAACTTTTTGTACTGCATTACAAATCTCTTTTTTGTTGCATAATGAAGCCAGGGCTGCTTCTTTCTTTTTAATGAGGTCAGATATATGGGAGAGGGAAGACACAAATCACCCATGCTTACAAGCCTAATCATACTACACAGAGGGAACATGTTTCGATTCAATACCCTAAATTTAGGATCAAATACTGTGCACTACCCATTATTGGTGTGCATTCACCATACAGACAAATATCCCCAGTTATTTGCATAAACCATAGAGGCCAGTTTTTAAATCACAGACAAGTTAGTGTTCCACCTTGATGTTAGACAACAATCCTTAACAAGCTGTTATATTAGGACCTGAATGCTCTTCTTAATGTAAATTTAAAACATCAAATTAGGTGCTGAATTCCCCTCTTCATGTAAAACCCTCCTTATGTAAAATTTCCTTTGTTCCGAGTCCTTAGTTATTGTCACTTATTGAGAGTTTCTACTATTAGTTTTTGTTCAAAAGAGCTAATTATACCAGCGCAGGTATGATCTCGCTTCATTTGGTTTTCAATTATTGCTATTTTCCTAAATTCGATTTCTTCTTGAATTTAGGACGGCGTTCTTCTCCTAAATGAATATGATATTACATCCACAGAGATCCCATTCTCTACTATTGTGATTTTTTTTTCAGTTTAGCACAGCTTTTGTGAGGTTTGATCTTTGAATTCTATATGAGTTACCTTGCAAGTTTCCATTGAGTAAGAAGCTCCCTCTTGCAAGCTATCTATGTCCTGAATTTTCTTCTTGGTAGCATCCAGGGCTGGACCTCTGCCAACCATATAAAACCCAGTATTAGGATTCGTTAAAACTTCACCCATGTACTCTGCTACTGTAATAGGTCCTCCCCTAAACTGCAATCAAATTACCCCTAAAGATCTCATTAGCTGATCAAACTAGCAATCGCATGTGTAAATGCAATGTGAACGCCGAATGGTCTCACAAGGTTACAAAAAGGTTGTCCCTGCACAGAGATGGGGAAGCACAGATCCTAACTTGACAAGTCTGTTGCTTTTGCTTACTAGCAACTCATCTTCTTATGTTACAGGGAATATTTTTATTGTTGATGGGGGTCACACTATACCTGGATTTCCTTTATGGGCATCACTCTGACATAGGATTCATACCACGTCAGAAATTTAAGAAAATGGTACAAAGGGATACAAACCTCATTTAAATCTGTGTCGAAAATAGAGACTGATACTCCTCTATCTCGCTCGCATAATCTTTTACAGGGATATGTGTAGTAGCCATGATAGAGACTCGAGACAAATGCTTCCTCAATGGAATTGAGTTACACGCTATGCTTTTACACCGTCGATGCCAAATAATCCCACTATTAGAGGCGCGAGATCATCCAAATTCTATTACATAATTTTTCATTCATAGTCCATTTATGAATATAAATGAGTATTTTATTTTACGAGTTAACATGCTGATAGTTTAGTATTTAGGGTCTTATGGTATATACGTTTTCTATAGGAGTTGTATTTTGTCTCAAAATATTTCCATCATCAATATACATTACACATGCATTCCCACTCAACCAATTCAATAGATTTTGTTATTGTGGTATGGGTGGACCCAATCGAGTAAATGCCCTTTCCCCCACTGTGCTTTCCACTTCCACCTGCAATCGTAATTATTTTATTCAAATTCAATACCCAACGAGTTGTAACTGCTACTATTCATTTCATGATTGACTGCCCTATATATGTATGTATGTGTGCATGTGTATATAATTATATATCACAGTTCCTTATTTGAGTAGGTAATAATCCTCTTTAGTATTTACCCATTTTGCTTCTCACACAGCTGCCTCCTCAACATTTCAATGTTCATGCAAGACAAACTCAATCTTAAAGATCAACAACCATATCAAATTTCTCAAATTACTCTATTGCATTGACATACATAAAACAGCCCATACTGCAGGTCAAAAGTAAACCATTGATATAACACACAAACAGCCCATACACTGCAGGTCAAAAGTAAACCATTGATATAACACACAAACAGTCCATACTGCAGGTCACAAGTAAACCATTGATATAACACACAAACAGTACACACTGCAGGTCAAAAGAAACTCATTGATACAACTCATAAACAACCAATCACGCAGGTCAAAAGTAACTCGTTGATATAACAAGTAACACCAATCATTCTGGTCAAAAGTAACTCAGTTGATATAATACATAAACAAGCACATAATGCCGGCCAAAAGAAACTCATTAACACTATACATTAAAAACCCATAATGCAGGTCAAAACTAACTCGTTTTCCCACAATTTCTCATAGCACTTGGTAGTAATTGAGGCTGTCTCCAAGTTCAACTTCCCCAACATCCTACTCGCAAAGCATGTACAAATGACAGGCTGGGAAAACCACCTCCAAGTACAGTCCATACAGAGACAATGCAAGGATAATCCAAATGTCTTCAAATTAAGACTCATCACTCAAGACAGGCTGAAATATTCTAAATTTTCATTTCTAAGAAGAAAGCAACTTTAGGATGAACATAACCAAAGCTTCAAGGAAAGTAAAAGATGGAAGAGTAAATCATCACAAAACTAAAGCAGGGAAGAAATAATAGCAGTCCAACCAAGAACATTTAGATTGTGGCATATTGTATAATTTGTGGAAACTAATTTTGGGCTTCCACAGTCCATTAATAGACATGACTTCTGGAAATGGCTTGTGATTGGAATTTAAACCATTGTCATCTCGGACCAACATTTAGATTGTGGCATATTGTATAATTTGTAGAAACTAATTTTGGGTTTCCATGGTCCATTAAAAGAAATGACTTCTGGAAAAGGCTTGTGATTGGAATTTAAACCATTGTCATATCGGAACACACTACATGATCCATTATCAGGACCATTAATTAATATAATGCAAGTTTCAAACCTCTTGACAACTCTTACTAAACATTTTCAATGCCTAATTAATTGCCATTACCATATGCCGAACTACAAACTACACATTACACAAACAAAACATCCACTTCCCAACATTGCTACGACAACTAATCACTTTCCATCAGAGAAAAATAAAATAAAATGGACCTTCCACAATATATCAACCTAATGGTTAATGGTTCGGAAATGACCCATAAATTGAAAATTATGTATATTCCATGCAAAACTCATAGCAATGTCTTTAGGACTTGAGGGTTTTATGTAAATTATAGCCCATTTTGTCAATGACAATATTTTAGGATCTATAGATCATTCAACATGATAGGAATACTTGTGCAAAGCTCAAGCATGATTCGTTGCATAGAAAGGTGCATTTGATAAATGATTACACAACCCAAGCAGTCTTAACAACATGAAAGAACAAACCACATGAGACCATAGCTGCTCTAGCTTTTTGAGCCAAATGTTTCATCGGTTCGTTCCAAATGGTGAGAAGAGTAAACATCAGAAAGATTCTAGCTCAACCAAAGAAATCATGGGAAGTGATAGACTTCAAGTAAAGTCATCCTCCTACAAGGAGGTCAAGAGAAATTCAACAGTTTGAAATATTTTAAAAGAGGGGGACTTAACTGTTATATTGAGAAAATTAAGGGCCATGACCCTCGACTCTCCATTGACTTCACAAACGCTTGGAATAACAGAGTTGTGATTATGAGAGGCGTCTCTATGGAGGTCTTTTGAGGAGAGCATAGCTAAGGTGACTACTATGACAATTGATGGTTTAACAATCTTTAAAGACAGGAGATGAAAGAAGAAGAAATTAACCTATTTTTTGAGAAAAAGAAAGAATTCATGAGTTGGATGATGGCATCTTGAGAACCTCCTTACCTAGTCCTTGGGAGGAAGTTAGGTGACGGAAGAAAGAAGCAATTAACCTATTTTTTGAGAAAAAAGCAAGAATTCATGAGTTGGACAATGGCATCTTGAGAACCTCTCTACCTAGTCCTTGGGAGGAAGTTAGTTTTCAGGTGATGAAATATGTTATGTTGGAAGGCAGGATCCATAAGGCTCGATTCCTACCACTTCTCCCTTTTGAATCATTTTCGACATAAAAGAATCATTAGCATTCCTTTTTTGTTTATGTTCGTGGAATCTTCTGTTCAGTTGTTCCAAAACAATAGGGTTGACTGTCCCCTCCATCAAGCCCCAATTATCCTCCTCTTCCAGGAGGGAAAACCTGTTCAGACGAATGAATTGAAGCCTAACCACCCCTCTTCTGATTTGCTAAACAAAGATAAATCTAGCCCATCTGGCTCCCCTCCTAAAGAGAGAGGCTAAAAATCCAAACACAACTTGATTACTATTCCATACCTTGTTGGTACCTCCTCCTAACCCTTGAGGATTCATGAGGTTCATGTGCCCCTTAACATCACAGACTCGGAGCTGGAAAGGAACAAGGAAGCCAGTGCAGACCCTATGGCCCTTTTAGATAACACCTTGGATCCCTTACACTCTTTCAACTTAGGTGGGGAGGAGGCAGAGTTCAGGTGGACAGTACAAATTTTTATATAGAATCATGTCTACAATAAAAAGCTACATATAAAAAACATCATAAAAATAATCACTAACCTTTGAGAGAAAAGTTCAAATGAAAATGGAATGCATGAGAAAAGTTCATATGAAGATGGAAGGCAAGTTCTGCCCAGTTAGGATAGTTGTAACTTGTAAGTGGTACTAAACTTAATACTGAAGATATGAAACGCTAGAGCTTTGCTATTTCTGCTTTGAATAGCATATTTTGAGTTATTTAATGGATAAAGGTCCACCTACTAAACTTTGATTTCAACAAGTTCTATAACTTGAGCATTTTAAATCATTCCAGCACTGGAAATGTTAAAACCTTCATCATCCCGTATGGGATTCACAAAAATCAAGTTCCTGTTGATTGTAAAGATGATATATTACCCCATCTTATCTGATGATACCAAAAGAAAGGAAAATAAAACATTGCTCAGAATATCATGCAGCAGCCACTCGGCTGAATGCTTTATAAGGAAGACATGCATTATTGTCGCTTAGCACCATTAACCAAATTAATATCCTACAATGTTGAACCCCTCCATAAGTGTTGCAATGGCATTTCAGCCCTGCCTCCAGGAATAAAATTTAATTCTTGTAATATAACAAAATGACTAATAACAAACAAAATGGTCTGTTTTCCAAACTCGACATTGAGGGAATTGATTGACGAACAAGGCATGAGGGCAAAGCCATGGATTTTGTTGGCTAAGTATCAACCTCATTTTGCACTGCATTTATCAAAATGGTCTGTTTTCCAAACTCGGCATCAAAAGAATTGATTGCCAAAAGGCATAGGGCAAAGCCACGGATTTTATTGACCAAGTATTGACTTCACTTTGCCCTGAATTTGTGCACAATTCATTGTAGTTGTGATTGTTCCCAAAGGATAAATGAAGCACAAAAATGCCAATGCAAAGGTTTTATTGTCTGTGACTCAATTATTTCAAGTGAGCCAGAAAGTTTTCTATTTTTCAAAAGTAAAAACCGTCAATAAGCTTTAGGCTTTATAAAGAATGCATACATAATTGTCTCCTCGCATCATTAAACAAATTAACAGCCTCCATGATAAACGCCTCCATAAATGTCAGAATGGAATTTCTAGTGTCATCAGTAATACTATTCAACTCTTGAATGGACAAAATTAGTAATTTCAAACAAAATTTCTGTTTACTAAACTCACCATTGACAGAATTGAGTAAAGAACAAGACATAGGACGAAGCAGTGGGTTTTGTTGAGTGAGTATTGACTTCTCCTGCATGATTCACTATACCCATGATTATGACTAAGCTTTAGATAAAAAACAGTTTCATATTCTCTCAAAGTCAATAATAATAAACGAATCACACAAATCACAAATACAAATATTTTTTATATACTGTTACTTACATTTATTTTTCAAGTGAGCCAAAAGCTTGTGCCTTCTTCAAAGAAAACTGTTTGCCATTGCATAGGTAAAAACAAAAGTGAATAAACTGTAAAGCAACAGAAATTACAGCAGCTCACTTCACTAACATGAAGAGCAAGCATACTTGATTGAGCTCCTTTAAAGTAATAGCTAGAGCTTCAGATCCATCCATTCACCTACTAAAAAGTGATGAAATGAGGCACAAGCTGAGATAACGAAAGGTATTTTTGAGAACGATTGGTCTCACAAGGTTGCAAAAAAGGTTGTCCCTGCACAGAGATGGGGAAGCACAGATCCTAACTTGACAAGTCTGTTGCTTTTGCTTGCTAGCAACTCATCTTCTTATGTTACAGGGAATATTTTTATTGTTGATGGGGGTCACACTATACCTGGATTTCCTTTATGGTCATCACTCTGACATAGGATTCATACCATGTCAGAAATTTAAGAAAATGGTACAAAGGGATACAAACCTCGTTTAAATCTGTGCCGAAAACAGAGACTGCTACTCCTCTATCTGCCTGCAATCTTTTACAGGGATATGTGTAGTAGCCATGATAGAGACTCGAGACAAATGCTTCCTCAATGGAATTGAGATACAGGCTATGCTTTTACACCGTCGATGCCAAATAATCCCAGTATTAGAGGCACGAGATGCCGTATTTTGCAGGCTCGTAAATACAATATTTGTGGCCTTTGTTAATTCAGTAACATCTACAGATTTAGGGGAAATAGAAAACCTCCTCTCGAACTCAAAAACGAACAAAATACGATCTGTCCGAAAAGTTTACACTAGAAATCTGATATTTTAGGGTTTAAAAAGGGAAAACGTCTACGCGAGCTTAATCGACCGAGGAAAATGAAAATACATAACAACATGCAATTGTTAAAAATAGCCCCCAAAAAACTGGTAAAAATAGTCGGTAAACGTGAAAACGTCCAGACGGCCGTCAAACCGTCAAATTTGTCTTTTTTACACTCTGTTTTGTCCAGACGACGCGTTAATTGAGACTCTATTTTACAAAATGCACCATGACCATTGTCTTCTCTCATATTTGTCTGTCTTGGCCAGATATTGTGTTCTCCTTGGACAGTAGCCGATAAAAAAATTCCTTGAATATTAATAGGTAATAGTCTCTGGAGTTGTCAGGAAGATAAACAACCTAGATGGACATGTAATTGTTTGCATTGTATGGTATGATCTTGCGTACATTGCTGAGATAGCTCCTAAGCACTTGCGTGGAGGTCTTGGGGCAGTGAACATGGTAAGATCCTTGCCCATTATCAGTTTTTACTGAAAACTCAACCTTGACACTGTCCTTAAAGGTACCAAATGGTCTATGATATTCATTTGCAAAATTTGAGTTATAACAAACTAAGAGACCATTTGTGGAACAGCTTGCCCTAACAATCGGTGTTTTCGTGGCATATCTATTGGGAATGTTCATTTCCTGGAGACATCTTGCAATCGCAGGGATATTGGTGGAAATTATATGAAAGAGAGAAGGTATAATTAAAAATAATTTTATTAAAATTTCATAGAGTAGGTGCTAAAAAATGCCAATATTCCTATTGTTTTGTGGCTATACAGGAGTGGTTCCCTGTAGTTTATTGGTTATTGGGCTTTTCTGAATTCCTGAAGCTCCAAGATGGCTGGTAATTGAATGAAATTAAATTTCAAATGTAAGAATAATTAAAATTAAAACTCTCATTCTCCACAATAGTCTGTGCCATGTGGATAAACTAAAGCCCATCATTGTCACTCTTCTTTCCATCTTAGATTTATTCTAATATGTGGAAAGTTCAATCCAATCAATGTTCAGATATCAATAAATCGGTTGAGCTGTTTACGTCATATACTTGATTTAATCAGCAGTCTTTACCATCTACCATAATTATGATAGCTCAATTACACATTTATTGGCAATGTATACTACAAACCAGATGGAGTGAGATCAGTTATCAATTACGCAAACTATGTATCCAGTAAATAAGAATGGAGCTGCTTAACGTACTATCTTGAATTGCAAATTGCAACAAAATGATATATTTCCATAATAAATTGTTGAACACTGAGCAATATATTCAGCTGTCACATTAATATGAATGAGACCACAAATTAAAAAATCCAAGGAAATCATTTATGACGCTGGACGACCTTGAAAATTGACAGGAGAAAAACTCAACCATAGCTACCCTGTGCAGAAATATGGCTTCTTTTGTAAGGGAATGAAATGTGTGGTTATGGAATATCAAACCTTCATAAATGTAGGACATTGATGGGGATGCCAAAAACACCAGTAACAGCACAACTCCACTGAAATTCCATGAAGCAAAAATTCAAGTCATTTTCTTTCTCAGATGTAGTGGCTTTTAACTCAAGACAGTCATTGTGGCAACACTGCACTTCAGCACGACTGCAATTATGGGCCTCTAATTACTTGCAATGGCAGGCAATACTACCTATTACTTTAAAAATCTGGTTTAGCATGTCAACACTATCAGTACATACTTATTTCTGATCCCATATAATGTCAGCAGCCATCGAAGGTTTGGTGAATGAGAAGTGTTGAAATTAAATTAGATTGAAAGAAAAACCTGAATGCACTAACATATTAGCTCTCCTAGAAACATAAATGAGCATATATAAATTTTCATACATATTTTGTATGTGTGATTGAATTCGAAATGACAGACCAAACATGGCTACAATATCATACAATTACTGTAGGGAACAGGAACACCAAAAATGGCAAAAAGTTTGTGTAAAGAAACATCAAGAGACGTTCTCTCCATTATGTATAAGAACTGAATTTAATTTCAGAAAAAACCATTTATGTGCATTATGTATAAGAACTGAATTTATTTTAGACTGGGAATATTTGCAAATCCCTTTTCCATTTTCTTGATACAAACGTCTTTGAAACATTTCACAGAAAAGCATTCGAACTCGATAGTAAAACTCAGATAACTATGCCTCTAAATCAAATAACATATACCGTTCGGCGTTCACATGTCATGAAACACATGCGATTGCTAGTTATATACCTATTATGATATCATCAAGAGACAAAAATGAAAGATAAGGGGGTGTCTTATATTCACATCCATAATTGTAAATACACGTGTCTAAGACATATATCAAAATATAATAATAATGTCTAGAAGTATGTCTAAAATGTTTGAAATCTATAAAATATCACTGAAGTCTCCTCCGTGCACTAGGGCGAGTGCCAGACCCCTCACTACGCTCTGCTGCACCCTGCATGTTAAAAAAAAGGAATATACATGTCATAAACTATATATAGCATGTACCATATATTAAAATATATAAGCAGAAATCTACAACAATTTCTTAAATAATTCAATACATTATATAACTGATATGTACAATTGATTACCTCAGTATCTGTCCCTGCGCGGATGTTGGGAGTATCTACGCTACCCGTAGATCTCTGTCCCGTAGATCCCTGTGAAACAAAATAAATAAAATGTAAGAAGTTGATAAATAAGTTTTTTGAATAAAGTTCATTAATTTCTAACATTTCAATTTAGATTAAATATTAATTATATTAAAACACATGTATTTATACCTCTGCGGAACGCGTCTCCAAATGTATGGGATTGTCATCCACGACCTCAACACCAGCAAATATCTCGCCAACTAAGCCAAGTTGACTCAGACCCGGAACATCAAGATCCATGTTGTGCTCAGTCAAGAGCTGTGTGTATGTGACACGGGTAGATGGTGTGGGCTGTGAAGCTCCACACACTGGAGCAGAAGCCTAAACACAAAAGTACATGTTTAATTTTAATATTAATAAATTGTAAAGTAATGATCAATTAAAATAAATTTTAATTATATTAAAGGTTTAATTTTCACACACCGGAACATAAATGTGCTGAACATCAGGTGTGACAATCCCAAGCTACATGAAGTCTATATATAGCAGCGGCAGTAGTACCCTGACTAGAAGATACACTCCCACTATGCTCTATAAAATCTAAAACCCCGATAGTGGAATGTTGCAATGCCGAGCAATCACCTCATACGCACGCAACAAGTCAGCAGCCATGATGCGTCCTAGCCGACGTGCCTGAGCGGGATCTGTAACTAGCTCAAAGTCATCTGGGGAAATCAAAGATGCACGAGCGTATACCTCGCTGCGTGCATCACTGCTGCTACTAGCACCTCCACTGCTAGTATCGCGTCTCTGAAGGTACTGACCCACACGGTCAGAAGAGATCAATTGGGTCTCGCGAGCAATGCCAGCAAGACCCTCGATAGCAGCCTCATGTGTAGTCATAACGACAGGTGCTGCGACATCCTGAAAGCCTGATAAGAATGGTTGTGGCCTTGGTACAAGCTGCCACGCGTCAACAACTGCAGGAGCTCCCTCCTTTCTATATGCTTTCCTGTGGCTAATACGGCCACGCCCCTGCCCCAAATAACTAGGGATGTCTAAATAGTTCACCTTTAGGTTTAAGTGAACCTCAAAGCATGTAGCATCATTATGAAGTATAATGGTAATTGGTCATTATTTGGAAATTGGCCTTGAGAGGCCACAAATCTAGGATAAATCAAAGGGGCACATAAAGGACATGAACATTTGTTTACATAATATGCCCTTATTTTCCGTTTGTTTGCATAAAAACTCCAACAAGACCTCTTAATGACTTCCTTATCGGAAAGTCGTGATGTAATCTCATTATAACCTACATCTCCTGAGACACTTGATTTTAGTGAATCCATAAATTTTTTTATTGATTCAGAATCAAATGGATTATATGTTTTCAAACTTGTCTCTATTCTACGAAGATCAACCAGTATTTTTTCACAATGGGCTTTATACTGCCCAACTGTAGTTGGATTTTCGAGAATAGATTGCAATTTTGCAATCTCTAAATCGGTCCTCTCAAACAAATTTGGAGTTCCAGAAGAAGCCATGACTGTAAAAAAAATGAAAGTAAAATTCTAATTAATAGTACTTTTAATTAAAAAAAATTCCTAAGATATTCTCCTATATTAGTGAAAACAGAAATATGAAATTTTCAAGCTTCAATGCAACTAATATATAGAAAATAAATTACAAAATCAAATAAATTACATAAATTACAAATCACAATGATAACAAAATATACCAAGTGATGTTGCAGAGTTCAGAAATGAAAAGTTTTGAATACATTTACATGATCTTAAAGTCAAAGCAATGTTTGTAGAAGAGAATGTAAGTTTACCTGGGCACAAACCATTATCAAAGCAGAACAATTGAGTGGGATTCACCTTTCCCTGGAACACAATTTTTGTGCATATGATACAGAATTAGCGCAATCAAATAGAACACCAATCCAATTTTAAACAACAAAACACATCGGTAAAAGACATGTCTAATGCATCTATATCTCCACATGTACAAGTTGACCACTTATGCATGCTTAAAAATCAAAAAAACATTGAAATTATTTGTAATCTATTATTGATGTCATCACAGTGTTTGTATACAAAATCAGGGATAAATCAACTTTACATTTCAAGGAAGCTGTTTATTTCAAGGAAGTTGTTTAACTTTGGCATTATCTTATTTAACTCATATGACTGAAATTTCCCATCACATTTATCTAGAAGCTTTGAAGCAGCCCTAAAGGCACATTAAAACAGATATTGCAGAAGAAATATGCAAAGCTTCCTAGCAGTGGCAGTAGTATTAAGGTTTGTGAAAATGGAATATCTCCATGATATGCATTATTCTGGCAGTGCACTCTGCAATGTCGGTTCCAAACAACAATTATGCCACTATTGGGATCTTAGTATGGCATAGGCAGCTGTGAGCTACACAATATACTCATTTTACTAGAAACTAAAAAGATCCTTTATGTTACAATTTGCAGCACATAAAAGAAGCCCTTCAAAAAAATACATTGAACAACGGGGGCAACCAAGAGGACCTTGGAAAAATGTACAGGTAACAACCATATGAATTCTTCCTTAGTCGTGGATCAAAGCTAATAGAAATAAAGCTAGATAAAATTAGCTTGAAACTACAGTATAATCGTCCATTGTAAAAAACAATTTTCTCTGAACCTGGTAAAAGAATACTTTTATTGTCTAATTGGACGTACATAATGGAAGGGTATAAATATTGCCTATTGCCCTCAGAGTTTCTCATTTAGAGACCATTTACAAGTAATGAGCGCTTTTGTAATCATCCAACTGAATGTCTATTATGGAACAATTAACTGAGCTCATAGATGAATTCCATCACAGCATGACTCGCATCACCACAAGGACTTTGCGATATATCAATACATCGATGACATAATGAGAATCACAGAAAATCTAAATGAGAAATATATATTGGCTATGGTGCTACAAGCACTGTTTATAAATGTGTTCTAAAGAATTGTAAGCCAATTGTTGTAAAGAGACTCTACAGTCACCACACACAAAGCTTGCGTGAATTTAAAACTGAGCTGGAAACAGTTGGAAGCATTAAACATCGGGATCTTGGGAGTCTGCATGGATCTTGGGAGAAGGGTTTGAATTAATGACTTAATGAGAGCATGTAGAAATATTTTTGAAAACCCTAGAAAAGACTATATTTATGAATGATAGTATGGTGATGATCTTGTAAATGAGTTAAAAGAATCTAAAAATTGTGTATTTCAAGTTGACAACCATTAAGATGTTTGAATAAGAAAGCATAACCTTTTTCATAGAGTTTGAAGGATGGAAAAGTGCCAATAAGGTCTGCAAATTCTTGTGAAATCATCAATAAGGTTATTAGAATCCAAATAGGGAGAAAGTAAACAAGAATCTATCTCACTCCTAGATACCCTGTCACAGGGGTTTTGAGAGAAAGAATATTGTATGTGGATGGAAGTAACCTTGAAACCTAATGCAAATGGAAAATTAATGAGATTAGGGTGAGATAAGGAGATCAATAAGTGTGAAATAGGGGAATGAGAGATTATTAGTTTAAAATTTGCTAAAACTCAGACATGACATTATATTACCCAATTTAGAGGGCTTGTTGGAAGCATTCTTAGAGAAATAGTCATAATCCATGCCTTGAAGAATCTATAGAATCCTTAAACAGTGGAAGATTGAATTATGTGGGCTTTAGGAATCATAAATAGTAATTTTTTAGGTGCACTAAGTATGTAAGAAAGAAGGAATCCAAAATACAGTCCTAAGGGAAAAACTGTGACAATCCTAATATGCTAGCATAATAAGAAATATTAAGGACAAGTTGAACAAGGAGTCATAGAAAGTGTGTTGGAAGTACTGGTAGCTTTGAAGAGTGTAATAAAACCTTAGAAAAATCCAAAAAGTAGAGGCTTCCTTATCAGTCTTATCACAGTCCTTTTGAGGAGTTTGAGGATGGTAAATAAGAGAAAATAAAGTTATGATCAAGTTTTTATGAATGATACTAATGGAATGGGATGAAGGAGTTGGTAAGGAGTGAAATGAAAATGAGGAGTGTTGAGTGAAAGAATAACTTAGAATAAACAAAGAGGAAAGTCTGAAACAGGGTTAGAAGATTGCTTAGAGACAAGAGCAAGTAAGAAGATAAAGAAGCCATACACATGAAAATATGAGAAATAGTGTTAGAAGGGTATAAAGACATTGAAAATTCATTGAATAAGGTAGAATAATAAGGATTAAGGTGAATCTAAGATCTAATTCAGTGGGAAAGAGCTTAAACCAAGGCAAGTCAAAATTGACCTAGAAGTACAGTCTTACAAAGGACTTAAGGAACATATAAGAGTTGAAGGAGTGTCTTGAAGAAGTAGGTAAATAAAATACATAAGGGAATAGATGGTGATGAAGACGTACAATTTCTTGTAACCAACCATCTTAAGTGTCTAGTTAGAATTTTTTTCGAGTCTATCATGCATACTTTTTGGAAATACAAGCTCACTAAAAAGACATAGATTTATATTCACAATAGTCTTTGTGCTATCTTTGGAAACACATTATCTTGGAAAGAAGTTATGCCAGACATCAATATTTTTCATAATGTGATTGCCAAGTCTTCTAAAAAATTGGTTATCGACCACTTGTGGAAGAGCAAATGCAAAATATTTTCAGGTTGCTCAGAAAGAGCTTGCTTACAACATTGATTTGGATCACCAAATACCAATGATTGAAGAGCAAATGGGAAAGCTCGAAGATAATCAAATGGTCCATTTTAGAAGATTGAAATTGTAGTTGTAGTTATTATGTTCTAGATTCTTTTCTATGTACAGGTAACAACCATATGAATTCTTCCTTAGTCGTGGATCAAAGCTAATAGAAATAAAGCTAGATAAAATTAACTTGAAACTACAGTATAATCGTCCATTGTAAAAAACAAGTTTCTCTGAACCTGGTAAAAGAATACTTTTTATTGTCTGATTGGACGTACATAATGGAAGGGTATGCCCTAAAAAAATCTCCATGGCTCTCGACCCTCCTAGAAATGTCCCTAAAAAATCAGAATCTTTCTATTCAAGCTTCTTAAACAAGCCATACAAATTACACAGGCAGTTCCCTCTTGTGTTAAAAATTTGTTTAAGAAAGTTAAAAGAGTTAAAGAAAAATTACATTACACATGTATTTTGCTGATTTTTGAATGAAAATTCACATGTTTTACATAATAGAATTTCCTTATCAAAGCCTGTACGATTTTGAATAAAATACCTGGCTCGTCGTTGCTGGACTTCGTCGTTGGAGGGCTCGCTTATGAAAGGGCTCTCGCCTGGTGTGGTGGGCTCTGATCCAAACTTCGCGCGAAGGAGGCGGGGCGGAGGAAAATGATTTCCTCCGCAGAGCCTCCAATATACATACAGGGGTGTTCGCGCGAACACCATTCGCGCGAATAGGGTTCGCGCGAACAGAGTATTCGCGCGAACATGTTCAATTGCACCACGTGGCAAAAAAATGGCTTACGTGTCTATTCGCGTGAAACTGGTTCACGCGAAGACTCGTTCGCACGAACCCTCCTTGGAAAACGCGCCTTCCCCATTTTGGCTCACATTTTCGGGACAAAAAGTGGGACACAACACCATGCATTGACCCACTCCTTACCGTAGAAGACATTGAAAACTGTAGAATGAACTTAAACTTTGCACTCAATGGAACCTCCTAGTTTGAGTAAACAAGAACTCGAGAATGGGCTTATCGTCTTAGTCAGTATGTTTAGTGACAATGCCTTAAACCTGTCTATTAGGAGTGACACAGTCAAACTTTTCTTGGAGTGTGTAGAGATAACTCCTCCTTCATATCCTTGTGGACTACCTTGTCTTCCGAAGATAGATTTAAAATTAATTTTCTTCATCGAATGAGATCCCTGTTTGATCCAGACGACATAGATGGAGGTTGTGACTTAGTTTCTCTAAGTCTTAAACTATTGTTACTGAACTCCTTAGTTCCGCTCAGCTAAATGGGTTACCTTGGTATTCTCTCAACATAACATCTTGGTCCCTTCTGGAAGACGGTTTAGCATAAATTGGTCCTCTCGCTTAAAACTCATATTTAGTTGAGGAGTAGACCCTTAGGTGAAGTTGGAATTAATCTAAAACTCAATTGATTTGGATGTTAACTTAGGGTTCTTGTGCTTCAAGTATCATAATAATGTATGTCTTCAAGAGGTTAGGCAAACCATTTCGTAACTCCTTTTGCAAGACAATGCTAGTAATAAGGCCATAACATGACGTATAAAATAAATCATATGAGAGTAAAAATGAGAATTGAGGTTAGGATGCCGCCACTCCTCTGGGAGACCTTATAACTCAATTAAATATCTTTATGTGTTTCAATGAATATGTATTGCATTGTTGTGATCAAACTACGAGAAAAAAAAAGATATATAAATATAAAAAGGAAGTCATTAAGTCATTGATTTAGAATAACTATGGTAGGGAAAAAACTATTCCGTGATCGAGGAATGTTTTTGGCAAAAAGCTACCTTGTATCTAAATCTCCGTTAAATCCTTATTTTGCATTCTGGACATCAAGTCACTTTCACTTGAGATGTAAGAGTAAAAAGGTAGACATTGATTATATGTTCGAGAAGAATATTCTTAACATAAGGTCAAGATAATTAAGAACTTTATATGCTTTTGAATTATGACAAATAAGAATGCAAGTTATGGAAAATTTTGTAAAGAATAAGAAGCCAACTTAAAATGGTCAAACTGTAAAATTAAATGTGGAATGAACTTAAAGTTTATGCAGATGGGAAAAGGAGAAAGTTATCCTCGCATAATAATGTTCTTGAATGTTAATCGTAACTAAAATTCAAATAAAGAAAAGATGTGTTGTGGGTTTCCCCATCCTGAGTCTTCTTTTCGTGGTTGGGGGCAATCGCTAGTATTCATTCATTGGGAAAAGTGTGGCATCAAAATGCCTATATTGTTTTCATGTGTCTATGTGAGTCGATGACTTGTGTAATTGTCGCATGAGTCAATTTTCGTACTGGATCCCTTTCGTGTTGTGTGTAGTGAGCTATGTAGGTCAAAAAAATTATCCCGGTATTTTACGATTGTATTGTGTGTGTAAAATGTGGGCATTTCAATTATATTTTAATAAAATTGATAAAAATACATATTTTAATTTATTCAAGCATTACGCAGACATTATCGTGAGAGCTAATGGAATGTAACCCTAGAGACCCTAAAAATTGACTTTCTCTCAATAATCCATAACTTTCTCCCTAGTTTCTTGTTTTACACAAAATTATAGTCATTTGAACTGGGATAAATAAAGATACACTATGGAATCATTAAAATATGTATTTTCTGAAGTTTTACATTCCAATTTGCATGTTTTATTTGTTCCTTGAGTGATGCCTTGAAAGGTGGAGGTGTAATAAATGAGAAAACATGGCCAACAATAGTAATTAATTGTTTCCTACATTCTAGCCTATATTATAAGGTCTCTTCCTTCTTCCTCTCACAACTTAGCAAGTGATATAAAATGTAAAGGGGTTCTTTTTCCAAAGGAGTTAGAAACTTTCAAGGCTTCCCCTCTCTTCACTAGCTGAGATATTGTGAATTTGTAGGTTCTCAAGCCTTTGTTTTCAAGACTATAATGGAAGCCATTGCTTCTTCTAAATACGTGACGCAGGTGCACATTATTGAAGTAATAAAAGGGTGTTTTTGTGAATAATCTTGGTCCTTTCATCCTTCTATATTTCTTTGTGCCTTTTCTCATACTTACAAGTACATTGTGTGAGTTCAAGTTTCTCTTGTAGGTTCTTAGTGTTATGTTCTTATCAAGTGGTGGCATATTGCATGCAGCTAAGTTGTGGTGCTTGTTCACCTTTCTCAAGTTCATCCTTATTCACTGGAAGAATGATAACTTGTTTTTATGATTGATTTCAACAAAGGGAATGCGTGCTTCCTAATCTTTGGTATTCTATAACCTCTCTAAGTTACAGTAGGTGAAGTTTACTTGTGGTGCACACACCCTCTTCAAATTAACTCTTCCCGATTCTAGAAACACCCTTTATTTGGTGCATCACCATCCGTAGTATAGTTTCATTTCTTTCAAATCTCTCTCCCTAATCCCTTGAAATGTTATCATAAACCTAGTTAGCCATTTTTCTTGCATTAGGAGTAGTGTAGTGCTTAGTTTAGGAACAGGAAGTTGGCCTTCTCTCGGAGGGTCACCTCAATCCCAAGTCCCATAGCTTGAGATTTGATCCCATGTTACCCAATCACACTAAATTTTGTGTTCACCTTTAGGCCATTCGGGGGGCACCGGGCACCGATTTGTGATAATAGTTTTTACACGCTGGGTGGGACAAGAGTTGGTACTCTTTTCACTTTCACAAATAAAAGTACTCGGAGACTCTATCTCTCTCGTATTTCAAGTTTCATTGTATTCACTTATGCAAAGAATTCAGACAAGAGCTTCTTCAAAGAAAGGAAATAATTAGCATATCAAAATTTATTTGTCTCCTCCAAGTAGAAGAAGAAGAGGCATCTAGACATCACTAGTTGTGGAATTACTTAATTTCATTAAGTTGTTGTGCTCTTAGTGAAATTTCAGCCTTACGAGGTATACCAAAGAAAAACTAGCGACTTATTGATCAAAGTGACCTACCTGTCTATGTTGCAGAATTTTAGTTTTATCCATTTCCATCTAGTTTTCTTCAAACATCTTTCCATTCATGAAGCAATGTCATCATGGCTTCATTTCGACAGTGGGATTCCCACTTGCAGAAGAGGTAGTTCTTTCCATATTTAGGCTATTAAAATCCACCTCTAAACCAATTTCATGATGAATATCAGTTTGAGCATGCATGTCCACATGAGAAAGATGTAGATCAATTTGGTTATCCACCAAAATGGGGGCCACTGAAGAATAATGACATGCAGATTCTGGAATCTATTCCACACATGAAGAAGACCACTTGTAGAAGAATGTTTGTGAGTTGGAGCATAACATGGTGCAAATAAGGATCAATGACATGATAAAGGTAGCTCAAATTAGCTTCAACATTCGATACCACTGGAATATCCCTATACCATGTGAGATTACTCCTCAACAAAAGCTTCAATGCATAATCAATACGATGACTCAAGTTGGAGAATGGATCAAGAAGAAGGATGTTCATGAATATAATGTTAGTCAATCTTGTCAATTGAAGGTCCTTACATTACCACCTTACAACCCTATTTTTGTGTCTCCATCCATGTAGTTTCAACCTAAAGCACATGATCCTAACCTTCCATTTACTACCCCTATGGTGGAATTCATTTCATCACTTTCATTTATCCATTCCATCATGAATCTTCCATGCCTCTTTCTTCTAGAGTTCCTTATTTCCTACAAAGGCCACCAAGACAAGAATATGAATCTCTTCTACTTCCTCAAATGGTGAGTAAATTAGTTGAATCCCAATTTTTCACTTGTCTCAGTAGTCCTAAACCCATTTTGGGAAGAGCATCATCAAGAAATGAGTGAAAGGGAGGAGTATATGGTCAATGAGACTAGTAAGGAAGAGCAAGCAAAGAATTTGAAGTAGTGGGATACAAAACTTCACATCAAGAAAACTCCACTTCTGACCAAACCTGATTTCAAAGTTGAATCTCAAGAATAAGCGGAAAAAACTAGTTTTGTACCAGAAATAAATCCATAGTTGAATGAGGAAGAGCAACAATCTACTTGTTTAGAATTTAGTATTCATATCGGTTGTATATCATCGAGGAGTTTGGATCAACAAAAAGGGAAAGTTAGTAGTATAAGAGCATGTTCCAGTTAAATAAGAATGAATCTCAAGTGTACAAGGTAGTTCTAGTGAGTGCAATGATCCTAATCGCCATGCATGTCAAGAACTTGCATCGATTTTGGAGGGTTATATCAGCTTTGTAACATTCCCATTTTAAGACTTTAGAAACAAGAGAAAATTTTTTTACATAATGTTCTCTTTTCTAAATAAAAATCATTTAGAACACACATTCCATGCCAATCAATCTCAAAATAGATAACCATATGTAGCTGTAATGACTCGGTATGATACCGATCTCTCATTCCATGACTCGGTTATCAACCGATCTCTCATGTTAACTTGAAGTATAGAATACTTTATGTATACTATGTATACTTGGTTCTCCTACCCTATTTCGGTACTGAGTGATCTATTTAAAGAACCTATCTAAATATTTGTTACCAATATTCATCTGACATCACATTGCTTTAAACTAGGTGACATAGGACAATGCAACCAGCAACTTGTGATACTTTGGCCAAAGATTTTCAACATACTGTTCATGTTACTATTCCTAGATGGCATACTCGTCATTCTGGAATACATCCTTCACCTCACTCTTTTGTTATCTAGATTGGTCTTGACTGACTACCGTCAGTCCACTTGCCCAAGGTTTAACCCTAGTCCAGTTAGAAACATAATTTATTATAGGAAGGCACTCACAATGCCATAGGGTATATGGGCATACTTGGTTGACCTAAGTCAACCAGATGTGCCAAGATACCCTAAGCCATTGAAAGCTACTACCTATCCTAAACATGCTACTAACTTGACCTAGAGAGAAACTAAGTTCAAGTCCTTATTTGTGTGTAGATCTAGATGATCAATGTAGAAGGGTGTTGCCACATGTCAACTACCACTTGTATTCTCAAGAAGACCCATGTCTTCTATAAGGTACATCCTGAAGTTGGTGTGTGCCAAAATACTACAAAAACTTCCTCATCATGATGTACATACCCCAAGGAGGTTATAAAGACATTATTAATTTGGATTATTAAATAGATTACAATAACCCTACTAGTCTCTAATCCAACCCTCCATAAGTTCTTTTCTATATTTGATTCAATTAGTCATAAAAAAAAATCATAACTGATTATTAATTTTTAAGTTCATTTTACTTGGCTTAACAAACAGATATCCAGAAATAGGATAGAAACATCATAAGTTCCATTATAATTAAACCTAACCATTCAAGAATGGTGTAACCACCAAATAGGTTCAACTAGAGTAGACTTTATAGGAAATTAAGTCTAATGATTAACGATTGTATCACCATTCTTTAGATTACATTACTTTGATCGAGGAAGGGTCTTCCTCTACATGATTAAGTATTAGGGTTTGTCATACCCTTCTTATCTTTCACAATTTCTATAGTTTTAATGCATATTCATTACGCATTCCATTACTAAGTTAGAATTGTTTAGATAAAGATTGATATCCTATGCAACTCAACAAGTTGCATATCAATAAGGGAAATTGAACTAATTCCCTTTATCTAGCTTATCAAGTTTATCTGAATTAAGCATATAACAGATATGAAGAATATCATCAAGATAGGATTTCAATCTCCTTCATAAAATACAAGATAATTTACACAACAATTACAAGTAAATCTCCAACTTTCAATTCATCTTTTAGGAAACTATATAATTACAAAACTGTGTGTAATTCATGCATGATGTATAACAAACAACCTCCATTATAGAAAGAATACAACTTTTCTTTTTCATACAACTAAATAATGAATTGAAACTCTTTACATAATATCCAAAATTAAATAAGCCAATACAACATGAAATTTATTGTCTTCTCTCATCCCTTACGATGTCCATCTGCAAAATTACTAGCATGGGTCAATTCAATGAATTGAGCATGATAAGCACTAAGCATTAAAGTAAAGTGCATTCCACTAATTGTTTCATTAAACAACTCTACTTTTATGAAACAATTAATAGGCATCATACAAATAATCATAAGTAATAACATCTAGAAAGAAGAACAATTAAGAGAGTCTGAATTCACTTTTAAGAAAAGAGCATAATATAATCAGTAACATCGAATTACATCACAAGACCTAGTTGATCCTATCAATTACTTTTAAACAGTCAACAAGTCTTGTCCTTCCATTGTTTCATAAATTCATAAGAATAGAAAAACACATTTAACTTTTCCAAGCAACAAAGAGGTTAGTTACAACATAACTCATATTAGTATGCTTCATCTTTCCATATAAACAAAGAAGAGAATCAATACATATCTATTTCTCAGACACAATTCCTCTGAAGGAAAGAATCAGGTTTAGAACACACATCACTGCCTCAGTCCAAAGATGACAAAATAAGGAGTCCATAAATAAAGAGGCAACAACAAAACAAGAATCCCAATTCAATCCAAGTAGATTAAAATAGTCTAACTGAAAGTTTTACTAACTTTAGTATGTTAGTAGTATATAATTCAAAAGTTCTAAAACCAAAATTTCCAAAAATCCAAGCTATACTCGAATGAAATAAATCTCTTAACCAATCCACAAGAAAATTCCCATCTCAGAAGAGAATCAATAAAAGAGAATTTTGGTCAATGAACTTATATAGTTAACATAAAAAGGATCTCAAACCAAAAGGACCCAATCCATATTTCATTTCATTTATACTATGAAATGAAATCCTTTATTAAGTACAAACTTAGAATTCCTTAGCTAGTTCCAAAAGAGAACTCAAACAGAATGCACAATCAAAGAATGCACATTACTAACTTCCATTACAAACTTACAAATGAAGACCTATTTCCATTCACCCAGCTCAAGTTCAAATTCATTCTCTAAACAAAATTCACAGTACCATCTCTAAACAACATATTGTCCCCAAGAGATCCTATTCACTTCTCTGTCAAAAACCTAGAGATCCATTCAAAGAACCCAACAAGGAATAGAAATATGCAACAGTGCAAGATAGACAAGGGTCAATGAAACTCATGGTCCCAGGGACTAAATTTCCAAGCATTCAGAACATGGATACCGTATTCCCTTCAAACGACACACATTAAAAATAGGTTTAAATTCAACATTCAATTAAAACCCACAAATCAGATGAAATATCTAAAGAGAGTAAGGAACTAAACAATCTGTTCAAGATAAGTACTGTCCCTAACTTCCTCCAACTCAACTGAATAGAATCACCACAAGCCTCACGAGTTTCATTTAAAAGCTTAAGATAGGTAAGGATTTGTTCAACATCAAGACAAAAAGGAAATAAATAATACATTCCATAAACCTCTACAATCGATATGACTGTCCCAAAATAGATCATAGTTCTAGTCCATTAATTCCTAAGAATAAAACAACCAAGCTTCCCACATGACATGGGTTCACTCAGGGCAGAGAGGGAGAGGTTTTACTTCGATTTCTCTCACCCTGTCGAGTTCAAGGGAGGCTATACAGTCCAAAGGACATAAGCAATAAAACCATTCACACCCAAGGAGTGACACGAAGGAGATTACAAGGAGGTTACCAGTTCGGCATCAAACCAAAATAAACTCTCAAGCTACCATCGAGTAGACAATCCATAAAGGAGATTAAGCTTCCAAAACTAGATAAACCAACAAAACCTAATTTGCAAAACAGGTAGAGAATTAAATTTCATGATAATGAAATACTTATACGAGACGAATACGAGCTTCAAACAAAATTTCTAATTTTCCACAAGATTCTATTACCAGTTCAGGAAAACACAAAAAAATCCAATGCGAGTCTAGAGTTCATAATTCCATAAAAAGAATAAAACCTTATCTTAGAGTAATTATACAGAAAAAAACTCACAACTCAACTACAAGTCCATCATAAGAACCAAATGTAAGTATAGTGTCAAATACAAAGGTTCAACCTAAAGTACAGATCTACACTAAGTTCCAACACAGTCCAACACAAACACATAGTCCCCATACAAAATCTTAACAAAATTCTGAAGCTTCAATACTAATTTCAGAGCTTCGAGTACAAGCTTAGAACACTACGGAGCTCTACTTCAAAAACACAAGACTAAACAGAGATTTGGAACCAAAAAAGCAACAAGCCAGTTCTTTCAACATTAGTCTCGAATGTAAGAAACAAAGCTTTGAATACAAGCTACAAAGCTTCCACTACAAATTTCAGAGCTCCCAGTATAAGTTATAGAGCCCTTAATACAAATTTCACATGAATACCATTGATAACTAGTACTGAGAAAGTTCCCAAAAACTTCCATTAACAGCAAAGGATTCACATTCCAAAACCCACATAAATTTCAAGAAAACATGCAAGTAAATAACTAGATACATCATGTAAAAATATATGTCTAGTGACCAGAGTTGTTTTAATGAATCATTTAGAAGAAAGCAATAAATCTTAATGGGTAGAGCCTATCGTGCCTGATAGTGCCTCTTCCGATTCGAAAGAATACTTCAGATGAGTTTCGAACACCCCTTCTTCTCCAAGCAAGATCAAACAACAATAATATTTTTCAAAATGCCTCTTATACATTCCTCGAACTAAAAATAGATCTAGAGAATTCAAAAATATCCACTAAGTGCAGATCAAACTATTGGTTTGAAAAACTAGATAGCTCCATGCAGAGAAAAATGTGAAGCATGCAAAGCAAAACAACCCCCAACAAATCCATGAACATTCCTTCCAAGATAGCTTGCTCGCAGAAAACCATGCAAATTAATGCCATTAATTTGCATATTCCTACTTATCTCTCCTTGTCACCTCCAGCCAAGGTTAGTGAGACTAAATTTAACTTCCACATGCATTTCCAAACTTAGTGATGCCTCCACATAGGTTCCTCCAAATTTCCATGTAATTACCAAGTCTGGCAGTACTCTGCCTTTTTAAATAAAAAATCACATCTCATTAATAGCTTAGGAACCACCGCTTAGCTCCCACTTTCCAATCGACCCATAGGTTCCCTTTCCTACCCATTAGTTTAGGATAGATACAATTTTCTTAGGTTAGATCTTAGGTTAATTTAAAAATATAACCTTAGGATATAACCTTCAAACAATAGATTGTCACCTTAGGTTAGGTCTTAGTTTAACCAAATAGTATAGGCAATAGGTTAGAAATAACTTAGCATCCCTTAGGTTATTTCCCCTCATGCTAACTTAGTATTACAACTTAGGTTAGGTTTTCATCCCACGTAGAGTGGTATAGGAAGAGTTAGGAAAATTTACCTGAGTCTTGAATCTTATTAGGATAGAATGTATAGATATATGACACATTATAATATCTCTTTGTCAAGAGCCCTGAAGCAGGTTTCCTTTTCCCTTAATGCCATTAAGCACCTTGTAAAAAGCAATCAAGAAGATCTCGAGCACAACACACAACAAAATGCAGGCATGGTCTTTCAAGATAATAAATAATTTGCAACAAACACAAGTTTAGTCTGTTAAGTCTCTTAATCAATGAATGTTAGTTTTTCATTCAGTTAGATAAGAATATTTAAAACATTCCTTGGATCACTGGAATTGATCCAAGGATGATTCAATGCGAGAGATAAATTTGTAACTCTTAAAACCAGATTGTAACTTATCAAATAAGAAGTGGAAATGGATTCCTGAAAGCCATATCATTTCAGTCCAATGAATCCAAGAGTAGAGATGATTTATCCATAACAAGCATGATTTTCAACCATCAAGGAAACATACCTAATTTAAGAAAATCACATGCCAACGCTTGTAATGCAAAGGGAAATATAATCGTTTGTTCAAGGTGTTACATACTTCCCTCCTAAAAAGAATCATTGTCTCGATGATTATCTCATTTTAATCAATGCAATCAGGATACTCAATTTATTCACTTTCATAAAATAAGTTTGCAACAATATCTAAATTTAAAGTTTCAGAAATCAGCATTTACATAGTTGTTTATTTAAAAACAATAGTTGTCCATTCATAACCGGCAGACTTATTGACATATAAAGATAAAATAAACACATTTTTTAGCATCACCAAAGTCAATTTTGATCAAATAAATATGGAAAAGTAGTTTTCATATCGTCCAAGTTTTCCCAGGTTGCACTTTCTTCATTAAAATGGTCCCACTGGACCTTACATTGACTTATCTCACAATTTCTCAAATGCAACTGGCGAGTTTCCAACACTCGTATGGGTTTAACCATGATTATTCCTAGGTCTTAGACCTGTAAGGAATTCCAATTTAACACATGTGATAAATCTGAAATGTATTTCTTAAGCAAAGAAATGTGGAAAACATCATGCATTCATGACAAAGCAAGAGGTAATGTTAAATGGTAAGCTACAGGGTTGATTATTTTAACTATCTCAAAAGGTCCCACATAATGAGGTGATAACTTGGTAGCCTTGCCAAAATTTATAGAGCTATTTTTTTATTTAATCCAAAGAAAGACTTTCTCACCAAGTTCAAATTTCTTGTGTAGCCCCTTTAAATCAACATAACTCTTTTCCTATCCACATCTTCCTTCAAGCATTCACGAATCATTTTAACTTATTGTTCCATTTCAGTAAGAATTTCAGGTCCAATTACCTCTCTATCCTCAATGTTGTCCCAACTAACAGGGGTTTTGCATTTTCTTCTCGTATAATGCTTCGAAAGGTACCATCTTAAGAGAGGCATGATATGTGTTATTATATGCAAACTCAACTAGTGGAAGGTACTATTCTCACTTATACTACTGATCCATACAATACATTCATAACATATCCTCTAAAACTTGATTAACTCTTTCAGTCTGTCCATCCATTTTTGGATGATATGCAGAACTGAAATTCATATTAGTCCCTAGAGTTGCATTAAGCATTTACCAAAACCTTGACATCATTCTAGGATTTATATCCGATATGATTAATTTTGATACTCGATGTAATCTAAAAATTTTGTTTACAAATCTTTTAGCTAACACGGAGAGTCATCCTTGATTATGCACGGTAAAATGTGCTACCTTTGTTAGCATATCCACAACTACAAAAATAACATCATGTTTATTTCTTGACATAGGTAACCTTTATACAAATTTCATTCTTATCACTTGCCATTTGTACTATGGTATGCTATGAGGATATAATAAACTGGTTGGGTGCATATGTTCTACTTTAACACGTTAACATTCAAGGAAATGTGTCACAAAATCTATAACATCCTTTTTCATTCCCTTCCAGAAATATTGTTGTTTTATATCAGCAAGCATATTTGTAATACCAGGGTGTCCAAAAAAAGGTGAATTGTGAAATTCTGCTAACAATTTCTTTCTTAAATTGTTTAGCGAAGGTATGTATACTCTGTTTTCAAATCTTAAGATTCCTTCATTGTCAAAGTGAAAACCTTTATACCTCCAATCATTAGGATCTGCAACAAGCATTGTCTTTACTTGCTGAAAGTAAGAATCAGATTCCATAACACTTTTTACTTCATCCTTAAATTGAGTTCTCAATGTTATAAGAGCATAAATGTGCTTCCTATGACTTAGAGCGTTAACCACTCTATTTTCTTTACCCTTGATATAACTGATGTCAAAATCATATTGAGACAAAAACTCTAACCACCTTCATTATCTTACATTAAGATTTGGCTGAGTGAAGATATACTTTAGCCCAAGATGATCAGTTTTCAATTCAAAAGGTTTACCAAGCAGGTAATGCCTCTGAATTTGTAGTGCATGAACAATGGTAGCAACATATAAATCATGTGGAGCATAATTAAACTCAGGTAACTTTAGTTTTCTACTTTCGTAAGCTATGACATGATCATTTTGTAACAAAATACCTCCTAGACCTTCACTAGATGCATCAGTTACCACCATAAAATCTCCATTAGGATCTGGTACTACTAGAATAGGTGCTGAAGTTAACTATTCCTTCAAACTTTTTATCCTTCTTTTGTAAGGAAGTTATTGGTGTAGCCACCTTAGAGAAATATTTTACAAATTTTCTATAGTAGCCAGCAAGCCCCATGAAGCTTCTAACTTCATGTACATTATTTGGTGTAGGCCACTCAGTTATAGCTACAATTTTTGAAGGATCTACAACAATTCCATTCTAACTTATTATATGTCCTAAATAGTGTACTTTTGTGTCATAGAAAGAACATTTAGATAGCTTACGGAATAGGCGTCTCTTTCTTAATATTTCTAAAACTATCTTCAAATGCTTATGGTGTTCCTCTATACTTTAAGAATATATGAGAATGTCATCTAAGAATACGAGCACATATTTGTCCAAGTATTCTTGAAAGATATTATTCATTAAATTCATAAATGTTGCAGGTGCATTTGTTAATCCAAAAGGTAAAACCATGAACTCATAATGTCCATACCTTGTTCGGAAAGTTGTTTTATGAATGTCCTCATCCTTAATCCACAATTGATGATATCCAGATTGAAGATATATATTAGAATATACCGATGCTCCATTCATATAATCAAACACATAATCAATCCTAGGGAGTTAGTATCTATTCTTGATTGTTGCTTTGTTTAAAATTCTATAATTAATGCACAATCTAAGTTTTCCATCCTTCTTTTTCAAAAAAATTACAAATGCTCCCAAGGTGAAGCACTTGGTCTAATCAAACATTTAGAAAAAATTCTTGTAATCGAGCCTTAAGCTCTACTAATTTTGTAGTAGTCATTCGATATGGTGCTTTATAAATCGGTTCAGTTTTAAGCTTGATCTCTATTGTGAAATCAAACTCCCTTTTAGGTGGAATACCTGACAATTATTCTAGAAATACATCACTGAAGTCTCATAACAATGAATATTGTTCCATGACATCATTATTCCCTTCATTTCTTCAGAAATTTTTACTACATATAAGGTACAACCTTTATTTTTGTCCTTTTTAAGTTACATAGTTGACATTTTTCTAATAGAAATCTCACATTTCACACCCTAAATCTCTATTATTTTTTGCAGTCATTTAAACAACTAATGTGTTTTTCAAAATAGTCCACTTTAGCCTTATGTTCTGCTAACCAATTAACACCTATAATTACATCATAAGACCCCAAAGGTGGAACATAAATATCAACTTTAGTGGAAAAGCTAGGTAAATCAAGGACTGCTCCAAAAAGACACATACTAACTTTATGAATAGCATTGTTTCCATACTATACGCCTATGTTTTATCCATGTTTCCAGCTTTTATTTTTAGTTTTGATGCTAATTTATTAGAAATAAAACATTCAAAAGAGTCTAAGATCAAAAAGGATAGTTATAGGTAAACCAAATAACTTACCCGAAACTTCTATAGGCATGGCATGTTTCTCAACTTGCTTGTCAGCTACTGTAGCATGTATCTTGTGCTTTGCTGATTACAATCATCCTTTTTCAAAGGGAATTGATTTGTGTAATGATCTTTTCCACAGTTATAACAGCCTCTTGTAGGTCCCTTTCTAGGCTCAGGTTTATTTCCAGCCCTAGAGTTATCGTTCTGACCCCTATAGGTCTTCTGCCCATTATTATTGTTCTTGAAAAAGTTGTTCTATGCATTACCAACAAACTTGTTTGTTGTTGCTTTCTTATTAGTATCAAATGAAAACTTACTTTTCATTATGAATTTCTTCCATGGTCCTTTCTTAGGTGCAAGAGATGATGAAGAGGAGTTGGAAATTTTCTTCCTTACTTCCTCCTTATGAGCAAAAATTTCCTTTAATTTCTATTCCTGCCTTATGGCCTTTTCAACAACCCCTTCCATCATGGTTGGGCTGTGAACATCCACCTCTCCTCCTATAAAGGAATTAATCCCATAATAAATTTATGTATCCTGAACTTCTCATCAGTTTGGTATTGAGGTACATACTTAAGGAGTTTTGTAAACTACTCCCAATACTCTGTTATAGTTAGCTTTCCTTGAGCTAAGTTTTGGAATTCAATCATTAATTGATCATAGTAAAGTTGCGGCAGCCAACATTACCTAAATTATTATTTAAATTGATCCCATGTGATATTAGTTTCATCAATATTTAGGTCATCCTTATGGTTGTCCCACTATGAAGATGCCTCATGGGAAAGCTGATATGATCCGCATATCACCTTTGTTTCTTCTGAGAAATTCCTTATTGCAAATTATTTATCCATTTCATGAGCCAATTCTCAGCCCCATCTCTTAATGTGGTGTCATCAAACTTGGGTGGACTTATCCTTTTTATATCATTAGTGAGTTCAAATTTGCCAACCTAGCCTTTTTGTTCTCGGGATGATCGTATGCACGTTCACATTGTTATTATCAACACCTACATTGGTGTTGTCCTCGGGAGGTGGCTAATTATTGTTATTAGCTTATTCTTTCTCCTCATTGCCGATTATTTGTTGTTCAAGTATAGCCAAATGATCTCTTGTGTTCAACAAGGCAACAAGGATCTCATTGAGTTTTTGGGCATTTTCTACTCCTTCCTCAGGTGGAGGATTATTTGCAATATTTCCTCTTGTTCTAACCATTTTATGTTACAAGAAAATTTATGTTTCATCACATTATGGACACAATAGGTCCAAGAGTGGCAACCTTCATCTCTCGATACCAAGATGTAACATTCCCATTTTAACACTTTAGAAGAAAGGGAATTTCTTTTTACATAACATTCTTTTTCTAAATAAAACATCATTTAGAAATCACATTCCATGCCAATCAATATCATAACAAATAACCATATGCAGTTGTAATGACTCGGAATGATACCGATATCTCATGTTAACTTGAAGTATATAATACTTTATGTATACTACATATAATTGGTTCTCCTACCCTATTCCAGGTACTGAGTGATCTGTTTAAAGAACATGTCTGAATATTTTTTACCAATATTCATCTGACATCACGTTGCTTTGAACTAGGTGACGTAGGACAACGCAACTAGCAACTTGCGATACTTTGGCCAAATATTTTCAACATATTGTTCATGTTACTATTCCTAGACGACATACTCGTCATTTTGGAATATGTCCTTCACCTCACTCTTCTATTATCTAGATTGGTCTTGAATGACTACCATCAGTCCACTTGCCCAAGGTTTAACCCTAGCCCAAGTTAGAAACATAATTTATTATAGGAAGGCACTCACAATGCCATAGGGTATATGGGCATACTCAGTTCACCTAAGTCAACCGGATGTGCCAAGATACCCTGAGCCATTAAAAGCTACTACCTATCCTAAACATGCTACTAACTTGACCTAGAGAGAAACTAAGTTCAAGTCCTTATTTGTGTGTAGATCTAGATGATCAATGTAGAAGGGTGTTGCCACATGTCAACTGCAATGTTGTATCCTCGAGAAGACCCGTGTCTTCTTGAAGGTATAGTCCTATAGTTGGCATGTGCCAACATCCTACAAAAACTTCCTCATCATGATGTACATACCCCAAGGAGGTTATAAAGACATTATTAATTTGGATTATTAAACAGATTACAACAACCCTGCTAGTCCCTAATCCAACCCTCCATAAGTTCTTTTCTATATTTGATTCAATTAGTCATAAAATAACTTCCTTAACTTATGATTGATTTTTACATTTGTTTTACTTGGCTTAACAAACAGATATCCAAAAATGGGACAGCAACATCATAAGTTCCATTATAATGAAACCTAACCATTCAAGAAAGGTGTAACCACCAAATAGGTTCAACTAGAGTAGAATTTATAGGAAATGAAGTCTAATGATTAACGATCATATCACCATTCTTTAGATTACATTACTTTGATCGAGGAAGGTTCTTCCTCTACATGATTAAGTATTAGGGTTTGTCATACCCTTCTTATCTTTCACAATTTCTATAGTTTTAATGCATATTCATTACGCATTCCATTACTAAGTTAGAATTGTTTAGATAAAGATTGATATCTTATGCAACTCAACAAGCTACATAGCAATCAAGGAAATTTAAATAATTCCCTTTATCTATCTTATCAAGTTTATCCAAATTAAGCATATAACAGATATGAATAATATCATCAAGATAGGATTTCAATCTCCTTCATAAAATACAAGATAATTTACACAACAATTACAAGTAAATCTCCAACTTTCAATTCATCTTTTAGGAAACTATATAATTACAAGACTATGCAATTTAGGCATGTTGTATAACAAACAACCTCCATTCCAAAAATAATACAACTTTTCTTTTTCATACAACTGAAGAATGAATCAAAACTCTTTACATAAGATCCAAAATTAAATAAGCCAATACAACATGAAAGTTCTTGTCTTCTTTTATCACTTACAATGTCCATCTACAAAATTTTTAGCACGGGTCAGTTCAATGAACTAAGCATGATAAGAACTAAGCATTAAAGTAAAGAGCATTCCACTAATTGTTTCATTAAACAACCCTACTTTTATGGAACAATTAATAAGAATCATACAAATAATCATAAGTAATAACATCCGAAAGAAGAATAACATACAAAAGAGGAAGACCTTCTAAAAAGAATCTTAGATCTAAAAAGATGGAGAGGATATTCGCAGATGGTGTTCAACGAAAGTTGAACCAAAGAAGCAATTCCAACCACCAATCATTCCAAATGAATATTATTTCTTGGAATATTAGAGGCCTAAATGGAAACTCCAAGCAAAGAACCATCAAGGAGTTACGGGATTCTAGTAACCCCAGCATTTTGATTCTACAAGAAACTAAGATGAAAGCAAAGACCATTGAAAATTAAAAAAAAAAATTTGGGATAACTCGAAATGGCATTGTTGACTCTCGGGGAGCTCCTGAGGGTCTGGCTACTCTTTGGGACAGTAAGGCACCGTATCTTGGTATGATTCTTAATGATAATATTAATCATCTTGCAATCAAATTTTTCACTATTGAGAATAAGAGTGAATGGATCTTGTCTAACATTTATGCCCCTAACTCTGCTAGTGGTAGAAAAAAACTCTAGGCTAATCTTAAAAACTTTAGAAACCAACATTGCTCTGCTAACTGGCTTATCATGGGGGATTTCAACTCCCCACTAAACCCAAGCGAGAAGTTTGGAGGTACCTCCACCTTCTCTAATGGAATGGAGGATTTTGCTGACTTTATTGCTGAACAAAACCTCTTAGATGTGGATCTGCATGGTAATAAGTATACTTGGAATAATAGAAGGTTGGGAAAGGAGTTCATTCAGGTGAGATTGGATAGGGCTCTAATCTCAGCAAGCTGGATTCTTAGTCAAGACTTCCATCTCTCTTCCCTACCCAGAATTGGATCGGATCATAATCCGATTGCTCTAAACTTTCTCAATTGGACTAAACCCGCAAGAAGCTCATTCAAATTTGAAAAGATGTGGATGGAGCATGACAATATCTATGATAAGATAAAAGAATGGTGGGAATGGAATGGTGAAGGCACTGCTCAATTTAGATTGATTCAAAAACTCAAAAATGTCAAAAAGAAAGTCAAAATTTGGAATAAAAGCATTTTTGGAAATGTATTTGAAAAAAGAAAGAGTTAAAACGAAGCTTGGGATCTGGAGTTAAAAATGGATACTTTGGGGAGATCGGTCAAGATGAAGTAAATGAGAAGAATATTCTTTCGAGTTTACATACGATCGTAGTAGAGAAGAATCTTTTTGGCGCCTTAAATCTAGGGCTATCTGGCTTAAAGAGGGAGACAGGAACACGAAGTTCTTTCACATGACTACTTTGAAACACAGAGCCTGTAACAGGATCTTAGAGGTTTCTAAAAACAACGGGAGTATCATAAAATATTCCAACAACATTAAGAAAGAAGCGCTTGACTTCTACAAAAATCTTCTTGAAGAGAGAAATGTCAGCAACTCTGAAGCTATTTCCTTTATGTTGGAGGCCATCCCTCAGAATAATATCGAGGACCAGAAATTCAGAGACATCACCAAAGCTGTCACGCTTGAAGAACTGCAAAAGGCTAGTTTTTTCTCTTGAGGGGGATAAGGCTCCTGGACCGGATGGGTTCTCTATTAATTTTTTTCAGAAGTTCTAGGAAATCTGCTCGGAGGATCTTCTCAAAGTGGTGAATGAATTCTATAGAACGGGAAATCTTCTTAAAGAGCTCAATAACACTCACATTGTGCTGGCACCTAAAAAAATGGATGCAAAAGATTTCAAGGACTTCAAACCTATCAGTCTTGTTAATGCCATTTTTAGAATCTTTACCAAAATCATTACTACTAGACTACAGCTCATAATGAATGATCTTATCTCAAGGCAGCAGAGTGGCTTTATTAAAGGCAGGATAATACAAGACGGAGTGATTATGGTTCACGAGACTATACATTCCATGGAAAATAATAAAAAGGCAAATATGGTCCTTAAGCTTGATATGAATAAAGCTTTTGAAAAGGTATCTTGGGTCTTCCTTGACAAAGTTTTAACTAAATTTCGGTTCACGGAAAAATTTAGAAGAATTATTAAGTCTTGTATATCTACAGCCAGGTTCTCGGTGGTTATTAATGGGGAGCCTGTGGGTTTTTTCACCAGCAGTAGATGTCTAAGACAAGGATACCCCATCTCCCCCTTACTCTTCATTCTTTTAGCTGACAGCCTTAGTAGAACAATCGGAAAAGCGGTTGAAGATGGCCTTTTAAATGGATCTAAACCCACTTCCATCAGCCAAGCTGTTTCCCATCAACAGTTTGCGGACGACACTATCCTTCTTCTTCTGGCTTCAGTTGTGGAAGAAAAGGCTATTAAGGCTCTATTACAACTCTATGAATCTGCTTCTGGGCAAGAGATTAATTATGATAAAAGCACCATTTTCTTTTTCAACACCCCTATGGAAAGACAACTGAAAATTGCTAAAATTACAAGGGTCAAATAAGTGCACTTCCAGCCACGTACTTAGGCCTCCCTCTCGGCACTAAGAAAGTCTCTCACAAGGTGTGGGATGAATTATTGGTGAGATTTCAGAAAAAAATGGCTGGTTGGAAAGGTGCCACTCTTTCTAGTGCTGGTAAGTGCCTACTCATTAAAAGTACTCTCCAAAGTCTTCCCATCTATATCATGTCACTTTTCAAAATTCCTTCTTCCTTCAGAGAGAAAATTGAGAGGACTCGGAATTTTTTTATGACAAGGCATGGAAGAGAAGTTCAAATTTCACTTAGTGGCCTGGGATAAGGTCTGCACCCCGAAGTCTATGGGAGGGCTGGGCATAAAAAATATTGAGAAAATGAATGAGGCACTCATTGCTAAGATGGAAATTTGGAGAATGCTATCGAGGAACAACCTGGATTGATTTAATTAAAGCAAAATATTTAAATCATCAAGCTTTTTTCTCCTATCTGCATGATGAACACCTCCCTATGGCTCCATATTTTGGAATAATCTGGTCAAGAGAAGAAACTTCATCAAGCAGGGTAGCAAATGGAAAGTGGGGGATGACAGGGAGATAAACTTCTGGGAGGATAACTGGTTTAGTGGTAATCTAATGGACAGATTTGGGATGGCTAAGGACAGCCTTATAAGCAAGTATGGTACTAAAATAAAGGACTACATTGAAGGAAATGGCATTAACAAGAATTGGAAAAAACTTACTGTGGAACAAATTGATCTGAAACAAATTACTTCCTCCCTTCAGGATCTTTTAGATCTTTTCCCTTTAAGTCAGTTGGATTCCAAGGACGAGCTGGTTTGGAATAATTCCCATGATGGGAAGTACTCATTCAAATCTGGTTATATCAGTCTTTTTCATAGCAATCAATCTGATTTTAATTGGAACAAGATTTGGATGCCCGAATTAACTCCCAAAATAAATTTCTTTCTTTGGCTGGCCATCAGAGGTAGAATTCTCACCACTGACAATTTGATGAGAAGAGGATTTATAATTCCTAATTGGTGCCATCTTTGTAGGAATGACTATGAAGATATCAGTCACAATTGTTCATACATTGTGATTATGCCAATAGAATTTGGAACTTTGTCCTTTCTAAATTGAAGCTCTGGGTGTTGCAGAAGGATCTTAATCAGCTATGGAATCAATGGAACCCACCCTTTAGGAATTGTGTTATCAAAAGGATCTCGGAAGTTGTCTATCCCACATTTAATTTGGAGGATTTGGAAGGACAGAAATGATATCATTTTCAGAAATAAGAAACAAAATTATAAGCTCAAGATTAGCAAAATTTCTAAAGGTATCAAAGAGGTTATTGCGATTCAAACCTCCCAAGAACAAGATTTATCCCGAGAATGAAGAATACATCTTATCCAATTGGTGATTGGAAATTGGAGCAATCCTGGGAATAGTATAGATAGATCTTTGATCAAATGGCATCCTCCTGATCCTAATTGGTACAAGCTGAACTTTGATGGGGCCTCTAAGGGAAACCCTGGGACAGCAGTAGGAGGAGGAGTAATACGGGACCACAAAGGTAATTTGATTGCTGCATATGCTAGAAAAATGGGAATTCAAACCAATCATTTCGCTGAAGCATTATTTGCTCTCTGGGGCTTGAGAGTTGCACGGGCTCAAAATATTCAGAACCTTGTTGTTGAAGGGGACTCCCTAAATATCATTAAACTTCTAAATCAGTCCTCATCTCCTAGCTAGAGTATTAAGGATTTCATCTCTGAATCCATAAGCATCAGTCATACCTTCAATAGCATCAAAATTATGCATACTTACAGGGAGGGCAACAAATTGGCGGATGCACTGGCCAATTATGGCATTAATATAAATTTCACCATCTGGGATATTAACAGTATCCCTAATCAGCTACACAACAGCATTCATGCGGACCTTCATATGCAAGCAATCCCTAGAGATAAGTCCTAATCTTTGGAGGAAGATCAGCATCAATAACACTCTCACATGTGTTGCTTTAATGAAGATGATGAGGCAAATAATATCAAATATACATGATAGTAAGAATTATTTGGGGAACTTCAAGTGGAGTTATCTAAATTTGAAAATCACGCATGCGGGATGTACTACAGCTGCTGATATCCGGATTCATAGCTCCTCGGAAACCGATGATAGATGTAATGTGATTGTTGACAGGGAAAGGGTTACTCTCACACGCGACTTCCCGCAGGCTCAGTTCAGCAGTTACGCAGCCGTTCGTGAGAAGACCAACGGCTATAGTTCCCAGTTTTGTGCGGCCTTCAACAGCAAGAAGCGGACAGTTCTCTACGCTCACAGACATTTGAGAAATTTCTGTAACCAGTATATCACAGAGAAGATGGGAGGGCCTCCCTGCCAAATTGAACCATGCGCAGACCCCGACTGGAAGGAAAATACAGAGCTTTGGAACACTCTCAGCAAAGGAGGCTTCACCAACTTCATTGATAAGGTGCAGGGACATGACCAAAGCATTTCTATATGCTTTGCTAAGGAGTGGAAAGAGTGGACTGTCGACTATGGGGGTCAGAAGATTTTAGTCAATGAAGATCTCATTCTTTGAAGCGACCGGCCTTAGTTTGGAGGGGTACCGCTTCTTCAATAAAAGGGTTGAAAAAGATGCTGAAGAAAGAAGATTTGTGGAAGGAACTGAGAAGCTCACATTTAGCATAGTGGGCCTACTTGTCAGCTCAATTCCATCACCCTATGATGATGTCACTTGTATGATGATTCGATTCATCTCCTTGGAAGGTAGGTTTGCATCGTCCCACTAAACATCTTATCTTTTTAAACCACTTCCATAGGAATCGATTGGTTTGCTTCCCCATTATTTCTTTGAACTCCTTGAACACTCCATTTTGGAGTTTGTAGAAGCACACCGGGAGATTCCCTTGCATCAAGGACTTATTTTGTTGATCCATAAATGCTATCTTCGAAGTACCCCTGGTCTTCCTTCCTCTCCTAGCCCGGCTCCCCTTTGATGGGCTCTGCGCCGCCACTGTTTCTCCTGCTGCCCCTATTGCTACCCCCTCCACGTTGCTTTGCCACCCCCATGCCGGCTGCACTAAATTCTCCTTTCATTCCCCCGCATCTGCTCCCGCCACCCACCTCACCTCTACCTCTAAGAGACCAGTCACTGGGGCTTCGGGAGGCTCAACCTCGAGACTCTTCTTTGTGGAGAAGGAGCCTTTTGAACTTGAGATTACACATGACCTGCTTGAACATCGGTAGTGCCACCCCCAGGAGGTGCGGATGGATAGCTCTTCTAAGAGGTTGGAGGCCTTAGAGGCTGAGATGAAATTGCTTTGAAGGATGAGGTCAAGAACCTTGCTAAACGTAAAGGAAAGAAAAGCATGGAGGAGGAGGGGAACATTGATAGCGATTAGATTGATGACATATACAAGAAGCTAACCTCCTTAGACTCCCACTTAGGGAAGGCCAAGACTAGACATGATTACAACATTGCAGCCTTTAGGGTGATTGAGGAGTTCATTGAGGGTCATGCCAAAAGTGTTTCCAACCTCAGCGGTGTCCCTAGTGCACTTTGGGGCAACGAAAAGAAAGTAAAAGAAACATTGAGGAGCTTGATAAGACTGATGCTGCCCATATGACTCGCTTTGGGTATGTTTCATGCCTAGAAGAGAATCAATATTAGTATCGATAAAGTTGCCAAGAAGTATTTCGGATGCTTCTATTGCTTTTTGTTGTTTTTTCGTTGTTTTCTCTGCGGTCGGTTTCTTTTTTTTTTCTTTGTTTTGTTGTTTTTCTCGATTGAGTAGCTGTTTCGAGCTACTTAGAGATTCATTGTAACATTTGGATCTTGATCCATTTCTCTGCTTTCTCACTCTTATTCCGGATCTCGAGGCCTTCTTTGGTATTCAAGGGTATAGTCCCTTTCAAAAACTATTGCAGTAATAATAAAAAAAAGAAGAAGAATAATTAAGAGAGTATGAATTCACTTTTAACAAAATATCATAATATAATCAGTAACATCTGAATTACATCACAAGAACTAGTTGATCCTATCAATTACTTTTAAATAGTCAACAAGTCTTGTCCTTCCATTGTTTCATAAATTCATAAGAATAGAAAAACATATTTAACTTTTCCAAGCAGCAAAGAGGTTAGTTACAACATAACTCATATTAGTATGCTTCATCTTTCCATATAAACAAAGAAGAGAATCAATACATATCTATTTCTCAGACATAATTCCTCTGAAGGAAAGAATCAAGTTTAGAACACACATCACTGCCTCAGTCCAAAGATGACAAAATAAGGAGTCCATAAATAAAGAGGCAACAACAAAACAAGAATCCCAATTCAATCCAAGTAGATTAAAACAGTCTAACTGAAAGTTTTACTAACTTAAGTATGTTAGTAGTATATAATTCAAAATGTCTAAAACCAAACTTTCCAAAAATCCAAGCTATACTCGAATAAAATAAATCTCTTAACCAATCCACAAGAAAATTCCCATCTCAGAAGAGAATCAATAAAAGAGAAGTTTGGTCAATGAACTTATACAGTTAACATAAAAAGGATCTCAAACCAAAAAGGACCCAATCCATATTTCATTTCATTTATACTATGAAATGAAATCCTTTATTAAGTACAAACTTAGAATTCCTTAGCTAGTTCCCAAAAGAGAACTCAAACAGAATGCACAGTCAAAGAATGCACATTACCAACTTCCATTACAAACTTACAAATGAAGACCTATTTCCATTCACCAGCTCAAGTTCAAATTCATACTCTAAACAAAATTCACAGTACCGTCTCTAAACAATATATTGTCCCCAAGAGATCCTATTCACTTCTCTGTCAAAAACCCAGAGATCCATTCAAAGAACCCAACAAGGAATAGAAATATGCACAAATGCAAGATAGACAAGGGTCGATGAAACTCACGGTCCTAGGGACTAAATTTCCAAGCATTTAGAACAGGGATATCATATTCCCTTCAAACGAAACACATTAAAAATAGGTTTAAATTCAACATTAAATTAAAACCCATGAATCAAATGAAATATCTAAAGATATTAAGGAACTAAAAATCTGTTGAAAACAAGTACTATCGCTAACTTCCTCCAACTCAACTGAATAGAATCACCACAAGCCTCACGAGTTTCATTTAAAAGCTTAAGACATGTAAGGATTTGCTCAACATCAAGACAAAAAGGAAATAAATAATACATTCCATAAACCTCTATAATCGATATGACTGTCCCAAAACATATCACAGTTCAGTCCATTAATTCCTAAGAATAAAATATCCAAACTTCCCACACGACACATGTTCCTTCAGGGAAGAGAGGGAGAGGTTTTACTTCAATTTCTCTCACCCTGTTGAGTTCAAGGGAGGCTATACAGTCCAAAGGACATAAGAAATAAAACCATTCACACCCAAGGAGCGACATGAAGGAGATTACAAGGAGGTTACCAGTTCAGCATCAAACTGAAATAAACTCTCAAGCTACCATCAAGCAAATAGTCCATAAAGGAGATTAAGCTTCCAAAACTAGATAAACCAAAAAAACCTAGCTCATAAAATAGGTAGAGAATTAAATTTCACAATAACAGAATACTTGTTCAGAGACGAATACGAGCTTCAAACATAAGTTCTAATTTTCCACAAGATTCTATTACCAGTTTAGGAAAACACAAAAAAATCCAATGCAAGTCTAGAGTTCATAATTCCATAAAAAGAATAAAACCTTAGCTTAGAGTAATTGCACAGAGAAAAAATCACAACTCGACTACAATTCCATCATAAGAACCAAATGTAAGTACAGTGTCGAATACGAAGGTTCAACCTAAAGTACTAGATCTACACTAAGTTCCAACACAGTCCAACACAAACACATAGTCCCCATACAAACTCTTAACAAATTCCGAAGCTTCAATACTAATTTCAGAGCTTCGAGTACAAGCTTAGAACACTATGGAGCTCTACTTCAAAAACACAAGACTAAATAGAGATTCGGAACCAAACAAGAAACAAGCCAATTCTTTCAACATTAGTCTTGAATGTAAGAAACAAAGCTTCGAATACAAGCTACAGAGCTTCCACTACAAATTTTAGAGCTCCCAGTACAAGTTACAAAGCCCTCAATACAAATTTCACATGAATACCACTGATAACTAGTACTAAGAAATTTCCCAAAAACCTCCATTAACAACAAAGGATTCACATTCCAAAACCAACATAAATTTCAAGAAAACATGCAAGTAAATAACCAGATACATCATGCAAAAATATATGTCCAGTGACCAGATTTGTTTTAATGAATCATTTAGAAGAAAGCAAGAAATCTTAATGGGTAGATCCTATCATGCCTAATAGTGCCTCTGCCGATTCAAAGAAGACTTCCAGCTGAGTTTCCAACACCCCTTCTTCTCCAAGCAAGATCAAACAACAATAATATTTTTCCACAATGCCTCTTATACATTCCTCAAACCAAAAATATATTAGAGAATTAAAAAATAACCACTAAGTGTAGATCAAAATGTTGGTTCGAAAAACAAGATAGCTCCATGCAAAGTAAAAATCGTGAAGCATGTAAAGCAAAACAACCCCCAAAAAATCCACCAACATGCCTTCCAAGACAACTTGCTCACCAAAACCGAGGTGAATTAATGCCATTAATTTACATATTCCCACCTATCTCTCCTTTCCACCACCATCCAAAGTTGGCGAGACTAAATTTAACTTCCACATGCATTTCCAAACTTAGTGATGCCTCCACATAGGTTCCTCCAAATTTCCATGTAATTACCAAGTCTGGCAATACTCTACCTTTTTAAATAAAAATAACATCTCATTAATAACTTAGGAACCACTTCTTTTCTCCCACTTAGCAATCGACCCATAGGTTCCCTTTCCTACCCATTAGTTTATGATAGATACAATTTTCTTAGGTTAGATCTTAGGTTAATTTAAAAATATAACCTTAGGATATAACCTTCAAACAATAGATTGTCACCTTAGGTTAGGTCTTAGTTTAACCAAATAGTATAGGCAATAGGTTAGAAATAACTTAGCATCCCTTAGGTTATTTCCCCTCATGCTAACTTAGTATTACAACTTAGGTTAGGTTGTCATCCCATGTAGAGTGGCGTAGGAAGAGTTAGGAAAAATTTACCTGAGTCTCGAATCTTATTAGGATAGACCTTATAGATATAGGACACATTATAATCTCTCTTTCTCAAGAATCCTGAAGTAGGTTTCCCTTTCCCTTAATGCCATTAAGCACCTTGTAAAAGGTCAATCAAGAATATTTGAGCACAACACAACAAAATATAGGCACGATCTTTCAAGATAATAAATAATTTGCAACAAACACAAGTTCAGTCCATTAATTTTCTCAATCAATGAATGTCAGATTTTGCATTCGAGTTAGATAAGAAGATTTAAAACATTCTTTAGATCATTGGAATTGATCTAAGGATGAGTCAATGAGAGAGATAAATTTGCAACTCTTAAAACCAGATTGCATCTTATCAAATAAGAAGTGGAAATTTTTTCCTGAAAGCCATATCATTTTAGTCCAATAAATCCAAGATTAGAGATGATTTATCCATAACAAGCATGATTTTCAACCATCAAGGAAACATACCTAATTTAAGAAAATCACATGCTGACGCTTGTAATGCAAAGGGAAATATAACCTTTTGTTTAAGTCATTACTATAAGATTTCCAAGGTCACCATTAGATGTTACAATCAGCAACAAAAAGTTTCATGTGACCAAGGAAGATTTAGAGATCAAGAATGTGGGTGAGACCATGTAGAGACTTTCAAATCCTTCCCTTGCTTCATTCTTACAAAAATCTAATCTCCTAGATTAATTTGATCTTTGTAATTTCATGTTTGAGGATGAGGACAATCAGGAAAAACAAACTTTTAGTCCAGAGAATACCATGGTGGATGAAGTTAAATATTTCCACATCTAGAGACTAGAAAAACAAGCTATTTTCAGATTTGAAGGAATTGAATCTTCCATGCAGACTTGATGTATGAAGGAAAAGAGGAGCACATGTGAAATACTAATTCAAATTCAAAATTTGACAGAGATGATGTTATTGAAATTTTCTTGCTCTCAATTGGGGAATCTAACGTAGTTGATTAACCAATGATGAAGGAAGGTTTTATTTTGAATGAGGAGATTAATAGTGCGTGTCAATCAAAAGAGGACTTTTTGGATGAGAAACACATTTTAAACACTTACATATGTTCAACATTTGAAACTACAAACAATCCAAAGGAGTTGCATGTCACGTAAGAACTCCTTGTTTCCAAAGAATAAAACAGTATGAAGACGGCATCACTTAAACACCATTTATCTAGGAATGTTTGTTGGAGTTCATTATAAATGTTGAATCTTAAGGTAGAATGAAAATTCAAAAGATGGGACCATGTCCCATCAGTTACCTAGCTTCATTAAATCTATAAGTTAAGCCACAACTAGTTACATTCATTTCATAATGTGAGGATGAGTTTCACAATTCTAGGGATCAATTGCAATGCCTCTATAAGAAAAATGCAGAGCAACTTTAAAATGAACTCTTTCTCTTTCTAGTTGATGCCTCAATGGACCAAGTAGAGAATTGGGCTTGTTTTAGTTTTTCACTCTCATTCTCAGCCATGTCCTTTGTCAAATCATTTGCATGGAAATCTATTGTGAGGAAAGGGAGCTATTTTACACAACCGTTCGGGGTTTGTTTAGTTCGCCTATGCTTCCAGTTGGTGTAGGGTAGTAATATGTTTACTTATAGAAGAATTAGTGCCTCGACACACTATGCATATTTCATTTGAGGCATGCGTGTTTTTTAATTTTGTGTGTGTTGTGTTTCATCGTTGCTTTTGCACAATGTGTCGAAGATGAAATTTTCAAAAAAGGAAAGATTCAAGTTTTAATAGAGTTTTATGGTGTCCCTATTTCAGCGAGATGTTTTGTTTGGAACTCCACAATGTGTTTTATAATCATGCCCATTACCCGATTAAGTGGTTTTGTACATGCAATATTATGTTCCAGGTCAGTTCATTTATTATTCTTCATTCTGTGGTGGTCATTCTAAGTTTGGGATGTAGAATGCAACAATGTTCATGTATTTGGAGTTCGGGTGTTTCATGGTTCAACATTAAGTTTCGAGGGGATTGCTGAAGTTACGATTCCATACCCAATAGATATAAAGGCTACTTTGTAATGATGCTTAGCGGGAAAGCATCCTTGAGAGGTCACCAAAACTTTTAGCTGTTTTCCCCCCCGGGAAAAAATGGACAATAGGATAATACCCGAGACCGAAAATTCTTCCCTAAAGATTTTTGGATGATATCATGACTCAACTTGAATTTGGATGGAGAAAAATTCATGGGAACATGCAGAGTGGATCTTTGCAAGTTCCTCAAGTTGATGAATGCAAAAATTTGTAAAGGAGCTCGATCAAAATCATGGTGACTTGATACTCACGGGAGGATGCAAGTCACAAGGATCTGGAGATATTTATTTTCGAGCTCAAATGAGTTATAAAATAGTTCAAGCCAGTCATTCCTATTGAACTCGAAGATGAAGCTTAGAAATATGGGTGAAATTAGATCTTGGGCTCAGGAACTCAAATATTGGAGATAAAGTGCATGTGGTGGCCTTGGGTCGAAGTCACGAGTCAAATTGGTAAAGGAGAAATTATAGGTTCCAATTGGACTCAACATAGAATTCCTTCACAGAGTTATAAATGAGATCGAGAAGAGATCCAAGGGTCAAGGATGGAAGAAATCGAGTGGATGAAGGGGGTTCAAATGTGGTGAAAGAAAGATAAATGCATGGTCGGAAGGCATAGTCAAACATAGGCCAAGTTAGTGTGGTAGATCGGGTAAGCTCCTGAATGGCTTGGTGAGCTAGGATGATCACTACATGAGAGTATATTTAGAGCTCATTTCAAGCTCACGGAGGTTATGTGTAACAAATCGACATCATTAATAAGGGATTTGAGTAGGAAAACCGAGTCTCTTGGTCAATGATTTGGTAGATATCCATAACACACGTGAAAGATCAGCATGATGCATCGAGCTAGGGCTCAAACATTAAAAATAGGATGAGAGTTAATTACATCAAGGAAAATGGATGCTGAGTTCGGTGGTTACAAGTTTTGGTTGCTCGATGTTGGTTCACAAGGCATGCATTTTGGCTCAATGAGGAAGATATACAACTCGGTCAAGGAACCTAGTGCATGACCATCACACAAAGTTGGTTTCAGGTGACTCATGGAGAAATAGGATCTCACTCAGGGCCAAAATTCATACATTTTCTCAGAGTTTGGGATCCGAGAGGATCATGATGAATTGTGAAATTATGAGGATATCTTGGAGTGTGAGTTTTGTTTCAGGTTCAACCATAGAACACTTCGTGGAGTTGTGAATGTTCTCGGAAGAGGTCTAAGGGAATTGGCCGGGTGTTCTAAGTGAATAAATATGTTTGATTTGAGTTGAAGTAATGATCATATGATGGAGATCTGGCTTAGCATTATGAAGAGGATCCTATGTGTAGAGTCACGATTGAGGCATATTTAAGGTTTCATATATTAGGTTGAGCCAACAATTGCATAGAGGGAACAAGCTCATAAGGCCGAGTCATGGATGAGGTTAGGAGAGGTTAGAGAATTGGTGTTAAGGATGAGTTCATGCTAACTTGGAATTAAACTCATTATGGATCCAATGGAGAATGACTCGTGGGAAAAATCATAGTTCATAACTCGAGGTCAAAAGTTTCCGGATCAATAGCTATGTTGAAGGAGAGATCGACATTGATGAAAGAATGAATCGATCATTGGAGCTCGGTTGGCATGCATATATAGAATGGTTAGAAGGTAACCATCCATGGCTCGATAAAGTGCTCAATATGAGATTTTCAGGAAATGAATGAATAATACAAGCTCAAAGTCCAAAGAAGATCAGTAAGTGGAAGCTTGAGTTCAAGTTGTTTAATGAATCATCGAGTTCATAAAGGTTTTGAGCTCATCATAGAATTAGAAGGTAATTCAAGTGCTGAGTTACTTGATGGTTCCTCGTATATCATATTCAAAAGAGGACCAAGTAAGGAATTTCCCTTTTCAGGCTTTTAGGGATTACCTTTTTGAAGGTTGTGGAGGAAAATTTAGCAAAAACACAAAAATGTCCAAGTCCTGAAATTCCAAATTTCAGACTTTTGCACATTCGGGGTTTGGGAGTCTCAATGCGGTAGGAGCTTGGTAAGTGGGATTTTTCAGTTTCCAAAATTTGAATCAAGCAATGACCGAGGCATACGACAATTTAAATGCTTTGAGATGTTGGAGTGTTTGATGATTAATGCAAATATGAGATTTTGGTCTATGTGTCAATTTGTTGGTGTTGGTGGGGTCAAAGTGCCATCCAATATAGATACGTGGTGGGTAAATGAAAAGGTGGTTGGAGGCATTAAAAGGTGATTCAACCGAGTCATTAGGAATTTGGTGATATTTATAAAAAGGAGCCTAATAAATAAAATCCTGAATGAGCTATTTTTGGAACCCAATGTGGTCACGAAAGGGGTTAGGAGGTTATTGGCCGTAAAATTCAAGGGAGACTTGATCAATGCCAATAATGGAAAATGAACAACTCAGTGGTTAGGGAAGTTGTTTGTGAGTGAATACATGGGTTTTGGGCTGTTTTCCAGTTTGGTTTAAAAAATTTAATGCTAACCAAGACATAATAAGAATCATAGGAATTGAGGAAGCCTGATAAATATAAAACATCTGATGTGGCTCAGCCATCAATTCAAAGTGAGGTAGCCTACTAAGAAAATCATGAATGGTCAACCAAGTAAGGATGGTGAGTTGGTTAAGGGTAGAGCTCACTAAGTAATGAAAAGGAGGAAGCTCACTAGCCACTCGGCAAGCCATTTTTCTAAACCTCCTAAGAGCTCTCCTACATGTGAGAACCAATCCAAAAGGGTTTCACCAAGGGCACAAGGTGCTTCGAGAAAATTTATTAAAATATTATATTTTAATCAAATGGAGAAAATAGATATTTGAATTTATTTGAGCATTACAAAGACATTATCAGAGAGCTAATGGAATGTAACCCTAGAGACCCTAAAAACTGACTTTCTCCCAACAAGCTATAACTTTCTCCCTGGTTTCCGTTTTTCACAAAATTATAGTCGTTAGAACTAAGAGAAAGAAAGATACACCATGGAATCATCAGAATATGTATTTTTAGAAGTTTTACATTCCAAATTTGTAGGTTTTCTTCGTTCCTTGAGTGGTTCCTTGAAAGGTGGAGGTGCAATAAATGAGAAAACATGGCCAACAATAGTGATTAATTATTTCCTACATTCTGGCCTAGATTATAGGGTCTCCTCCTTATTCCTCTCAAAACTCAGAAAATGCTATAAAATGTAAAGGGGTACTTATTCCAAAGGAGTTAGATACTTTCTAAGCTTCCCCTCTCTTTAGTAGTTGAGTTGTTGTGAATTTGTAGGCTCTCAAGCCTTTCTTTTCAAGACTGTAATGGAAACCATTTCCTCTTCTGAATGTATGATACATTGTGCACATTGTTGAAGTAATAAAATTGTGTGTTTTATGACTAATCTTGGTCCTTTCATCCTTCTATACTTCTTTGTGCATTTTCTCATGCTTACAGGTACATTGTGTGAGTTCAAGTTTCTATTGCAGGTTCTTGGAGTTCTGTGCTTATCAAGTGGTGGAGTATTGCATGTAGCTAATTTGTGGTGTTTTTTCACCCTTCTCAAGTTCATCCTTCTTCACTAGAATACTGATAACTTGTTTTTCTGATCAATTTTAACAAAGGGAATGCATGCTTTCTATTTTGTTGTATTTTGTACCCTCTCTAAGTTGTAGTAGGTGAATTTGACTTGTGGTGCACACACCCTCTTAAAATTAACCCTTCTTGAGTCTAGAAACACCCTTTATTTGGTGTATCACCATCCCTAGTATAGTTTCATTTCTTACAAATATCTCTCCCTAATCCCTTGAAATGTTAGCATAGACCTAGTTAGCCATTTTTTTAGCATTAGGAGTAGTGTAGTGCTTAGTTTAGGAAGAGGAAATCAGCCTTCTCTGGAGGTTCACCTTGAGCCCAAGTCCCACAACTTGAGAGGTGATCCCATGTTACCTAATCAGACTGAATTTCATGTTCAAATTCATGCCATTCGAGTGGTGCAATGATTTGGCGATAACAAAAACTCAACAAGAGACCAGAAATTATCTTCAAATTGGATATGGAAAAAGCTTATGATAGGGTTTCTTGGAATTTTTTGGACAAGGTTTTAGGGAGTTTTTGTTTTTATATCTCTTTTAGATGTATGGTTAAGTATTGCATATCAAAAATTCAATATTATGTTCTTATTAATGGGATGCCTTGTGGATTTTTCCCCATCTCTCGAGGCTTAAGAAAAGGTAACCCATTGTGCCCTTTCCTTTTCATTATAATGGTGGAAGCCCTTAGTAGAAACCTAAATGACGTCACTTCATCCAAGATTATTAGAGGAATATCCCCTTCTATGGAGGTGGAAAATTTATCCCACCATCACTTCACAGATGATACAATATTAGTCTAAGAATCCTTTGTAATGGAATTTTTCTCCTTCAAAGAGTTATTAGATGACTATATAGATGTTTCAGGAAGCTTATCAACATCTGAAAGAGTTTTGTTTTTTTCCTAAATATGTGAGAAATCGGGAAAATAAAATAGCCAGAGTATTGGACTTTGATGTTAAACCCTTTCCCTAATTTTATCTTAGAATGCCTTTGGGAGATAGGAAACCTTAAATTAATGAATGGAATTTCCTTATTGAAAGGTTTGAAAGAAAAATTATAGGGTGGAAAGCAAATTTTCTCTCTTAGGCCAAAAAATTTACACTTTTGAAAAGTTCACTACAAATTCTTCATGTTTATGTAATATCACTTTATCAACTCCCTACAAAGGTGGAGGACAAACTAGATAGAATACAAAAATTATTCCTTTAGAGTGGCATTTAAAGAAAGGATCGCAAAGTGCACTTATGGCTTGGAAGAAGGTATCTAAACCTAAGGATAAAGGTGGCTTAGGTTTAAGGGACTGGATGAAAATGAATAAATCTTTTAAAGCTAAAATCGGATGAAGACCGATTCATCAAGAAAATGTGTGGAACAAGATTGTAAAAATAAGAATTAGACTAATTTGCAAGATAAAAGATGCATTTTTAGACCTCCTACCTTTAAGCGATCATCTATTTGGAAAGTAATTAACTTTTTTAAGGACATCTTAGTAGAAAATAGGAGATGGAACAAAGTCATTTTTTTGGAACAATAACTAAGTTGGTTAGTTCTCTATAGAAAGGAATTATGGTATTCTTATTTAAAATTATCTAGAGGAGGAAGGAAACTTCAAAATTTGGAAAAACCTTAAAGTGGAAAGGAAATACTTAAACCAACAATTGGATTAGCTAAATATTTTCTTGAGTAACCAACTCATCTACAATCGAATGATTAGGACAAAATTATTTGGAACAAAGAGGAAATGGGCACGTTCTCGGTCAAATTTTCTTCACAGTTCTTTGAAGATGAACAACGTCTTGAGGGAATTCTATGGAGGAAATTTTGGAACATAAACATCATCCCCAAAGTTAACATTTTCATTTGGTTAATATTGCTTAATAATCCCCTCATTGTTGATAATCTAACAAAAAGAGGTTTAAATATGATAAATAGATTTGTAATGTGTGAAAATGAACTAGAGAAAACAAATCACCTCTTTGTGGGATGTTATTTTTCTTTGTTGATTGCAAAATATATCCTATCACTATTTATGGTAGCTTGATTCAGCCCACAAGATGTGTAGAATTTATGGGTCCAATGGAAATGCCCTTTCAAAATCCAAGGCATAAAAAAATGGATCCTTAGCCTAGGTCATTTATGGTGGGAACTATGGAAAGAAATAAATAGAAGGATATTTAGGGGAAAAAAGGAAACCTCTCAAAAAATCATTAAAAGGTGTGTTCAAGTTGTTAGAAACAACTTTTCTATTCTAAAAACAAGGAGGCTAAGATTTTGGATACGTAAGTTATTGTTTCAAGAAGATGGGGGTTGTTGAATGAAGGGATTAATCAAAAAAGGAATCCTAGAGAAGGGGTGAGGTGGAGCCAACCAATGGAAGGCTACATCAAACTTAAATTTGATGGGAGAGTAAAAGGAAAACTTGAAAGTTTGGAGGTGATGGGGTTTTTTGGGATTCTAATTGTAAATTTTTTATCACTTATTATTTCAACCATTGGAACCAAACTAACCATGTTATGGAAGCAAGCGAAAATGTAAAATGTGGGAGTTAAGATTACAATGGAGAGATGTCTTACATCCTTAATAGTGGAGGGTGAATCACTAAATATAATTTCACCATGAATGGAAAAAATATAGTCTTAGTTTCCATAGAGGACTTCATCAAATGTACTAAGAAATGTCTATCATCCTTTAATTTTGTGACCTTCCAATATATCTATCAAGAAGGGAGTGTGATCACTAAATTTTTTAAAAATAAAGGTGTGTTGGCTATTAATATAGATATAGAGGTTAATTTAAGCGAAATGGATGAACAAACCAAATCCTTACTTGAGGAGGATAGTAGATTCTAACCATTTATTACCATTTTGTTTTAATGGATTGCATTGATAATTGAGAGATGAGGAGGGTTATCTTTTAAAAAATAAATGATAATGTAGAGTGGAATTTTATTATCATAAAAAGAAATGAGGAAGGGAATAAATTGAAATATTATGTTGTTAAATACTTCTCTGATTTGAGGTGTGTGAAAGATAGAGGTAATAATATTGTGGGGGAGGTTTTTAGACGTAAAACCAACAAGAAGCGAAGTATCGAACACAAATCTTCCTTGCAACAATTTTGTTGTGATGGAAAAGGTTTTTCTCCAAATTCAAGGATGGGAGGAGATGCGTAAGGCCGAGCACGATACTATGATGGAGATAAACAAAGAAGCCAAGGATATTATAGAACAAGTAGGTATGGTAGATTTATTTTAAAAATTTAAAGGCCACGATGAGAAGTGAGTCTCAAAGTTACTAAACATGGAACAAAGGCATAGTTTTTTTATGGTGTTTTCCTTTTCAATCACACCTAATCTCATCACTAAGTTTATTAGTCTTCCACTAGAGGGGATAATGATTCTCAAGCCTAAGGTTGATTGTAGTATGGAAATTGATAGTTTCCTTCTCGCTAAGGAAACCATTAAACAACATTATGTTTGTTTTGATAGAGATTCCTTGCCCTACCCTTATGATTAAATAGCACTTATTTTGACGAAATATGTGATGCTTCAGGTAATTTTAAAGTAGTTTTTTCCTAGCATTTACTAATGTTGAATCACTTCATACATGGGAATCAATATTGATCTCCAAATTTCTTGTTTAGATATCTATCTAAATCAATTGACCAAGTAAAGAAAAAGACTTTCATGATCCCCCTTAACCAAGCCATAATCAAAGCCATGTTTTTACCAGGATGTTGATTGTGAGTAGGGAAGAGAAAATAGTCATAAAAGAGATGAACACAGATCCTATGGAGGAAAGGAAGACTCGGGAAAGAGACCCGAGATCGAGAACAACAAGATTTCCCTCTTAGTAGGGAAAAGAGAAGTATGTTAAGGGTATCAAACCACAAGAAGTAAACAATGATCCAAAAGACAAGGAGAAGGCTTAGTGAAAAGTGTTGAGGAAGGGAACATGGATAAGGGAAGTGAAACCTGGGAGAATAATTGAGATACAAACCTGAAATATATGGAGAGAATGAGAGATATTTCTCCCACGGGGATAAGATAAAGATGATGAATGGAAAATAGGACCCAAAATATAGAGGATGCCATTGATAACCTCAACTCACTTAAAGTTTCTCAAAGGGATATATTTGTAGTACGGGGAGTGATTAAAACAAACACCTTGAGGAAATAATTTGAATATTATATACCCGAGAAAAATATCATCAAACATAGGATAAGTACGTGTGTCTAGTGAACTAAAGGAGGTTAAGGAAAGAGTGGATAAACTCACCTCTTTTTTTGGTCAATGATCAATATGAAACTATTAACAAGAGGTGTGATAACATGGAAAAATAATTAATTAGCATGAATGAGACTATGTTGCAAATTAAGATCCTCCACATCCTCAATATGAAAACCACTATGGAGCACCTGAAGATGATGGCTAAGTTGGTTTATGTTATGTAGATATCTAAATAGTTGGAAAAGGTCAAAGCTACCCCCAAGAAAGAGATGATTGAACCTGACTATGAGAGGTGGAGAATTATTATAGCAGGGTTATTCAAAGAGTGGACATAATGCATGCAAACATTGGATGAAATTACAAAGGAATAATTGTTGTTAGGTTTGCAGCATGTTGTTTTGTTACGTTTTGTACTATTTTTACTCATTTCTATTAGTTTGTTCTATGTAGTGCCTGGATATTAGTTTTTCTATCATGATGTTAATTTTCTACTCGATGTTATTTTGATGGATTCAATGGGTATAACCTTTGCCTTGGAATTGTAATATTTTAGTCGACTCTTTATATGGGGTAGGGTCCCCTTAACCCTTATTTACCATTAATAAAAAAATAGTAAAGATTTCAATTTCACCTCCATTGTATCCATTCCTAGGTGGATAAATCGACTTGAAACTTCAATGGCTTCCTATTGTTGAAATTTTTGAGATGATGTAGAGTTACTCGGATCCTTTGATGAATATAAAATAAAGAATAATGTTCTTAACCTATGTAGGATATAAGGATGAACTGTTACCATGGAATTTTCGAGAATAATGAGGCAATTCTAGATTTATTATGATTATATGAAAAATTTTGTTTATTGCATCACAAGAGAGGCTCTCCTCTCATTCCTCATTCCTCATCTTACCTTGGTACTAAGGAGATCCCTAGTTCTTCCAAAAAGAAATGGAAGTTTCTGAAGTAGAATAAAAATATCTTGAGATCCCTCTTGCTCCTAAAGATTTTGATGAAGGAAAAACATATTTAATACAAGATATTGTTTATATCAACATAAACATAGATGAAGATGATAATATCTTTAAGTTGGGTTATACAATCTCCTCAAGGAGTACAAGAAAAACTAAAATCCTCAAAGAGCACACACATGCTTTCACCTTCTCCTATAAACACATGTTTGGAGTGGACCTTGAGGTAGTTTTCCACAACGTAGTAACCAAACCTAATGATAAGCTCATTAAAAATAAGTAGAGACCTATGAAACACAAGGTCACATTGATGGTTAAAGAGGAGGTTATGAAAATCCTCTAAGTGGGATTCATTAAACATGTTGAATACTCCATGTGGATGTCCAAAATTATCCCATCCTTCAAAGAAATGACAGACAATTATAATTTGCAATGACTTTGGAGATATAAAAAGTAGTCTCCAAAAGATAAGTTTCCCTTGCCATCCATATATGTCATCATTTATGAAACGACTGAATATGGTTTTTTAATCTCTTATAGATGGGCTCCCGATTACAACAAAATTAGTATCTCAAAGGAAACAACTTTCACAACTTTTTAGGGAATCTTTTCTACATGGTCATGTTTTTTGGTTTTAAAAAAACTTATGCAACCTATCAAATGGATATGACTCAAATTTTTCATGACCTCATTAATAAAAAAATTTAGACCTATATGAGTGATCTTCTAGAAAAGTTTAAGATAAGAATTTATCACCCCATAGTTCTTTGCATCATTCTCTCTCATGTAAATGAGTACAAAGTGTTACCTTAAACCCTAAATAATTCATTTTCAATGTGACACAAGGAAAAAATTGGGTATATTATTTATTCGGAGGATGTCACATCCCACATTTTCATTTCATCTTATCACAATAATCAAGTTATGTTATGTAAAGAGGGTTACAAGGGCCTAGAAATAGGAATTTTTTTGGCTAGGGATACATCTAAACATATGTGTGTATACCCGAAAATTATATACATACTTACATGTAGTTGTAAAATTGATCACGTGTAACGACACTTGTCACCATGCACTCATAAAATACTTTACATTTATAACTTATTGTTATTTTTCTTGGTTGTATTAGTTTACTTACCTTGTTGAATGTGATGGTTTCAATGCATTGGTATATTTTTAGGTAATTTCACCTATTATTGATATTATGGTTCATCATGCTTTACGAAAATAATGATTGGAAAAATATGATGAATCTATACATAGTTGTAATGTATTATTTTGGAATTTTAGAAATTTGGAAATAATAATGATTGTTAAAAGATACTAACCCTATTTCGACATTGTAATATTGATCATTGATTGTAAAGTAATATGATGGATTTCAGCACTTAACAGTAAATTTTAGGATCATCAAAGATAAAATTAAAGGTTGTCTTAAAGGTATTTTTATCATTAAGGTAAGTGCAATTCTTTATATTGCAAGAAAATGTTGATTTTTTTATATGATCTTTGATTATTTACTTGATTGAATTAATAAGCTTAATGAGAACACATTTAATGTTCAATTTAAAGATTAATAGATTTTGTGCATTATATATCAGATCAAAAATTATCCGGCTTGATTCATGTCCTTGACCAATCATGCTCCTCTTGAGTGATTATCGATTTGAATGTGAAAGTTATCCTTAGACATTTTTAATGAGCATTTAAATTGTTTAAAAAATATGACATACTCCATTTTCATTGTTAATTGAAATGGACAAAGTTTAATTGGTTGGCATGTTATAATTAAGTTTATTTGTCACACTCCATTGCATTCGGATTAAATTTTTGGAAGGTACATGGGTTGGATTTGATTATTGTTTGGGTCTTTGACCATACGCCATTGGTGATAGATTAGTCTAAAGTGAAAGCTTTTTTAATTTTTTGATCTCATAGTTTTCAACCATACTTGACTCAGCCTTTGATTGGAAATGATTATGGTTGTTCATTAATAAACCCATGCAAGGTTTAAGTTGTTTGTTTAATTTTTTTGGTCTCCATGAAAATATTGGGGACTAGAGTTGGAGGTGGTAATTTAAGGGCTGGCCACTACGTGGCACCTGCAAAACTAGAAGGAATTTAATTATCTTAGGAAACTCAAGAATCTTCCTCTAAAAGATACCATGCATTCGTTGTAATTCTATTTTTATTATTCATTTTAAAACTGTAATATATTTCCTCTCTTCTCGAGCTCCATTATGACATGAACTCTACATGGGGTTTCATTAAGCCATTTCCGTTGATATTGTTATGGAGGATAATAATAGAAGAGTTATATTTATTAAAATACTAGTTATCTTGGTTAATTTGGAATTTATTTCTCAGTTATGTACCGAGTTTTTGGTGATTCGTGTGATATATTGTGTGTCCATCCTTTCTTTATCTATTTGTAATTTCAACAAAAATAGAGTGGAATTTTTTGGAACATTATTGTTTATAGGCATGGATATAATTTTTTTGCCTTGTTATTTATTTTTTAAAGGATGTAATAAATTTTGGGTGACTATTTAATGATTACTTGAAGTTATATAATGTTATTATTGTGAATATTTTTATCTCAAATTAGGTTTGTTCCCTTCGCTAGGTCCTTCAAATATGATTTGTAATAAAAGTTTTGTTTTATGAATTAATGGCCTCAAAGTTCATTTTTAGTCTTGTGAATACATTTTGAAACTCGTTCTATTAAAATATGAAATGGGTATGTGTATTTTGTTGATTATAGAAGATTTGATATTGAATCTTGTTTTTAAAACATTATTTTGAATGGTTTGGTTAAGTACTTTCTTAGGTTTAATTTTTTTAGAACTTATTAATTTAAATTTTTACCCTGAGTTAAACCAAGTATGGGTATCCCTTACACCAAGGGTATATGGTTTTCTTGAGATTTACATGTATGAAATGTTAGTTTCTTAGGGTGTGAACTCGTGATGTTATAGTCATTGTACTGGAGGTAAAATGGTTCAAATTGAACCCCGTTGTTTATAATAATTTGTCACATGGGAGACCATATGACCTAGTTAGATTTGGTTGTCAAGAATCGGATATGATTACTTAATCTATTCTTGTGTTAAAATTGAGTCAATGATAAGATTAAGTTTATATGAGTTATTATATCTATGTTTTGTTTTGTACCTCTAACTTTCCGGTAGTATACCTTGAATTAGAGGCATGAGATTTAGGTCCATGTAATGGTGCATTTTCTAATTTATTTGTATTTCTTGATCTATGAAAATGATTTCATTAACTAAATACACCAATGGTTTCTAGCGAATGATAGATGAATATTGTTTCAAACATATTAATTTCTATAATTCTTAATTCAAATGACTATTTAGATTGAAATGGTATGATTGTGGGAGAAATTTTTATCCAAGCATTGGATTATATTAAAAAAATTATTATTATTGCAAGTATTAATGTAAGAATATTATGAGTGGATGATGATTGTTGCATGTATGGAAGTACTATGTTTATCTTCTTCTATGTGTGTTAAAATTGAATGTTGAAAGTAAATAAGGGTAAGTGCAGCAAGTTGGGGGACAAAAAAGGACTCATAAGTAGACGTCATATTGCAAATAACAACATAATATCAACTTGAGGGATTATTAGCAATGTATACACTCAAAATTAGAAAAATTTATATCAATATGAATCATAGCATCCAGAATCTAATTTCTAAACTACTATTTTCTTTAAAAAATGGACAAGTTTAGCTATATTAAACACTCAAAATTCAATGACTTGGTTTTTTTTTAAAAACGCCTATAAGATTGTAGTCCGTTTGCTCATGATTTGGATGAGAAAAAAATGATATATATTTTTTTCCTTTAGTGATAAGCTAGATGTCACTATCTACGTTGGGATATATTTTTTTGTATTTTTGAGCAATATTTTATTTTTATGATTTTTTCCATGAAAGTGGTATGAAAACATAAAAAATCAAAGCACTTTTGTTTTCCCGCCATAACTTCTTAAAAACTATTGAAATCAAATATATTTTTTAAACATGTATATAATTTCACCATGGTTGGGATGGTATAAGTTTTATCACATTCTGACAAGTGAAACAAAATTTGCAGTCTTAAACGTAGACATAAACATTCACGAGAAAAAGTGTCTTAAAGACCTACTATTAGTAAAAACATATAAAATGATATTTATCATATTCTATTCACTTTAAAATCAATATTTCTACAAAGCTAACTTGATCTTCCCTACGCGATGGTACCATTTTTACGACATATTTTTGACTTTTCAGCATGGTTCCAGTCCACAAAAGACTAAATTTTATGTTTTGTTGTTTTTGATGTAAAATTTAGGATTTGATGTCCACTTAATTGTCCCCCATCTTGATGCACTTACCCATAAGGTAGAAAAAAATACGCTTGTCTATTTTATTGAAATAATTTATTATCTCTTTCAATGATTAAGACAAAAGAATAGCTTATTGTTTTTATTACTTCTTATGTGATACATGATAGAAAAATCCTAGTAAAAATTACTTATTCTTCCTCTTGATCCTTGTAGTGAAAATCCAATTGAATACTCTCGAATGTAATTTTGAGAAAAAGTTACTTTACTTAACTATTGACTAAAAATAAAAGAGTTCGGTTGGATAATTCGTAATCAAGGCATATTGTTATGACGAGTTCTAATGAATTAGGAATGTATACATGTGTTGAAAGTAGAAACTCATTTTACATCATTAAGTACCTTATGTGTGTTTTTTATGTTTTGTTGAAAAGGATAATTATTTTTACTATCAATAAATCAAACCATTAATGTTTAATTATTTCAAAATGAAACACTTAGGCATAGAGTTATGTAATCCAAGCTATTATTATGGCTGAACATGTACATTATTAGTTTTATCTTACGAGAAAACATGATGGATTAGTTATTACAAGAAATTAATTAGACTAATAATATGCATGCTCATCATGGAAAAAATTATTTATCGATTATGAACATTTATTATAAAGTACATTCTAATTTGGATATGTAATTATTGATATGAGAAATATGATTTTGTGAAGTTAAAACCGTAGGTAGTTAATTGTATCATTCTAAAATTATTATAATACTTTTGAATGAGGAATTATCCTTAACAAGTTCAATAAATACTTTTACTATTGTAAGATATATTAAGAGTTGTAATAATGATTTACATTGTTCTTAACAGTAGATTGTATTATGATAATGATTATGAAAAGTTTTACTTGAATAAATAATTGTACTCTATGATAGTAATTAATCAGAATTATTAAATGAAAATTAATATAATTATATCAATGACATCATCAATTAAATGTTTAATTAAAGGAATTAAACACATAATGTTGTTTTGGACAGTGATATAGAGTTATGGAATAAATAAATTTCTAGACTCAATCATTAAGATACTAATTAAATAATGGAATCATTATTTAGTAAACCTTTAATATTTCATGGAAGACTAGTTGTACCTTTATGATAATAATTTTTTTAACGAAATGTTGATGATAAAGTACAAAACTACAATACTTGAATAAGTTACTATTATGAAATGTGAATGAATACAATTGTTTCTTTCATAGATATTAAAACTTGTTCAAATTCTTAAAAACAATACAACACTTCTTAAATATATACTTAACAATATACGACGTTAAGGTGGATTTACAATAGTATCTAATTAGGATTGGATTGATTATCTAATCTTAACAAAATGGTTAAACTAAACCTAGTCCTAACTATGAAAGTCTAAAAAGTGACACTTTGAGTTTGGGTAATTTGAAAAATAGTAACTATTAATTTATTAATGACCCATCGATAAATGTATAACTTAAATTGATCTCTAATCGATGAAAATGACCTTAATTATATAGTGTATTAAGTAAGCATGAACTCTAAGTCCCACATTTTGGGTTGATTGTACTCTATTTGTACCATCTTAGGATGGTTATGGAAAGGGTAATAATTACTTCATAAAGAGATTCATTAAGTAATCATTATATTTCCCATAGGGGTCCTAAGCTAGGACTATTAGTGAACACTCAAGTCAAAAGGTGAGACCTAGATTTTTGACCATATTAATTGGTGAACTTAAAAAAATTTAACCATCTAGATGAGATCTAGATAACTATGTATATATAAGCGAGCAGTGATGGGACAAGTTTCACCTCACTCATGTGTAGTCACAAAACTAATAATGCAAAACATAGCTTGAAAATTTGGCCTAAGTAGGATCAAACAATATATGTGTGTCTAGCTTGGTGGCCAAAATTATTTTAAAATCTGACTAGTAAATAAATATTTTAAAATACTATTAACACTCTAAAAAATTAGTTAAATTATTGATGCCTTGCACATTGGTAATTTAAACTCTTCAAAATGAATTTTGGTCATTTTATATGTGTTTGGTCATGTTTTGGTTGTTGGACATATTTTTCTAAAAGTAAAAATCTAAAAAAAGTGGGAGAGTTATATGCTTTGACCTTGTACTAGTGAATACACTTTATCGGTTCAACGAGTTACTAAATAACAATGTGAGATGATGGAAGAAACTAAGCTAGATGATTTATACGTGAACACTTAGGAAATGCATTAGTTCAAAAGCTAAATTATAGGTAACCAATTGCATACAAGTTATACACACTTGAAAGAGTGATGATAAAGGAGATCAGGTAGATCCGGTTGACCTATACAACAACACATGGTTTTGATGTTATCAGATGGATTGTAAAATAGATTAATTTTTGGATCATTATTAATGTCATGAAAAGTAATTTAAGCATGTAATGGGGCTAAGGGATTTGTTTTAAAACTAATCCCTTAATTTGGAGTTGTTATAACTTTGGGTGCTACATTTTAGTATCATAGTTGAAGGTTTATAGGTATTGGACATAATGGGTCCTTACGTTAACAAAAAAAATTAATTCTGTCTAATAGAATAGAATGATTAGGAAAAGAGGTAATGTTGTGAATAATAAACCCATGGGGTTAATATAGAAACAATGCAGAAATTGGACGAGATACTTACTTTTATGTAAGAATCTCACAATCACATTCTGTTCTAGAACATTAGATTTTGGTTTAGGGTGATGGCACTAAAAGTGATGAAATTTTGCAACCTTAGGAATATCTAATTATAGCAGACCCTAATGGTGGAAATCATAATGCAAATTTTGTGAATAATAATGTGAATGTTGTAGATCCTAATGTTACAAATTTGAACCAACCTAAAAATAAAAGGGCACATTTAAAAAGAGAACTTTCAAAAAATATTAAGTGTGATCCCCATACTTTAATGGGTTAACTCGAGAGATGGATCTTAGAATTGGCTCAATGAGATGGAGAATTATTTCACCATTAGAAACTTTTCTAAATAAACTAAGGTAGTTTGGGGTGCATATCAGCTCTCAAACGAGACTTCCTCATGGTGAGATATCCATAAGGTAGAACTATTGATTAATGTAGCTAACATTACGGGATCAATTTAAATTATGTTTTAGACAACATTGTTTTCCTTAGTTGTACTATGACCAAAATATGTCATAATTTCAGACCTTAGTACAAGGAAACTTGACTGCACATGTAAGAGTGCTAGGAACAGTTTACTATATTGTTGAAATATGTTCCTCAATACTAAGATGATGAGAATTTCCACATAGGAAATTTCATCATAAGACTTAATCTTGTCATTGGTGGGGAATTAGATGTACATGGTCCTTTGACCATGCAGGTAGTTTTGTAAAAGACCATTTGTTAAGAGCAAAAATTGTAGGTTATATCTCGATCACATTGATGAGAAAAATAAAAAACCATTTTAGCTCATCATCACTACTGGCACCCAAAAAACTTGGTGGAAGAAGGTGGGAAATAAATTCAAAAATAGGAAGAAATATATAGTAGTAAAATGTGTTGCAAACCATAAGAAAAATGGTCAAAATAGTGCAATAGTCAATGAAAATAAAAAAAAATGGAAAGGACCAATAGGAGGATACTTTAAGTGTGGTGGTGATCACTACACAAAAAATTGTACTACGAGAAACAAGGATAATAACTAGCATTAGAGGAATCATGTTGCGTAATAGAAAATAAAGAAGGTAAAAAGAAAGCCACACTTGTAGAAGTATTGGGTAAGTTATTTGAATTCCTATGACTATTATTATTTATATCTTTTGGTGCTACTTGAATGTTTTATTTCAAATAATTTATCTAAAAATTAAAAAGAATTTTGGATACATGAAGAGCTCATGAATCTGTGCACTATGGGAACAATGTTGTCCACACACTAAACAACTATCTTTTGGCACAACATTGGAACTCCCTAGTCTTACAATAGAAATAGACATGTACATAGCTCATTTAGGTTCATACGATGTCATTATAGGTGTAAAATTGTTATCAAAACATAAGGAAACTATGAACTATTATGAAAAAAATCACGTGCTTGGATGACTTCGGAAAACAACGGTCATTCGGGGAATAAAAAAAAGACATAGAGGTAAAGCATATTTCTACAATGCATCTTAAAAGGGATTAAAAAAAAGGTTTCATGCTTTATGAAATAAAAATATCTTATTTTAGTGAAGAAGGTAATACATATTTTGCAGATTACCCGCAACTACAAGAGTATGGTGATGTCTTTCGGAAGGAGTTACCTCGACTCTCTTTGAGACATGAATTTGAATTCACAATAGATATCAAACCTAGAGAAAAACCTATATCAAAGGATCTTTAACGTATGACCACAAAAAAATTAGTGGAAGTCAAGGAAAAACATCATGAGTTGTTGTCCTAATGATTAATTAGACCAAGCATGTCTCCTAATGGAGCATCGTTCATTTTTCCAAAAACAAAGCTGACACACTAAGGTTATGCATTGACTACCACATGCTTAACAAGGAAAAAATAAAGAATAGATATCCTTTTCCAAGGATAGATGATATCTTTGATCATATGTGTGATGCATCAGTCTATTCCAAGATTGATTTAAGATTAGCATACCATTGGTGAGAATTAAATATGAAGACCTACACAAAACTACTTTTAGGAAAATATATGGACACCTTTGTGAGTTTACGGTTTTACCATTTGGAATCATGAATGCACCTGCTGCATTCATGAATTTTATGAACAACATATTCCAAGAATATTTAGAAAAATTTATGTTGGTTTTCTTGGATGACATTTTGATCTATTCCAAAAACATTAAAGAGCATAATGAGCACTTGAGAATAGTGTTGGACATACTTAGAAAAAGGATACTATATGGAAAATTTTCTAAGTTCCCCTTTTATCAAAATTAGGTATAATACATTGGTCATTTCATAAACAAAGAAGGAATATTTGTAGATCCATCAAAAATCAAGGCTATAACGGAATGGCCGGCTCAAAGAATGTTCATGAAGTCGGAAGATTTATGGTACTAGCTGGTTACTATACAAAATTTGTAAAATAATTTTCTAAATTTGGTGATCCAATAACATCACTATATAAAAGGGATAAGAAATTTGTTTGGTCTAAAAATACAAGAATTAATTTAAGTTATTACGGGATAAATGAACTACAACACCTATTTTGAAGGTTATGAACCCCAACAAAAGCTTTGTTATGGTAAGAGGCCTCACGATGAAGGTTTGGGTGGAATTCTTCTTCAAAATAACCATGTGATTGCATAGAAGAGCATAAAATTAAAGGTACATGAAAATAACCTATTCTCCCCATAATCTAGATCTTTCCACCACAAAGTGCATGTACTTTAATTTTGGATTCATTGCCTATTCGAAAGTCTTTCAAGCTGTAAACAAACCACTAGGAGCTGAATTATATCTTCATGAATCCCTACTTAAATACAAGACATCGTAGGTGGATTGAATTCTTATCTCAATGTGGTTTTTACATAAGTTACATAAAATGAAAATAAAATAGAGTGGCTTATGCATTAACTCGTCGAAGCATGTTTCCATGATTGTTACCATTAGGACTTAATTCAAGGATGAGGTTAAAAATGTTAACATATTCATACTATCATCATGTTAAGGATGTGTTACCAAAAATTATAGCGATAAAAGGTATGAAGGATTGAAATTTGACAATGGTGGAATCCTAAAATACGAAGGTAGAGTATATGTACCTTTAGGAAATAACTTAAGGATAAAATTTGTGAAGCAATTTCTTGATTCACCATACTCTACGCATCCATGAGTAATTAAAATACTTGTTGATGTAAAAGAACAATATTTTTAGAAGTGAATGAAAAAGGACATGATAATACGTTTCTCACTATTTGGAATGTCAGCATGTAAAAGCATAACCCCTGCACCCTGTTGGATTGTTCTATCCACATAGAATTCCACACTTTAAATGGAAATTTATTAACATAGATTTTTTGCAAGGGATACCTATGTCAAAAAATAAACACAATATGATTCTTGTTGTTGTTGACAAGTTAACCAAGGTAGCTCACTTTATTCTAAGTAATCTGAAACATAATTCATCCATGCTTGTAAGATGATTTATGAACACAATTTTAGATTGTAAAAAGTTACATAGTTAATCTGACGAATAGGGACCTAGGGATGACATCTAGATTTTGGAGAACTTTGAATTAAACTTTGGGAAAGAAACTAAATTTCAGTTCAACATACCATCTAGAAACATATGGTCAAACTAAATTATTCAGCCAAGTTATGTAGGATATGCTTAGGATGTATTATATGGATCGAGTAGAACGTGATAAGAATACCTTGCATTGGTTGATTTTGCATACGATAACTCCTATCATGTTTTGCTCAAAATGGCTCCTTTTGAAGCGTTATATGGGAGAAGGTTTAGAACTCTCATCAATTGGGATGGTAGAGAGGATAGAATGTTATTGGGTCTTGAAATGTTAATGGAAATGGAAAATCAAGTGATTCTAATTTGTGAGAGATTAAAAGAAGTTCTTTGATAGGAAAAAGAGCTCTGTAAATCTGAAACAAATAAACGAGAAAATATGAAATTGAAGAAAAGGTATTCTTAAGGGTTAATCCCAAAAAGAGTTTGAAAAATTTGGCAAGTCGCACAAGCTATCACCAAGATATGTTGGACCATTTGATATTTTGGAAATCATAAGTCCAAAGTAGCATATTGTTTGGTGTTGCATCCCACATTGTCTAATATGCATGATGTTTTTCATATTTCCTTTCTTAAGAAGTATGTTTCGATGTAACACATGTACTTAACTAGAATACTTTTTAGGTTCAGGATCTAGGAATTATGGTGGTTGAACCTATTAGAATTCAGAAACTCACATGATTTCACTTTAAAAAACATGCAATGCAAGGTCCAATGAGACCAATATTTAGAATAAATTGTAATGTGGGATAATCTAGAGGAAATAACAATAACATTTACTTATCTATTTCAATCATAAAAATTGATATTTGTCAATTTATTATGTTATAATTGATATTATTTTATAATTATGGGTGTTGAAATGACCAAATTTTGTCACATTTCAGATTGTATGGAAAAATTGGATGTTTGAAAAGGTTGTAATAACCAATAAATTGATTATGGATAAGGTTAAAAATTTAGAAAATTTTCAAGTTGAATGAAATTTTTTATTGTTTTCCTTAGTTGTGTGATATAAATCTATGTGTGGTTTATTCTATTTATGTTAATGAGTAAAAATCATTGGGACAATGATTCATTAAGAGGGGAATTATGTCACATCCCATATTTCCATTTCATCTTGTCACAATAATTGATTTATGTTATGTAAAGTGGGTTATGGGGGCTGGAAATAGGAAGCATTACTCTATTTGGGCTATAGCTAAACTTACGTATGTATACCCTGAAAAGGATATACATACTTATGCATAGTTATAAACCCAATTGCATAATAAGGTTTGTCAACAAGAACTTGTAAAATACTTTATATTTATAATTGATTATTGTTTTTTAAGGTTGTATTAGTTTACTTACCTTGTTGAATGTGATGATTTTGATGCATTGGTATATTGCTTGATAGTTGCACCTATTATTCATATTATGGTTCATATTTCTTACTTGAAATAATGATTGGAAAAATATGATGAATTTATACATAGTTGTAATGTATTATTTCAGAAATTGGACATAACAATGATTGTTAAAAGACATTAACCCTCTTTTGACATTGTAACAATCATTGATCGTAAAATAATATGATGGATTTTAGAAAGAACATGTAAATTTTGAGATCTTCAAGGTAAAAGTAAAGGCTGAAATAAAGGCATTTTATCAGTAAGGAAAGTGCAATTCTTTATATTGCGGTAAAATGTTTATTCGGGTTATAAGATATTTGATTATCTACATGACTATTTTAATAAGCTTGATCAAAACACATATAGTGTTCAATTTGAAGATTGATAGATTTGTCACGTTAAGCATTGGATCATAACTTATTTGGATTGATTCATGTCTTTGGTGATCGTGCTCTGTTGAGTGATTATTGATTTGAATGAGAAAGTTAGCCTTAGGCCTTTTTAATGAGAATTTAGATTGTTTAAACAACTATGACATACTCCATTTCATTGTTAATTGAAATGGAAAGAGGTTAATTGGTTGGCATGTTATGATTAAGTTTATTTTTCACACTCCATTACATTGGTATTAAATTTTTGGAAGGTAAATGGGTTAGTTTTGATTATTCTTTAGGTCTTGGCCCTACACCATTGGTGATAGAATAAAAAGTGAATAGATTTTCTTATTGGTTGATCTCATGGTTTTTTATCATGCTCAATCTGACATTTGATTGGAAATGATAATGGTTGGTCATTAATAGACCCATTCAAGGTTTAAGTTATTTGTTTGATTTTGATTTGGAGTCCATGTAAATAATGGGACCTGGAGTTGGTGGTGGTAATTTATGGGTCAACCACTATGTCGCACCTTCAAAACTTGAAGCCATTCAATTATCTCAAGAAACTTGAGAATATTCCTCTGGAAGCTTCCATGCATTCATTTTAATTCTATTTTTATTATTTATTTTGAAACTATGAGCTCTTTCCTCTCCTCTCGATCTCCGGTATGGCATGAACTCGCATGGGGTTTATTTAAGCCATTTCCGTTGAGATTTTTGTGGAGAATAATAATGGCATAATTATCTTTATTAGAATAGTGGATAGCTTGGTTAATTTGGGAGTTATTTCTCAAATTTGTACCAAGTTGTTTGATGATTTGTGGAAAGAAAGTGTGTGCATCCTAGCTCGATTTGTTTCTATTTTCAAGGAAGTAGAGAGGGATTTTACTCAAATATTATCATTTACGGGAATGGATATACTTTATTTCCTTGTTATTTCTTTTTAAAAGGATAGAATAAATTATGGGTGATGTTTTAATGATTGTTTTAAGTTCTATGATGTTAGTATTGTGAATATTTAGGTTTTGTTGATTAGAGAAAACACTTAGTTGAACTTGCACACGAGTCCACATGGAAGAATAGCATAGGAGAAAAATAACAAAGGTATAGGAAGGCATCACACGCAGAGGTGTAGAGTTAGACTTTCAAGGACTTAGCCGATTTTGGGGATCAGATCTATTCTTAGAGAGTGGTGTGTAGAGCACACAAATAAATTCTAAGACTTACGCGCCACTCTTCATGGAGATTTTTGAAGGACATGTCAACTCACTCTTGCATGGGCATAAGTTAAGAATAGATCCATCACTTTAGTTAACTATTAGTAATCTATAGATAGCATACTTGCATGTATGGCTATAATTGTAAAAAGGCGTGTGGTTATTATTAGCATGTGACCTATTTTCTCGGTAGAGTTAAGTGGTGAATGGATAGTTCCCACCCTATATATATATATGTAAGGAATTACTTAGAAAATATATAAACACATATAGAGATGCGAGATGGAAACATATGCTTTGAAGAATGGGAAAACATGAGTACATATAATTTGGATAGTTAATGAGATCCATACGCGTATGCTTGGTATTGTATGAAACTTTTGTATTGTTGGTACAATGAATATATAAAGGAAATTGGCCAAACAAACAATGGTTGATGTGTTATATCAATGCATGTTATTATTTTCATGACGATTTACCTTTAAGAACTTATAGATCTAGTTAAATATAATGACGAATAAATGGATTAGTTCCTAAAATATATTTTTACTACTTTATCATACCACCATTCTGCTATTGCAATGTTAAAGAGGAACTTGGCACCTTTGCAGATGCTTCGGGTGAGCACTCGGCCTAAGTGAGTGATGGGCAATTGTAGCGACTAGGTGTTAACTAACAATTCTAGGCTGCATCATTAGTTGATTCTTTGGGACCTCTTTTTCCATTGTTTTATAATGTTTTGTGATGAAGACATACTAGATAACCTTGGCGAGTGTTGAAGAATGGATTCATGATCTGGAGGAAGAATACGCACGAGAGATTTGACACTGGATCCGGATTTAGCACACGTACTTGGGTAGAGTAGAATTTGTATGATAGTTTATACTAAAAAATTATTTGCTATCTTTCCAGTAGAATTGTATGAATGGTTGACTGCATATGCATCTAAGCAGAATTGGAGGTATCACACACTTGTTTGGACATAGGAGGAATTTCAAACACTATTTGAAGCTAACCTAGGCTGCACTTGCAGTAGATACCTAGTTTTGTGGTGTCCTAAACAGCTATATTTTGGAGTATTCAATTTCAACTTATTCGTGCCTAGAGGTAGCAGAGTTCCAGTTTCTACGGTATCCTAGAGGGACGTATTTACAAGGTATTCGATGGCAATCAAAATAATAATGGTAATGTTGAACTTGGAAGCTAAACCCATGGAAAGCTAAAAGAATCTTCACACGCGGGGTAGGAATATGATTGGTGAGAGATGGCAGATCTAGTGGCAACATAATAGAGGGAAGAGAGGTAGGTGAAGTATGATGAGGCGTTTGAAAGGAATTATGCAAGAGACAATAAATTATAGAATGGATGGTGTTGTGGAGAGAGATGGATCGTGAAGAATTTGAGACTCATGTGGAGGCAAAAGAGTAAGAGCATCAAGAACTCCCCCATCTAGGAAAGCATGAAAGAGAACCCTCTTCAGCCTCACATGGAAGCGTGCCAGTAGATATGACCTAGGCCGCAAGCGCGCATCTAAGCCAACCTGTTGACCTAGCCCTTGCACTTGGTTTTCCAGTATCTAGTACAACAGGTAAAAATAGTTTTAATTTAGGAAGTGAAAGCATAGAAATAGGTCAGACAACAAGTACATCAATGGCAAACACGAGACAGCTTCATTATTCTTTGGGGGTACATTTTTAGGCTCATCATCTACACAGAATATGAGCACGCCTAGTGTGGGATTCACCTCTGGAATAGGGACTACTTCCCAGACTGTAGGGGTCCAATATAGTACCACTATTGGGGCATAGGGGAGTGCATCCACAGGCCCTATTCAAAATTCTAAAGGAGGATCAGGTGGTATGGGTAGTTCTAGTTCTAGTGGTTCAGGTGGTATTGGAGGAACAGGAAACCAAGGAGGTTACAGGTCGGGTGGTCAAGGTCCACAGTGAGCCCCAAAACATTTATATGGAGATGTCCCTTCATCTCCCAAAATATAGATGTATCGAGGATGCTGCTAAATATGTTCATATGTGTGTAATATTGTGGTGCACAAAAGGTATTACAACATATGAGTGCAAGACAAGTCGTTTCTTTACTACATTATAGGCATGTGCACATAGTTGGTATAGGAATTTTGATCCCAATCAAACTTGTATTGACTATCCAGCATTGAAAGATGCTTTCTTAAAAGAATTCCACATCACAGATTTTGAGCGAGAAGAGTATAAGTGCACTCAAGGATATAAATCAAGGCACTACTAAAAGTGTACTTGAGTATGATGCATGTTTTAAAAAACTTCTATCCAAACTCTCTTATGAGATTCATGTAAGTCAGCATGCATAATTGTTTGTCAAGGATTTATTACCCCATTTTAAAGAGCACTATTGCATAAGATGTATATTGATCTGCATGAAGCATTGGAAGCCACTTTATGCACTGAAGTAGTTGGGAGTATTGACACTTTGGGGTTATTCCATTTTTAGAAGCTGAATAGTAGCTATGGCAAAATAGTTAGAAATTATCAGAAAACTCAGCTCATGAAACATGCTCGGGAATATAATGTCTGATTGTGAAGTGGAAAGGCACACTAAGGATAGTTTCCCTCATAGAACTATACGTTCGTTGTTATTAGACTGTGAGATCTGCCATTTGAATCATGATGCTAGTCACTACCCCTTACTACAACACGCAATCAGGAAGAATGTGTCCTCCTTTTGTAAATTTTGTAGGTCCACAACCCATGATACTAAGGACTGTAGATTGATTAGCTAGATCTATGATTCCATTGTTATTAGGGTCGACACGGTGAGTGTGGCTAATAATTCTAAAGGGAAGAATGTGCATCGGGATAGGGATTATAATAAAATGCGCTATGATGCGGGAATGATGGAAGTTTTGAAGGGGCTCATGAAAGGGTATGATGCCGAGGTGGAGGAAGGATTGAATTCCCTTGAGGAACTTGCTATACATGTGGTTCACCTAACCATTATAGGCGTGAATGCCCACAGAATATTTCCTGTTCATTTTGTGGAAAGGGGCATAGTTATGAAGAGTTCCCAGACTTGTATGAGCATCTCAGTAAGTAGCACAAGCAAGAAAACAAGGGCGTGGGGATGGTTAGAATCTAGTGCACGATAAAGAATCAGTGGATGCCAAAGTTAACACTGAACCTGAGGCGGTAATAGTCAAGATAACCACACCTGGCCGAGGAGGTGCGTGCAAGAGAGAGGTGTTGCAATGAAGCCTACAATCACTAGGGAGGAGTTTTTGCATGCTAGATATCTAGATCTAGCTCATCAGAAAGAAGTCTATTAGGACACAATGGAGGTCCTTAGGAGCCTTCAAGGTGAGATATAAGGTTTAAAAGAGTAGTCTCAGAAATTGGAGCACAAGGATATAGAACAGGTCCCATCGGATATTGACGACATCAAAGAGGTATGTAGAATGTTGCACCAGGAGAATATTATTCCTTTATTAGGAAATTGGTTGAAAGGGAATACTCCATGCATGGGAACTGAAACTAAGAGACAAATACTTCATGTGAATCTCCCCGATAGCATTGACTACGACAAGGAGATCACTTTGAATGTTGTTGTGGATGGATGGCTGTTGAGCAATATCTTGATTGACATAGGTGCGGAAGTAAATGTACTTACATTAGATGCGTGGGAATAAATGGGGAGACCCCCATTGCAGCCATCATCTAATGTATTGTTTATGGCAAATAGAATGAAAGCTACTCCCATAGGATTTTTAAGGATGCATCTATCACTATCTGAGGGCCAAGTTCACGGGAGACTTTGAAGTACTAATGCTTGCGAAGCCGATAGCTTCCTAGCTACCTTGGGCACCCTTGGTGTTATGCGAACAATGCTGATTTGAGGTTTAACAAGGGGTATATCAGCTTTGAGAACAAGGAGGAAAGGGTCATAATACCATTGATAGATGGGAAATCCGTGCCATATGTGGAACCTTTAAGCAAAGAGGACTTGAACAGAATCTATATACGTGCTATTCGGGACCCAGAGGTCAATGATTCATCTAAGGAAGGAATCCTTCATTGGGAATATTCTCAATCAATCAGCAATACTACTAGTATTTCTTGTGATAATTGGTCTCATGGCACTTATGAACTGGTGGGGTGCAAAGTTAAGCATGTGGTTACTTGTAAGATGGGTTTTCACTCTATTTGATGTATAGGTCGTGTAGTACCCTGCTATATTAGATTTGAAGATTTGGCTAGATTTTTACAGGTCATGGAAAAAAATTGGGTTGACCAGCTTAAACAACGAGATATGTTGTCGTATACTTTGGGAAAGACAACCATGTGCTGGTGGGTAGTCTATAGGGATAATCTCTAAGAATGGGGAGTGATTGGGACTGCCTTATCAACCAGGTTTTCAAGAAGTAATGCACCTACAAACATAAGTCCTTATCATGGTAATCAACTTTCTCAACATCATATCCAACAAAGTGTGAGAGACTGGATAGTAGGAAAGGAAGTATTACCACCCTCACTTTGGGTGCATCGGTTTTATTCTACTATACAAGGTTGCATGCATACTTGGTATGTCTATGCTAAATTACATTGCGACACTCTTGGCGGTTGGAAAAATTTTGACAGGATGATCCAAAATTTTGAATTCTTTTTATCTACACCACCAAGTGAACACACTTTAAGCTTTATCAAGCACTTAACTATGGGAGACAAAGTGGGAAAGTAGAAGAACTTGTTCGGGGAATTATTTTTGAGGCAGAGACAGAGGCACATTTTACGGATGAATAAGATGATATCATATTACTTGAGCGCACTTCTCGGAAAAGATAAGGGAATATGGTTTACATAATTGATGAGGAGGAATTTGAGCACTTGGACATGGATCATCCACATGGAACACGTGAAGTGTTATCCAGTGTGGCTGTAGTTATGTGTGCACATCATGAACCTATGAAGACCACAAAAGTTAATATAGGCATAGAAGTGAACCTAAGGAGGTGATAATTTGGGATTCTTGGTCATAATAAGAGGTAGCAAAGATCATAGAGTTACTTCACGATTATGAGAAGTTATTCCCAAGAGGATACCATGAACTTAAAGGCATGCAATAATCACTCAGAGAAATGAAGATTAAGCTCAAGGAGGGTGCGCGCCCTGTTAGGAAGTGACCATATCGGATGAATCCCAATTTTCACGAGAAAGTAAAGGAGGAGATTGACAAGATGTTGAAATTTAGGATCATTCGACCATTGGATGAATCGAGAATGGGTCATCCTATGGTGATAAGCATATAAAAGGATGGTAATAATCAAATTTGTGTTGATTATAGGGAGTTGAATGCGGCATGTGTTACTGAGATACCTTTCCTATGCCATTCATGGAGTAAATATTGGAAGGAGTGTCTGGGCACAAAATATATTCATTTCTGAGATGGGTTTTAACGGGTATCATTAGGTTACGATTTCCCCGGAAGATCAAGAGAAGACCACCTTCACTACTAGATGGGGAAGCTTTTCCTATATTGTGATGCCCTTTGGATTGAAGAATGCAGCTACTTGTATTTTCAAGGATAGTGGTACAAACCTTCAAGGATTTTATTCATAATTTCTTACGAGTCTATCTTGATGATTGGACTATTTATGGGCTGATTAAGGATCATTGTGACAATCTGTGCTTGATGTTTGAAAGATGTCAATAGTTGAGTATCTCATTAAACATCAAGAATTACATCTTTGCTACTCCCTTTGGCACACTTTTAGGACATATTATATGCAAGGAAGGGTTCTTGGTTGATCCGGCTAAAGTTCTGATTATCATTGGCTTGAAAGTCTTGGCTAGTCAGCATGAGGTGCACAAATTTTTGCGTCATACTGAGGGTATTACGGGAAGTTTATAAAAGGGTATGCAAAATTTTATGTGCCCTTGGAAGAATTTATCTAGGGAAAAGGTACGTTCCACTGGGGAGTCACTGCGGCATGTAGCGTTTGAGATATTTAAGGGAAACTTAATACCATTCCTATCTTGTGTTTCCCTTCATGGGATAAACCTTTTTATGTTCATGTGGACGCCTCGGCATAGCCATTGGTGTTTTCTTAGCTCAAACAGGACAAGGTATCGTTGATCATCCCATTTTCTTTGCTAGTAGGAAGTTGACCCCTTAAAATAGAATTATACCACTACAGAGCGTGAGGCCTTTTCCATGATCTATTCCTTACACAAATTTTGTCAGTATTTGTTGGCTACACCATTTTTGTTTTATATAGATCACATGGCATTAAAATATTTGGTGAATAATCCTGTTTTACAGGGGCGCATATGCCGATGGATACCCTTATTTCAAGAGTTTGACTTTACGGTTGTGGTAAAACAAGGCAAAAGCAATTCTAGAATGGATCACCTATCTAGAATTCAATCAGGGGAAGAGGCAAAAACAATGGAAGAGACCATGCCTGATGCACAACTGTATAGGCTACAATGCACACCATTGGAATTAGTGGACATTTTTATCTTTCTGAGAACTAGTATGGTGCTCAAAGGCATGAAAGCTTTAGAGAAGAAGCAACTTGTTATTCACGCAGCACCATTCATGCTAATTAGTGGTGATTTGTACAAGCTAGGCAGAGATGAGGTGTTACGCCATTGTGTCTTGGAGCATGAACAAAAGGACATAATGGAAGAAGCACATGGTGGTATTGTAGGTGGCCATTATGTAGGTGATGTAACAACGCGCAAGATCCTACTTGTTGGGTTGTGGTGGGAAACAATGTATAAGGATTGTAAAGAGTATTGTAAGACATGTGACCATTTTCAACATCTTGGTCGACCAGGAAAAAGGGATGAGATGCCCCTACGACCAATAACAAGTGCAAAACCCTTTGAGAAATGGGAAATTTACTTTTTAGGCCTATTTCACTAGCCACGCGTAGGACTGGATCACGCTATATCATCACTTGTATAGATTATCTTACCCACTAGGCAGAAGCAGCACCTATAAAGGACTATACAATGGCTACAACAACATGGTTCTTATGGGAGAATGTTCTTACAAGGTATGGATTTCCTTTAAGTTTAACAAGTGATAAGGACACACATTTTTAAAATGAGACAATAAGAATTCTTTTATATGAGTTTATGGTTTCCCACCATAAAATACACCCTATCACCCTCGGGAAAATGGGTCTGCTTGAGGCTTTTAACAAAATTTTGAGCCGCACATTGACCAAGATTTTTGAATTTGGGAGGAAATATTGGGATGATAAAGTATCTGTTGTTCTTTGGTCTTATAGAACAACATACAAAATATTAAACAAAGCGACACCTTTTCAATTGGTGTTCGGCGCAGAAGTTGTTCTTCCTACAAAATTTATGTTACCTTCCTTGTACATTGCGTGCACTAGAGGTCTAGTTGATGAGCAAGCCTTGGAAGAACGGATTGAGAAGATGGTTTAACTAGATGAGCACCGAGCCATTGCACGCTGGAGTCAAAACTGGAGAAAGAGTTCCAAAAGGCATGGCATGATTGACACATCAGGGATAAGAAACTTACAGTGGGCCAAATGGTACTTTTATATGACTCTAAGTTTCTGTGTCATCTAGGAAAGCTCAAGGTGCATTGGTTGGGTCCATATGTTATCACTCGTATACTTGAGTCGAGTGATTTCTAGTTGGAAACAACTGATGGCACGAGGTTGCCCGGTTTCTTTAATGGGAGTAGGATGAAGCCCTACTATAAATAAGTCTTCTTGGTGTTTTTATAAGATAGTATTTCCAGATACATTAGGTTTCCCTTTATGCATTTCCTTAATTTTTTTATTTCATCGTCGCTATGCTTTGTCAATTTTAGCTCTTGTTTGTGTAATAAGCACGCTTACGCGCATGAAACTAACTACAATATGAAGCATGTTGATGCACAGAGGACTGCACATCCTTTTCATTTAGGGTGGATTGTTGATGACTCTCAGGTATATGTTGTGAAGATGTCATCGTTGTGGGTGTTGAGAAAGAAGGTTGCTAAGGGTAAGCGTGTAAGATTGCTTCTCAAGATAAGAAAGGATGAATATGGATAAGGGAAAGTATAACGCGAGGTAAGCGGTAGCCATGGTAATTACCAGGAGATGGTGTAGTGATGAGGTACTTGGGCACTAGAGCACATGCGTTGAAGAGAAGTCTGTGACAAAGGGTAAAAAGGCACGCTAGAAGGTTATAGCTTTGGCGTGAAAATATACCATGCGGAAATGATAAAAATGGGTCATAAATGAGGATAATTTGGTAGGTGGAGGAGAAATTAATGTAGAAAAAAGTAGAAATCTATATAAGGATGGGATGTAATTTCATTTTTACCCTTGTGACTATAAGAATTCGACAAAGAGCCTACACGTGAAGAGCATAAAGCTAACTAATTCAAGGTATGAAGCAAGTGAACTAGGCATGGAGAAGAGATTTTTTTATTATAAGGGATTGGATCCCCTAAGAAAAGGGTTTGAAAAAGCGAAGTAATAAAACAAAGCTAGGGTGCACAAGTTCATGATTACAAATTAGGGCATGGAAGAATCGGGTTAGGGTTCGAGGAAAATTACTCAAAACACATAGAACTGATCTACAAAACAAAACCCTGAAAGAAGAATGGCACCAAAGAAGAAAGCAACACTGGTAAAAGAAAAGAAGAAGGTGGTGGTGGAAGAAGAGGAGGAGATGGCCCCAGAGAGAAATTTCTCTGAAATGCAGTACCCTGAAGAAGTTATTGTGGGGTAGGAGTGGAATACCCACATAAGACAGAGTAAGATAAGTGAATACAATCACCGAACCAGTGAAAACCAGAAGAAGTTAGATGACCTGCTCACTTCTCGAACAAACAGGTGCACTAAGGACAGCATGCGATATATGATGATGTCGGGGAAAAGCTACTCAAGGGAAATGGTGTCTACCAACTTTATGAGCTTCCATACTTTGGAAAGTATGCACCCTTGTATAGATGGCTGATGAGCCAAGTCCATGAGGACTTTTTCTACTTGCAAAGACAGAGGGTAAGATTGAAAACCATCCTTATTTCCACGATTCTTGGATTACAAGCAATGGGTGAAGACATTAAGACCGACTTAGCTGAAAAAAGTGCCATTTTGGAGACACAGAAAGTGTTGGGCTATTAGAAAGGACCGCGTGGAATGGACATTGACAAATTGAAAAATTGTCCAGTAGTATAAGCAGTAGCACATCTAACCACAAAATTGAATGACCAAGAATGTTGGTCGTAAGTTAATTCTACATGGTTACATGTGGCCAAGTGCATGTCAGAAGGAACCACTTATAACATCACCGGTTTCATTGTAGAGTGGATAGTTGAGGAAGCATGCAAAGGGAGTAAGATAAGTTTTGGTTGTATCTTACTGAGTTTAGTCTTCATGGAGATCGGGGTACCAGATGGCCCAAAAGAGAACATATGGGAATACCCCATGAATCATAAGTCTCCACCTGAGTGATTCAACAAGTATCTTTGCAAAGGGTTGATGAGAGGAGTTAAAGGAGCACACTGAGATGTGGCATGATAGGCTCTACGTGGCATTTGGAGAAGAATAACGCATACCTAAGATATTTCCCTCAATCCTTGGAAAATAGGTACAGTTTGTGATCTACCAACACTTCTGCATTACACGCTTTCCAATGGTAGATGGGTCATGGAGCCCCTGGTGTAAACTTCCATATGCATTTCCCACGCAGTACTTCCAAGCTACAGTTCATCGGTTCACCAACACATGGAGGTTGGTGTTTAATGTGGATAAGGTGGACTGTGAGTATCACACCCTGAGGAAGACTTATGGATATCTAGGGAGGAATGCATACAATGAGAATAACATCTCAGAAATCTTAAGCATTAAGCTAGAGATAGTGGCCATTGCGGATATCGGGGCCGCACTAATATACCTCCAACTGAAGCCTAAAATGGAGAATAACAAGTATGTGGAGAACAAATTCATGCTTCCAGGGCCACTGAAGGGAATACATACTATGGAAAACATTTTAGCACCTAGGCCCTCTACACCCACGCAAGATGATGAGGAAGTGGATGAAGAACAAAAATATAGTGGCGGCTGGTTCGAAGGAGGAAGAAACCATTTGGCTAGGAGGGGCAGCACAAAAACTCCCGGGAGAAAGAGTTACGGGGAGGAGCAGGTGTAAAAAAAATTTAAAATGTTTTTAAGCACACAAGGACACAACTAGGAACCCCGCAAGTGAAGGATCCAGAGTACAAGAAATAGAGAAAACTCGGATGAGCGAGGAAATAGAAGAATTTGATGAGAAAGTGCCTTCATCTCAAATGAAGAAGAGCCTTAACATGAGGAGGAGAAGATGGAAGGAGAAGAAGGGAGTCAATCGAGAGGCTACACAAGACAAGGGTGGGGATACATCTAGTATTCCCAACCTTTATTGAGCCATTCGAAGAGGACCTTGATCCCATAAAATAGGGGGAGGACAGGTAAGGCACACACCATGGGGTATGCGAGAAGACCCAAAGTTGATCATTTGTGCTTGGTTCCAAAGCACCATCGAGTAGAAGGATTTATTCAGATGGGAACTCATGGATGAGGACAAGGTGACCCTACACACAAGGAAGTAGCTTTCATGGTCTATGCACATGCACATGGATGAGCTTGACTTTGATGTTGGTGAAGAATCATACATGTCAAGGAGGTTGAAGAAGGCACCTGAAATGTGCCATATGACAATCAAACCAACAATAATGTCAGATGAGTAGGTGAGTAATGCTCTAGTAAAAGTATCCTCCAAAGTAGAAAGAAGAAACATAGATAAATCAGCTACAATCAAGGCACTGAAAGAGAAATTAAAAGCCAAGGATGTGGAGATAGATCACCTAGTACAGGAAAAGGAATTAATCAAAAGAAAATATGACACTTTTTCTAGTATGGCTAGAGGAAATTGGAGATGATGTTCTAAAGGTATGCCCACATCTGGAATCTCGAGTACCAAAAGAATTTCCTTCTGCAATGCATTATGTAAAGACAATAATAACCATAGTTTTGGAAGATGAAAAAGCGTGTGCATCCTCATAGCCCAAGGACTCGGGAAATGACAGAGAAGGCACATGCTATAGTAGCCAGGAAGATTTCTACTTATGAAGGCCTACTGCAAGCCACCCATGATGAATTGAAGAAGTTCGTTCATGCGCTAACAATATGCACAACCCCAGATGTATTGATCAAGGTCAAAACATTGGAGGAGGAGAATGAGGTCCACAAGGTGATGAAGGATGCTTCCTTAAGCCATGCCGAATGCTTAGTCCTGGTGAAGCAAAAGTATGAGTCACTAGCTACAGTGCAGGCACCACATAAGGAGAGGTTAGAGGAGCTAGGAAAGCTCATTGCTAAGAAAATGGATGTAGGGAAGTGGTGCAAACCTCTATGTCAAGCGTAATGCTTGTGATGCAAAATGAGAAAAGGAAACTCTCCATGGAAGAGATGTAGTCCATCATTGCAGACATGCCTAAAACAACAGGAGCAACGCTAATGGTGTGGGAGAACTTTGAAGTAGATATCAAAGAAGAATATACAGAGTTCTGCTTCAAGATGAGACGGAGGGGCCTGAGGCTTAAATAGTTTTGTTAGCTATGTATATCTTCTTCAAAATTCTTATTCAACTATTCTTTATTTATCCATTATTTGTATAAGTTTTGGGCATCGAAATTTTCAGGGTGATAATGAGATTAGTGTGGGGTAATGTTGATCAGAGAAAACACTTAGTTGAACTTGCACACAGAGTCCATGTGGAAGAATAGCATAGGAGAAAAAGCGTGAAGGTATAGGAACGTGTCATGTGTGAAGGTGCAGAGTCAAAATTTCAAGGACTTAGCTAATTTTGGGGATCAGATATATTCTTAGAGATTGGTGTGTGGAGCACACAAAGAAATGCCGAGACTTGTGTGCCACTCTTCGTGGAGATTTTTGAAGGACATGTCAACTCACTCTTGCATGGGCATAAGTTAAGAATAGATCCATCACTTTAGTTAACTATCAAGTAATCTATAGATAGCATACTTGCATGTATGGCTATAATTGTAAAAAGGCGTGTGGTTATTATTAGCATGTGACCTATTTTTGGTAGAGTTAAGTGGTGAAGGGCTAGTTCCCCACCCTATATATATATATGTAATGAATTACTTAGAAAATATATAGACACATATAGAGATACGGATGAAAACATATGCTTTGAAGAATGGGAAAACACGAGTACATGCAATTGGATAGTTGTAACAGATCCATGCGCACATGCCTGGTATTGTATGAAGTTTTTGTATTGTTGGTATGATGAATAGATAAAGGAAATTGGCTGAACAAATAGTGTTTGATGTGTTTTATCAATGCATGTTATTATTTTCATGATGATTTACCTTTAAGCACTTATAGATCTGGTTAAATATAATGATGAATAAATGGATTAGTTCCTAAAATATATGTTTACTGCTTTATCATACCACCATTCTACTACTGTAACCTTAAAGAGGAACCCATTACCTTTACACTCTTTGGGTGAGCACTCACCCTAAATTTAAAGTGAGTGATGGGCCGATGTGTGACTAAGTGTTAACTAACAATTCTAGGTTGCATCGGAGTCCCGAATATGGGTTGTTCCCTTAGTTGGGTCCTTTGAATATGGTTTCTAATAAAATTTTCTTTTCATAGGCTAGTGGCCTTTGAGATCATTTTTAGGCCTATAAATACATTTGTAAACTCGTGCCATCAAAATATGAAATGGGTATGGGTATTTTGTTGATTATACTAGAGTTGATATCTATGCTTATTTTTAAATCACTATTCTAAATTGTTTGGTTGAGTACCCTCTCCGGTTTTAACATTTTTCTTTTAGAACCTGGTTTTAAAATGTTTTCTTGAGTTAAATCAAGTATGGGTATCACTTTCACCAAGGTTATATGGTTTTCTTGAGATATTTATGTATGAGATGTTGATTTATTTTGGTATGAACATGTGGCGTTAGAGTTAATATGCCTAGGAGGTAAAAGGGTTTGACTAAAACCCCGTTGTTTTTAAGAAATTTTCACTTAGGAGACCATATGATCTAGTTAGAGGTGGTTGTCATGAATCAGATATGATTACTTAATCTATAATTGTGTTAAAATAGAGTTAGTGGGAAGATTAAATTTATATCTTTTATTTTATTTATGTTTTTCCTTATACCTCTCTCTTTCCTAGCAAAGTATACCTTGATTTAGAGGAATGAGATTTGGGTCCCCTGTAATGGTGCATGTGCCAACTCAGTTATATTTATTGATCTATGAAAATGAGTTCATTAATTTAATCTTCCAATGGTGTCTAGAATATGATAGATGAACACTATTTCGAAGAGATTATTTTCTATAATTTGTAATTTACAGGACTAGTTAGATTGAAATCGTATGAGCATGGGTGAAATTTATTATTTAATAATTGGATTAGTTTAACAAATCTATTATTATTTCAATTATTAGTGTAACATTATTCGAGTGGATGATGATTGTTTCATGATGGCAGATAATATGTTTATATTCTTTTCTATGTGTTAAACTTTAATGTTGAAAGTAGATAAGGTAGAAAACAAATTCTAGTGTTTATTTTATTAAACTAAGTCATTAAATATTTCAATGATTAAGACAAGAGGAGAGGTTATTATTTTTATTACCTCTTATGTAATACATGATAACAACAATCCTAGTGAAAATTAATTGTTCTTCTTGTTGAGCCTTGTAGTGAAAATCCAATTGACTACTCTTGAATGCAATTTTAGGATAAAGTTACTTTACTTAATTTTTGACTAAAAATAAAAGAGTTTGGTTGGATTAGTCTGGTGATTAAGGCATATTATTATGTTTATTTCTAATGAATTAGGATTTTATACATGTGTTGATGATAGGACCTTATTTTATATCATTGAACACCTCATTTGAGTTTGACGTTTTCTGAAAAAAGATAATTGTTTTATTATCATTAAATCAAACGGTAGATGTTCAATTATTTTGTAATGAAACAACTAGAAAAGAGTTGTGTAATCCATGTCAGTTCTATGAACTGACCATGTATATTATTATTTTTATCTTACAAATAACATGATGGATTAGTTATTACAAGGATTTAATTGGACTAATTATATGCATGCTCTTCATGGAATAAATTATTTATTTAGTTATAGACATTGATTAAAAAGTACATTCACATTTGGATATATAATTATTGATAAGAGAAATATGATTTCATAAAGTTGAAATTGGTATGTGGCAGTTGTATCATTAGTAAACTATTGTAATACTTTTTTATTGAGGAATTATCCTTAATGAGTTCAATAAATACTTTTATTGTTTGACTATCTCTTATGAGTTGTAATGATTATTTACATTGTTCTTAACAACGGATTGTACTATGATAATGATTATGAAAAATTGTACTTGAGTAAATAATTGTACTTTATGATAGTAATTAATCGAATTATTAAATGACAATTATTATAATTATATCCATGACATCATCAATTAAAGGAATTAAACACATAATGTTGTTTTGGACATCAATATAGAGTTGTGGAATAAATGTATCTCTAGACTCAATCATAAAGATACTAAATAAATAATGGAATCATTATTTAGTAAAACTTTAATAGTTTGTGGAAGACTAGTACTACCTTTACGAAAATAACTTGTTTAAGAAATGTGGATGATAAACTACAAAAGTACAATACTTTAATAAGTTAGTATTATGAAATGTGAATGAATGCAATTTTTTTCTTTCATGGATATTAAAACTTGTTCAAATTCTTAAAAAGAATACAACACTTCTTAAATATATACTTAACAATATACGAAATCATAAATTATATTTTTAATTAAAGGAAATAAACAAATAACATTGTTTTGGACAGTGATATAGATTTGTGAAATAAACACATTTCTATACTTGCTTGTATTTAGAGACTAATTAAATAATGGAATATTTATTTAGTACAACTTTAATAGTTCATGGAAAAATAGTTATACATAATGACAATAATTTGTTTGATGACATATTGATGATAAAGTACAAAAGTACAATACTTTAATAAGTTATTATTATGAAATGTGAATGAATACATTTTTTTCTTTCATGGATATTAAAACTTGTTCAAATGTTTAACAAGAATACAACACTTCTTACATAGAAGATATATGATGTTAAGGTTGTTTTACGAAATTATCTAATCAAGATTGGATTAATTATATAATCTTAATGAAATGGTTAAACTAAACCTAGTCCTAACTACGAAAGTCGTAAAGTGACACTTTGAGTTTGGGTACTTTGAATGATAGTAACTAGTAAGTTACTAATGACCTATTGATAAACGTATAACTTGACTTAATCTCTAAACGATGAAAAATATCTTAATTATATTGTGTATTAAGTAAGCATGAACTCTAAGTCCCACACTTTGGGTTGATTGTACTCTAACTATACCATCTTAGGATGTATACGGGAAGGGTAATAATTACTTCATGAAAAGATTCATTAAGTAATCATTATCTTCCATACTGAGTCCTAAGTCCGGATTGTTAACGAACACTCAAGTCAAAAGGTGTGACCTAGATTTTAGGTATTCTTAATACATGGAATTTAACATGTTTAACCATCTAGATGAGATCTAGATAACCATGTAGATATGATTGAGTGGTGATGGGACAAGCTTTTTCTAACTCATGTGCGGTGTGAAACTAAGCATGCAAAGCATAGCTTAAAAAATTTAGCCTAATTAGTCTTCTATTTTAATACATTGTCAATTCACTTGAGTTCCTAAATAATAGTGTAAGGTGCCGAGAAGAAACTCGGTGTTTTTGTGCAAATGTGCAACAGGAAATTGACAATTTCCAAGCATGACAACTATACCCTTGTGTAAAAATTACATTTCCTATCATTCCCAGGCACACCAAGTCCACCCAGTCAATCTAGTGACCTCCTAATTGATGTTATTTCATCCCCCTATGTGATTTAGGAAATTCAAATCAACCCCCCAGGTGATTTTAGGATTTCTTGAAAAATGCTATCTTTAGGTAGGGTTAGGAAGGGCTATCACTAGCCCTCCCATGACTAGAGAAACCTCCTGAAGAAGAACATGGGATAGAAATACAACATGGAGGTGAATTGAAGGCCTAAAAACATCATGGAAGTTATTAAGGAAATTCTAGAAGGACTTGGTGAAGTTGGGGTAGTTTCACTAAAATTACAGTTCATATGCCTAAGCAATGCACAGGCCAAAACAATTGTTGAACTTCCAAAGGTGATTCTAGGAGATCTAGATGGAGTTAGGAGAAATACAAAACATCTTAGGAAATATATTTCTAAGCCCGAAAATATGGTGAAATAATTTTTTTCACAACACTTTGGTGTATTAGGTTTACAATAAGTTTTTATCATGTACAAGTGGAGTATTAAATCAAAAATCCAATTTTTTCAAGTACCAAATGGAAGAATAAAGACATAATACCCCCACCATTAGATTTAAAATGCCATTTCTAGTCAAGTATCGTATAACATTTCACCAAAAGTGTCCATTGGGTCCTCAAGTTATCATCATCTCAAGTTATCCTCTTGGAGCGAGTTCAGGAGTTAGCCAAATTTTGGGAGGACATGTGTCAGCTCTAGGAGCCTAGAGAGACTTTATCTCCTAAAATCCCTCAAGTTAACAGACATAAACCATGAAAAAATGTTCCCATCCCCCATATGACCTCTAAAACCTCATGTAACTTTCAGATTGTCGGTCCAAATTTACGGGTGCTATTAGGAGCTCAAATTCTCTATCACCTGGATTGCTGCCACGTGTCATCATCTTGCTCATAATGGAAATTGGTGTACCTCATGTCCCTTTGAGGTGAGTCATGTTAGGGACATGAAAATTCTCCCAACTCAAACTCCAAAACTTGAAAAATTTCTAACTCTGGTTGCTTCTAATTGCTTCTTTATTATTAGAAGAAAGTCATTTGAGAACACCTCAGTCCACCATTGTTCTTCCGAACCAGCTCGCCATGGAAACCAAACCTTCCAATCCATGAATATGCATAGTTTTCAAAGAATATATTGATTGAAATAGCCAGAGGAATGAATAATCAAAGAGAAGAGTGAAGGAATTCTTCAGAAACCTCCATTACCATGAAACGAAGATTCAAACATATCTTGTAAACTGGTATACGGATTGACAAACCATTTGTTGCTAAGTTATTATCTCTTGAAGGCCATTAAAAACTCATATTCAAACCTTATATTCATAGAAAGGAATAATCACATCAAATAAATTTCTCTTCCTTCTCCACAAAGAAGAAATCTTAATTTATCGTCAAACCGACAACCGGATCGAGGAGAAATATCATTTGTGAGACAAGAAGAAAAAACCTATCAAAATGGAGTTGATTTCATCGTGAAGAGACAAAAACTAGAACTGAAAATTTAAAGCTCCATTAATGGATGCCATATCACAAGAGTGGAAAAAATTAGTGAGCTACCTCTCCACTTCTAACGATTCAAGTGGGAAAAATCATGCGAAAATTAGGGGGAATGATAGTTGAAAAATCTAGTTTCACGTGAATTAGTTTTCATGCCATGAAGTCCATATTTTTAGGGATATGGAGGGCTGTGTTTTTATCAGAATTATTCCCTCTTCGAATAAATTTTCAAATTCCTAAAGATCCGGCAAGTGAAATCATCCAAAATTTAGAGGGAAGGGTCTCCAAAAATATGGTTTCTCTTAAAGTAATTTTTACATGATGAATTTGTCACTTTATTAAGATATGAAGGAATTTTTTTGTTAGTATTCTTCCCTGGTAGCGAAATACCAAAAGCTCTTACTAGGAATAAATTTTCATTTTTCATTTTTGAGCTTTCTGGTAAGCAAATCATGATGAAAATTGGAGCACTCGTGATGAAGAGCCGAATCCAAAATAGTTGTTCCCATCACAAATAGAGGTTGTTTTCACCATTTACTAAAAATAGCATATGTTATACTTCCTCACATGCTATAAATGGCAAGCCCCACTGAATTGCAAGTTTGATCACTTAGGACAATTAGAAAAGGGGTAAAATGGAAAGTAAGACAAAAATGACTTCTTCCCAAAATAGCACTGTCTCTAAATAAGAATCTGCTAAAAATAGAAATGTCCTAAAAATATAAATATCTCAGGAATAGATGATTTTGGAATATGGTAGAAGGTTCGGAAGGTGGCGAGAAAGACATGTGATATGTCCAGAATAGTAGAGTATGGGCTCATATTCTAAAAATAGTAGGTTGTTCTCAAAGGGCAAGTTTGGCACAATGGGACATTGAGGGATGATCATTCATGTCAACACCATAATTCTATATCATCCATGGGAATTGATCATAGAGAATTTAAGGTCCATACTAGGGAACTAGATTTTTTATTTTAAAACTCACTACATAGTTCGGGTCATAGGTATATAAAACACGGGATGAGATTTACGGTCATTAGTGGAACATTTCGTTTAATTTGGAAAACATTTATGAGCTAGTTTGAATAAGTTTCTCATGTTGTAAGGAGTTTCAAGATTCAGAGTCTCACTGCACTTGAGTTTTCAATCAAAAAGTATCTGCAGACATCATCAAGGCCAACATCCTCTCTTTTCCTCCTCCTTCTTCCTCCCCAACATTCTCTCTCCTCTATGTTCTAATTTTAAGTTGAGGGCTTACACTTTTGATATGTCTTAAAGTGACTTTAGAGACATGATGTAAAATTTAAGTCACCTTATTTTTATAAAAGGGATTTAATGATCGAATAGGAATATTAATAGTCTAAAGTTAAAATAAGGAATATGAAATAGCATCGGGAAGAGGAGTCAAGTTCAACACTATAAAATGTAATGAGCTCTTCATTCCAAGGGGTACCGATTCGGAAATTCTTCTAGTTGGTTGTATTCTTATAAGTTCATGAGAGATATTTTTCTCACTTGTGAGTGAAAATAGTTAGCCACTTTTCCCCTATTCTCAATGTCTTCCATTCTCATACTATGTACAATTTCTTTTTGAGCATCAATACAAGGAGTTTTGAGCCTTTTTTGACTAAGGGGTTTACTGATACTTTTTGTTCATTAAATTCTAATTATACTTATTTATGTTTGTAGTATTGTTTCTTCCTAATTGTAGTGCATGTGATGAAATTTCTAACTAGTGTGTGTAGGAATATGATTTTCTACCTATAACATTAGTTCTCCTACCTCTTTTCTCACTCCCCTTTCCCACTCTTCAAAAAAAGTCTTCCCTAGCAAGAGATTGCTAGCTTTTCTCAGTAGAGTCAATGGAGTACCCTAGTTAGATCTCTAACCCCAAGGCCATAAGGAAAATCCACCTTTACTCATGCATGCATATACAAAAGTTACACTAGTTAAGTAGAGGGACTTATATTCCTAGATCGTTGGCAAGAAATCCACAAGTTTGTCCACCCAAAAAAAAAAATCCCCAACACTCAACTAGCTGATTTTTAGTTAAACACTTAGGAACTACATCAGTTCAAAACCTAAAAATAGGTAACCAAATACATATAAGTTATTTACACTTGAAAGAGTGATGAAAAAGGGGATTAGGTAGATCTAGTTTACCTTTACAATTAAGGGGTTTGTTTTTTTAAAAATTCCTTTCATTTGGAGTTGTTATAACTTTGGGTGCTACATAGGATTTGGTGTGGAATATATAAAGATACGTGTAATCCTTGAGATGAATACAAATACAAATGAATATGGAACTAGGTAATTTCTTATATAAATAATATTAATATATATATTTGTTTCTAATATCACCTATTTTATCCATCCCATTAATAGATTGCTCAATAAAACTTGTTGTAACACATGGATAAAATAATTGTGATGTTTTTGAGATGGTAAAGTTTTTCTATTATCACCACCTACTCTCATGCAACCCAATTTCAACCTCGCAATAATCCTTTACTCAAGGGCCACATAATTATCTCTTACATGCATGTTATCTCAAGAATATGATGATGATCAAGAGCATGATATTTACTTCATCAGTTGTGTCCTTCATGACTATGACCCTAGATATACCTAACCGCAGAGGAGTTCCTCAACATTTATTTTTCTAAAATATGTCTAATGAACTACAAGCTTAATCCTAAAACAAGGGTTATTGTGAAGTCTAAGTAATTTCACATGTCTCTCACACTTTTTATTTTTCCAATAATTTCGATCAATTTATAACTCTCATGAGTGAGATCAAAGTGACTTATGTGAACCAAAAATCATTCAAGGTGAAATTATTTCAAATTGGTTAGTTGATATTGCATTAGATTTTGTCAAACAAATCAATATTGATTTCCCTAATGAATGTTTATGTTATATTGATAAACTAAAAATCACTTCATGTACATGGTAAACATATATTAAACCACATAAATAACAAAAATTACCCTTAATGGGCCAAATCCTAGAAAAGATGAAAACCATATGTCATATCCTCTAAGTATGTTATCAACGAAGAATTATTATATCAAAATTATTTTGATTTCATATTTCTTATATGTTTTGAGGAGGAAGCCCAAAGTATTCTTTTTGAATCCTCAAAGCAATATTTATGGGAAAAAATTGGTGGGAATTTAATCACATGAAATATTCATGGGATGAGATACTTTTGGACCACCCTTGAGCATGATGCCATTGAATATGTTTCTAGGTGTCAAAAATGTAAATATTTTCACATGTTATAGAGATTGATTTAAAAAAATTAAATATAAGATAAGGACACTATTGATCATATAGATAAAATAGTAAATGTACAAGATCAAGAAAAGGAAATACAAACAAGAGTGATAAATAGGGTTTAGAGAATGAATCGGATTATAATTATAGGTATATATTGATTCTAGGTTGGTGATGATCTAGAAAAACTAATCCTATACTATGTAATATTTTTCTAAAACTTTGATCTGGAAGCGGCACGATAGAACCACCTAGAATGGGACGATTCTGCATAGGCGCTAGTGTCTCTGTTCTAGGAAGTGAAATCTCGAAATATCTCATCATCTCATTCTTTTTGTATCACTCAATTTCACTCCTTATTCACTATATATCACATCATATTCATTGTATCACACGTATACTTGTAAAAACAACATACCTACTTACACAATACTTAAGCACACATTAAATGAATAAACAATACATATTTTTGAGTCATACTAAACTCGGTAGTCACCCCAATGTGATTTTCACCAAGTTTTGCACTAAATTTCATACCCAATGTAGTTATAACATGTGTGTGTGATTGGAATAGTGTCCCTTGAGCTAGGTTTCCCAAGTGATGGTTGTAGAAAATGATAGCGGGATACAATTACTTTGTTCCAAATGAAAATTTATGGTATGGAATTTAGAATATCTCCCCATATATAGTGAAGTATGCAGTCCAAAATGTAATCCTTCATGTTGTAGATAAAATATATTAGCTCCTTGTAGATGTATGTGGCTCTTGATGGTTGTCCCCCTAATGAGGTTAAATAAGACATGTATATATATATGATTCCTTTGCTTAAGTTTCTTCATTAACAAGTGAAAGGCTGACCAAGGGTGATAAAAGAAGACAAGAAAGAAATAACATTTGAAAGATCATAAAAATAGACAAAGAGGAAAGAGGCTCTTACAGGGGACAATAGTTCTGGGAAATCATGTTCCTAATGGGATTTCTTGTACATGGTTTTCAAAAGTTCAAACTTGTGAAATCAGATTTGAGTAAAATGTTGGTGGTATGTAAAGCTATAAGTTGTCGATTCCAAAAACAACAAGGAACAAAGATGAAAAGCATAAAATTAATGTCAAAGCAAAGTAAATTAGTGTTAATGAGTAATTATCTTACTTATGAATCATGCATATAAATGACATTACTATATGCTAGATTTACATGGTAAGTTTTTATTTAGTGACTACATTTTCCCCCACTTTATGTTAGTGAATAAGGGTTCAAAGTACCATAAAGTAGAAAATAAAAACATATTTTTATGGTGGATTTTGGCTCATTAACTATATAAAAATCACCAAAAAAATGGAGGATAGTAGGGTTTAATGATAACTTCATCAAAATAAAATGTCAAGATGTATGGATGCAAAACGGATGTTGGATGCTTCTTTCCAATTAATGAGAGAACTGCACAAAGAGATAAGCCTGAACAAAATACATATTAGATAATGATGATGATTTTCTCTACAAATGTAAATTCCAAGAAAAAGTGGGCTTCCTTTCATGGATGTCAACTCATCATCTTTATCTAGTATATATTTTGTTGAGTTATCTCTTCATGTGCATCTTCTTTCACTCATTAGAAGGAGTCCTACACCCGTTTTGTATCCATACATATTGACATTGTATTGTCACTAAAGGTATCATTCAACCATGTTGTCCTCTTAGTTTTTGGTGATTTTTTATATAATTAATGAACTGAAATCCACCATAAACATTATGGCACCTTGATGGGACCCTTAGTCCCTTTTATTAGATATTGTATCTTCTTGTTTTCTCTTTTTCAAATTATCTAACTTTTCATTTTGGGATGCTTCGCTATCGCCTCTTCAAAAATGAATATAATAAAAATTAAAAGAATAGAAAACATGAAGTACATATATTTTCTTTCATTTTCACATTATTTTTTTGTTTTATATTCATCAAAATCAATCTTTCATTTGGTCCTTAAAATAACCCTCATCCTTTCCTATTCATCTAGCTTAATTAGGGGTTAAAAATTTTCATTAACAAAATTTCCCTCATAGACAAACTTCAGGACTACATTATAAATCAAAATTTCATCTAAAAATATCCTTCCAATTCTACCTGCTTAGATTTCATCACCAAGGGGGAATCCAACTCATTGTTTTGGATGAATATAAATAACCAGTGGGTAGTATATTAACTAAGCACCTGCCACCCATATCATTGTGGGACCATAAAATTAGGGGTAAACCCCAATATCATGCCTTGTACTAACACCAACATAGACTTGGGCCTCTCATACCTTCAGGTATATCAAGGACTCTATCCTTAACACACCTAAAACCAGCCTTAGCAAGCCTCTTTCCTAGTTCCTTTTAAGCCATATTTTCATTTCACACTTTTATAAGTTAATCAAGATAATCAAAAGAAATATTTCTTGTGATTGTGTGGTTTTCATTTACTTTAAAAATCATATTTATTTTTTGTATTCCTTGTTTTTTAGGTCATGGTTTTGACTAGATAACAGTCCCATCTTCAAAACATCCCAAACATGTCAAACGCACTTCAACAATCCCTAGAATCAACTCAATAACCTCTACATTCCCTTAGCACTCAATATGAAACATCATATGTTCTTTATCTCAATCCTCCATAGTTATTTCAAAGTGGTGACCCAGTATTCATCTTTGTTGTCCCTATATATAATATTTTCCATTTATCGTTGTCTATACTTATGATTATTCTAGACTTTAAGACCTTGACTATCAGCCAATTATTGAGTAGATTACTCCTACCCTAACTCTAGTGATGCGGCATCATCAGATTATACCTCATCTTATCTTGTTGGTATCTGTAAACCCAATTCCATATCATCACAAAATATAAATACTCAATGAGGCCCCATGTCATTCACATCTTTGACTAGCCCTTAGGGTGTTCAAAACCTTGTCATTACAACACCACCCTTGGTTAGTGACTGAGGACCTGTAGCATCCACGTGCTCATTTAATCCATAAGTTGCCTAAAACTTCACTTCTACTCCATCCCCCATAATCATTCATGCATCTTCCACTCTTATTCCTCCCCAATAAGCTTTGTTAGTATACCCACTTCTACAAGATCTTTGGCCATCACATATCTTATCATCTCACAACAACCCACATCCATAGTTCAAAACTTAGTGATTTTATCCCTACATCCTTACCACCCATCAACATGAGTTTCATCACCAACACTATACGTCTATCACACCTATCTCTTGGTGATGTTCCACATTATATATATATCCTAGTTCATCAAAACCTTACAATCACATCCCCCATCTACACTTTTATTTCCCAACCATACCAATATATTCAATCCTCCTTACAACCGTTAGTCTCTTAATACAATTATAACATTCCCCTCTCTTAAAATAATTCATTACCATATCACTTATATTAGCAATCAAACCCTCTCACTTACAACCAAACCAACCCTTCCTCTTCAAACATCCAACCACCTCATAATGATTCTAGGGAGGCTTTAATGAATAAAATTACTAGTATCGAGGCTTCCACAATAGGGATTAAAAAAATAGTAAAATATACTGTAGTGAACCTATCAATCCCTCCATGCCTTTTAAATCATATCCTTCACACCTGGTAACTCCTAAATTTCATCAAGCTCTACAAAAAAGAGGACCCGTAACAACATATCAAGGCCTTTCGTCATGCATGTTATCTCATCACTCACAATTAAGACCTCATATTGAGGTCATTCACTATATATCTAGTTGGCCCCACCCTTGATTGGTATAATAGTATTCCACAACACTCCCTTTATTCATTCACACAATTAGCACAGTTATTCCTAAAACACTTTTCTATCAACATATCCCAAAAAATTTCTATCACTAACCTATATGTCATCAAACAATTCGAGGATAAGTTCTCTATTGATTTCATTGCTTGATGGAAAGGAATTATTAATAAATTATCCTTATCCCTTCCACAAATGAAATTTATGGATTTTTTTACTTAATCTTGATCCAAACACATATCATCAAACATTCAAATTCAGTCATTCCAAACTTTCAACAAGGCCTTTACTATGGCCCAAAAACTAGAACTTTTCCCCATTAAGGATGGTAAAGTCAAAATTCAATCTAAGAAACCAAATCTTGATTCCCATTTCAAAACATCTTCTACTAATGACAAATATAAATGTTCAAAAAATGTGGTTATTCTAAAAATTACATCCAAAGGTCATTTTGACTCTAACGGTCCCGAATGCAACATAAATATATGTATTTAGGCGAGTCCCATAGCATTGCATTTGAAATAATTTTGGATGCTTATATGATTAATCTCCCTCCCATCTAACCTATCAACAAATCTTCATCTAAGCCATCATGGTATAGAGATAATGACTATTGTAAATATCATCAAGTCCGAGGACATGACATTGAAAGGTGTCGTTCATTTAGAAATTTACTCCAAGACCTGATTGACTAAGGTTAATGAAAACTTGATAACATAAATAAACCTCTTAATCAAAGGTTGGATGTGTTTAAGAAACCTTTCCTGAATCATCCCCCAACTAGTAGTCAACCTCAATCTGATTTTGTAGGGGCTCATCATATCATCCAAACTATCAACAAAATCTCACCCAAATATGTAGTATTATCTTCTTCCATAGGTGAAACTCTAACCAAACAACATAACTCTTTGAATATCCTCACTACGATACCTCCACTCCATCCACATCACAACAACCAACATTTACCACATCTACTAACACATGATATCCCCATATAGTCTTTCCAAAATAAAAATAAAATAAACCCATCATTAAAATTTTAAACAACTCCTTCCAAGACCATGTCTCTCAATCTTTGAGTTAAAAACTCGGTAATTTAATAAAAAATATATAATTCATGCATCTAAACAGATAGAAAACCCATCATACTCTCACCATAAAAACACCCCACAGTATGTCATGTCCTTACCTTCCATTTGTAAGACCACATCCCTTATCCAAAATTACAATCTCCATCACGAGAATATAAATTTTTCCCTCAAATAACACTTAAATGATCCATAAAAACATGAATCAAGAATATCATACTTATAAACCATAAAATAATATTAAACATCCATCATCATCTTCGTCCATTATGTTAGGATATTACACTAAGATCCTTTAAAAACTTGTGTAATCATCAATCATAACATTACCACCTATTAAGCCCTCTTATCCTCGGGGGTAAAAGTCTTCATAGTATAACTATGAGGTGTTTTCCATTATCATAAAATACTAAGAAACTATACATAGGGCTAAAAATCCATCCATGCCATAATTTGAAGTCTCGTTAGCAAAAGTACTTCTCCCAACAAAAAAAAAAACAATAATAACCCACCTATCAACCTCGATATAAAGAAATCTAAACATAAAATCAAATGGACCCCCAAGTCCCTAAATATACTAATTCCAAAACATTTTGAGACATCGTATCAATAAAAATAAGTATTATTCTAGTAAATCCCCTCTCATCCAGGATAGATATCATCTATATAACCACAAGAGTGCCACTTAGGATTTGAGATCCCTAAATAAAAATGGTCATAAATTATCTATCTTCATTTCTTCATCTAAATCCTCCAACACATCATATTTTAAATACAAATTTTCCATCCTTGTGGAACCTCAAACTAAATCCACTACATCCATATAAAACACATTCCTCAAATAATTACATTAAGATCTTATTAAAATGTCTCTTTATGAGCTCTTTCAAAGTTCCCAAAACATCAAAAAATTATTATTAAATCCCTCAAAGACATTTTAGTACCATAAGACAACCCTTATCCATTTTCCTACCTCATTGGAACCCTTAAAATTTCCATCACCATCACATTTGAGGACTTTGATATTTCATCCTTAAATCCACGAAGATCTTTATCTTCCTCTTTTTTCCACCACCCAAATCAACAACATTTTGGTAAAAATAGTAATGATCGATAACCATACCAATATCAACAGAATATCATCTCACATATTCAAACATCTCCATTACCTAACACTTTGTATTAGATTAATCACCTATTTTTCTACGCACATTTAACAACAAGTGTTACCCCATATTTGGCACATTCATCTTACCTATTAAAATAGGTGTTAAAATCCTTCATGATCTCTTATATCTTATAAAAGGAGAGTTTTAATATAACATATTACTAGGTTATCCCTAGATACATGTTATGTTTGTATCCCATCCACATTACATTGATGTCTAAAATATGAACACGATGGTAAAAAATTTACCATCCCCATTGATCCAAATCCATTCATATCCTTCCACATGATCTACATACCTAATGACATGTTACTTCCATTATAAAACTTCATGTATTTAGATCAAGCTTTTACAAGATCCTCCATCCCCACATCTAAACTACTAAATGATCAAACCTTGAAGATGTCATGGAATGTGTCTCACTGGGGGAGTAGCACCTCCTAACCCTTAATTCACTCCCTATTCCTAAAATGTAGAGGAGACTGACAATCAACCTCTCGATGATCCTAATGTAGGAAATATTAATTTCTTTGGCCCCTCTTTCATTTAATCAAAACTTTTTTACAAAGTTATCAATCATCCTTCATCTCATCTTTGATACCAACACCATGTTAAACCATTATCATCATAATTTTCATTCTTAGCCAAACCAAAATTTCCTAAACCTAATTCCAATACTACGCATGCAAGGGATTTGATGCGGGTTAATATGAAGATGGTCCACATGACTTACCCTTTGAAGACTTAAGGAAATCTCATTAGAAACATGCTTTATCTTTAAATAATCTTCCTCCAATCTATCACGATCAACATCAAAACCTCAAGAATAAGTATCACCATCATCAAACCTACCCTCGACTTCAATGATACCATATCTATCTCACCTAACATTTTTAATAAATGATATCACACTTAGACCGCTAACTTATCAAGCTAATGGTAAGACTAAAACCCTTCCTAACATTACCACACATGATAGAGGAATATTCCCCTACTATCAACATCCTTCATTTCCATGAAAAAGACGTTATCGGAATTTTATGCATGCTAGGGATAGTTATCTTGAGAAAACCTTACCTTACGAACTAATCACACTTTTCAATGAATCAACCATTGATGTTAATATCAAAACATCACAAGAGCCACACATTGTCAAGATTGGCCAAGCCTTAGACCCACATGAACTCCAAAATTTCACCACTTTCTTAACCAAACATAGTCAAGCCTTCACATGGTCTTATAGTGATATGCCTAGTATGGACCCTAATATCATTATCCATAATAGCATCACTATCTCAGATGCTAATCCCGTCGAAAAAAATTCTTCGTATGATGCATATTCTCATCACACTATTAGTCAAATAATAACTTCAGTATCATCTTTCTACTAACTTTATGCTACCTATTGATTATCCAAAATGGGTTTATAACGGGGTAAGTGCACCAAGTTGGGGGACAAAAAAGGGGTCATAAGTGGACATCATATTGCAAATAACAACATAATATCAACTTGTAGGGATTATTAGCAATGCATACACTCAAAATTAGAAAAACTTATATTAATATGAATCGTAGCATCTGGAATCTAGTTTCTAAACTACTATTTTAAAAAAATTGGACAAGTTTAGCTATATTAAACACTCAAAATTCAATGACTTGGTATTTTAAAAAAATGCCTATAAGATTGTAGTTCATTTGCCCACGATTTGGATGACCAAAAATTGATATATATTTTTTTCCTTTGGTGATAAGTTAGATGCTGCTATCTATCTTGGGATAGATTTTATTTTGTATTTTTTGAGAAATATTTTATTTTTAATGACTTTTTCCGCAAAAGTGGTCTGTAAACATAAAGAAAACAGAGCACTTTCCGTTTGCCCGCCATAACTTCATCAAAAAATATTGAAATCAAATAAATTTTTTTTTGAACATGTATATAATTTCACCATGGTTGGGATGGTATAAGTTTTATCACATTCTGAAAAGTGAAACAAAATTTTCAGTCTTAAATGTAGACATAAACATTCACGGGAAAAAGTGTCTTAAAGACCTACTATTAGTAAAAAATTATAAAATGATATTTATCCTATTCTATTCACTTTAAAATCAATATTTCTACAAAGCTAACAGTCTCCCCTACACGATGGTACCATTTTTATGACATATTTTTTACTTTTCGGCATGGTTCAAGTCCGCAGAAGACTAAATTTGATGTTTTTCTGTTTTTGATGTAAAATTCAAGATTTGATGTCCACTTAATTGTCCCCCAACTTGTTGCACTTACCCAACATCGTTCTGTCACTAAAGCTACTAGAAAATTATGCATCGAGACCTTAATTTCACTTTTCCAAAAGATTATTTTCCCTTACCAAACATCAATTATACAATAGACCATGGGATTTTATCTCCTATGGATGGTTTCTCTAGTTATAATCAAATAATCATCACACCATAAGATTGGTATAATACATCCTTTATCACCCTGTGGGGAACCTTATGCTATAGAGTAATGCATTTTGTCCTAAAAGCTGTGGGAGCTACTTATCAACATTTTATGACCTATATCTTTCATGACCTCATCCAAAAAATTGTAGAAGACTATGTTGATGATATCCTAGGTAAATCCAAACACCGAAGAGACCATCTAGCTGTCCTTGACATGATATTTTCATGTCTATTACAATTATTTCTCTGACTTAATCCTACTAAATGCCTATTTGGATTTCTCACGGGAAAATTCTTAGGATTTATATTATATATCATAGGAACTAAATTTGACCCCACTAAAGTCAAATCGATCATCAAAATGCTTCCATTATCTAATCTCAAACTAATTTGTAGTCTTCAAGGAAATCTTCAATCAATATCAGTTATCATATCCTTGTCAACCTTTCCATCTTCTTGTAAAAAATACATCCACTTTAAGTGGGAAGATAATTGTCAACATGCCTTCAACACCCTTAAACAATATCTTTTATCTCCTCCAGTTCTTACACCTCCATGTGAGGGGAGCCCATATATCTTTACATCTCCACAATTGACCATTCCTTGGTAGCTATGTTGTCACATCAAAAGAAATAAGGTAAATAAAAAGACATCTATTACATAATACACACCCTTCATGATTACAAAACTCACTATCCAAAAGTATAAATTTTTGTTGTGCCTTATAATTCCCAACTCCCAAAATTGATCACTTATTCCTAAATCACAAAACCTACATTTTTTCCAACTTTAATCCACTCAAATATATATACTCTAGGCCATATAACAATTATTGTATCACGGATGGCTCGTGCTCATGATAAAATTTGACCTTGAATTTATCTCTCGAAATCCATTAAGGGAACGTCATTACTAATTAGCTTGCAAAATTTCCACTTTTCATCAATTACCTTTTGAAAAATTCAACAACAAATCTATCAACACTCTTGATCACAACAATAAACCTCTTAAAATTACCTTTTCTTTGATGAGTTGAAATGTCAAATGGGGGTTCCATAATAGTCATAATTTCCCCCTTTAGATACTCTTAATCCATTATCCTTCAAAATAAATTTTGAATGCACTAATAATCACGGTGGAATATCAGGCCCTCATCATAGGACTACACACTTGCTATATTTCTTGGTTTACAAATCCTTAACATCTATGGAGACTCAAAACTATTCATCAATCAAATTAAAGGGACTTATAAATGAAAAAAATTAGGTCCTATAAAAATATAAAACCATTGTCTAAGACTTACTATAACTCTTTGACCACTTATAAATCTAAACCAACCCTCACTCATCTAACAAATTTACGAGATACAATGGCTTCACTTTCCTTTCTTATTCCTTTATCGCTAGACAATTCTAAACTCTTCATTTTCATACACAAAGTAGATCGGGAATATTACACTAACACCGATATTACCACCATCAATAATATAGAATATATCCAGTGACACCTAGTATAATCGGGCATATGACTATCTTTCCACCATAAACTATCTTGAGATCTACCTAGGAATGCTAAAATAACCTTTCAACAAAGCATGGCTCACTACCTCATAATGGGGGTATCCTTTACAAAATAGGATTTTACGGTCTCCTCTTGTGGTGTCCTAAAAATTCAGATGATCATTTAACTATACAATAATTATATGATATCATAGTATTTGAAATCGCAATGGTGTATTTTTTTCTAAATATATCTTGTGCACTGAGTTACTATTGACCTATGCTTAACCAAGACTATTGTGACTATGTCAAGAAATGTGTCAAATTTCAATAACATTCAAATCTCACACATAGTCTTAGCCATAATATTCAACCCGCTCAAGATATTTGGCCTTTTCCATAATAAGGGTTTGACCTTATTTTCCTTATCAATGCTCTCTAATCACAACGACACAATTCCATCACCACAACAACTGAATATTTTATAAAATGGGTAAAATACATCCCCTTTATCTCCACTAAAGTAGATAAAATCATTGACTTCATCCATCATCACATTTTTTCACTTTGATATTCCTCAAAAAATCATCATAGATAATGGAAAATCCTTCAAAAATAAGAAATTTCAAAAACTTTGTGACACTTACAACATCATTCTCGTCTTCTCCTCTCTTTATTATCTACAAGAAAATGGCCTATCGAAGCATCAAAACTAAAAATATTGATGGAATAGATACATACCAATCCCTTAAAGGATGGTTATTAGAAAATAAAATCATGTCAATAAAATTTATAGACCACTCCCTCAAAGGATGGCTACAATGAAATTTAAAACTTTAATAAAATCGTAGACCACTCCCTCGAAGGATGGCTACCCAATCACAATACACAAAAGGAATTCCTACATTGATTATTCCTTATTTCAAAAAGGGATTCCTACATTGATCATGCCTCATATAAAAATTAAAAAAAATAAACCCTCCTAGGAAAGCTTTCCACTTTGATCAACTTTCCCATAAAACATAAGTTTCCTACATAAATCAACTTGTACAATATACAATAAATTTGGGGAAAATCCTAGGACCTATTAAGAAGAACTCATTCTCTAGTGCTTTCTACATTCAAACCCTTACCATGTTCAAAAATTATAGATAAAACTATCCCACATCTATTTATGATCCTAGTATGAATAACCATTCTGATTCATATGTTAATATTAATTATGAGGATGTATGTGAAGTATCACACATATAAAAATTTTACTATTCTACATTATATATGTGGGACAGTAAAGAAGAAAACATCCCACATTATGTTCTTATCCATCGTATAGTGCATTAATCAAACAACAAGATCATCATTTCTCATAACCATGTCTAAATATTATCAAAATCATAATATAACACATATATCTCTAATCTAAAACCATACATGTCAAATAAATTGGACATAAAACATCACAATCATAATCATTAACCACATCTCTAATAACAAGAATACATCCATCACATCAAAACCACTACACAACTCACAATTTAACACAACATCAAAATCATATATGCTTGTTAAATTGTGAGTTGTGTGGTTTTGATGTGATGGATGTATGCTGTTATTAGAGATGTGGTTAGTGATTATAAACATGTTAATGTTAGCAATTGGTGTGGTAATTAATGTCATTAGGATCCATTGATGTCAAAAGGAGTAATGATCATGTAGGATGATTGGTAGTGTCATGTGGTCAGTTGAGTGTTTTGGTCATGTTGAGTTGCTTGATGGTGTGTCATGGTGTCTTAAGTAGGTACAATGGCTTGAATAGATGTTACAGAGCTATATGGATGTTGTAGTGATGTTATGATGTGTTTTAATTCTCTTATAGGTTTGCAAGAGTGTAAAATTCATGAGGATGTCAGCATTAATGGTGTAATAATTTTAAAGGTTCTTGATTAGGAGGCCTAGATAGTGAGATGAGGTATGTCATGGTGGTTCACGGGTATGTATGAGCTAGATAAACATGGTGAGAGAATGGAAAGCTTGAAGATGAGGTGTGAGAGACTCATAATTGTCTGAGATGCATATCTTCATGGTAGTTAGGAAGGTTCCTAAGATTACATTATAGGAATTAGTTTAGAAATTAAGGGACAAAGCTTTATGAAAAATCATTAAGAAGCTACGGTGGTCTAAAACCCTCCTAAAACCCTAGTTAAAAAGTGATAGACAATAAATTTATCATAATGGCCTATAATGGGATTTTTACTTTGGTTAGTGATTAGATATTGTATAGGACTCCTTCATATTTATCTAGGTGACATTTAGGTGGCATAACAGTGTGTGGACCACACAAAAATCACATGTTTATGAATAAACTAATATATCTCTCAATTTTTACACTGAACCAATTCATTAGATTAATGTTTGAGGAATTATGGAAGCTATTATACATGTCTATGGTAGTTTCATATCATGTATGAACCCTTAGGAGGTTTGTGGAAGTCTACTTTTCCAAACTGATTTTGGGGTAGTTTTTGACCATTTTAGTGGTCTTGGTTACAAAGGTGTTTTAATATTGTTTCAATCCAAGTTATGGTGTCATATGCATTTGGTGATGACCCTGAGGTCATGATATTTCCATCCATGTGTCACACTTTCATGGTTGAGTTGCTTTTGTGTTGGTTTGAGCTTCATCCTTGAGGTCTGGTTTGGTAGGTCACAAACCTAGTGAGGAAAGTTACTCCCAATGGTGGTGTCATTACATGAGATGGTGGTTCATAGTTGGATAATATTTTTGGATGTTTCTAGAGGAATTATAAAACATGTCAAATTATTTTTATAAGTTTGGTGAAGTTCATGTTATCCCAAGTGGTCTTGGTTTTTGTGAGAGGATAGTTTGGGTGTATTATGCCTCTAAGTGTCTCAATGAAGAGTTGTGTTTGTAGATGGTATTTCCAAACTAATTGGTATTTTATATAATGTTTTTATGATTTTCTCATTTTTAAAAAAGTTTATATGTCCTATGATGGCTAACCTAGATGAATTATAATCACGAGTAATGTATATAAGCATGTGTTAGTGATCTATTTTGAGCTTGAGAGAGAATGAGAAAGTGCGAGTAAGAGGGAAATTTGAAGATGTGAAGAAGGTATTTGTGAAATAATAGATAGGTAAGAGATTGTATCATGATTTTATACATTGGTTTGTAGTTATTGAGCGATAGGTGATATGACCTAATCAGCTTGGTGAAGAATATTCAGAGTGAGTTATCAAAGAATGAATATTTAGAGAAGATAGAAGAAATGGGAGATAAATAGAGTCATCATTAGTTTTTGTGGAAACATTCCATATGTGAAAAAAATTTCAGTGGATGATTTGGTACTTATTCATTTAGGGGTTTGGTTCATCCTTGTAGGGTTGGTGCTCTACTAAATATAGGGGTTGGTTCTCCTTGTGGGGTTAGTGCCTCACTAAACCTAGGGGTTGGTGCTCCTTGTTGATTTTGTACTCAACTAAATTTGATTCATTGTTGTAATAAATAATTGTTTCAATGGGTATTTTTCCCTATAAGGGTTTCCCACTTATATTTGGTGTTCGTGTGTTCTTGTGTTTTCATTCAAACATCTACGGTTATGTTCTTGATGAATGTTTTCTTAATGGTTAAGTTGAATTGAATGGATGATGGATGAAAATTTTTAAGCGGCGAAAGTTTTTATTGCTCATTGATTCCCCCTCCCGAGTTATTTTTTTTCTAAAAATTGGTATCGAGAGAAGGACCTCGAAGTAAGATTAACAATAGTAAGGTGATCCTTGAAGCATAAAATGATAAAATTATATAAATATCATAAGAATTCATTATAAGTTAGTGGTAATAGTGATTATGATGGTGATGACAATGGAGAGGCTGAGGTAGACATACAAGCATAATTTGTCTTCAAAGAAGAAATAATATCAAAGTGAAGTTAGTAATTAAAGACTATGAGAAATAAGTTGGCTGCATGTCTAATGAGCATGAATAGATATTTAAAGAGTTGAAATATTAATTTAAGGATATGATATCAAGCATAAAATATAAAGAGGATGAATGCACCGGGTATGAAACTTAATTGAAGATCAATACACTACATTTGGAACATGTATCTATCAAGGTAAGAACCTTTTAGGAGTTTGAGAAGAGGTTTAAAGATCTTGATAATCTCTTGGATAGTTAGAAATATATTAGTGACAAGACATGTCTTGGATTCTTTAGAAACATCAAGAAGAGAAATTGATATTTCAATGTCGGTCCACAGCATCCATGAAGATCGAAGAGAAGGAGATCATAAAGGATTATTTCAATAGAAACAAGATATATAACTCCATTAGGAATCCTAATGTAGTGAGATATGAAAAATATTTCAATGGTTATTTTTATTCTTGCAATGAATTTGGTCATAGAGAAAGGGAATGTGAAATAAGGCTCTTAGAGAAAAAGTATACACGGGATTATGAAAGTTATTTCAAAGGTTATTTTTCTTCATGCAATGAATATGGACATAAGAATTTGGATTGTGGAAGGAATATTAGATCATATCATTCAATAAGTAAGAGTAATGTTATGTGTTATAACTATCAAAATATTAGCCATATAGAAATATTTTGTTTTTTTGAGTCATCAACCAAAGAAAGAAGTTTAAAGCACCTAGATAGAATAAGAGTGTTCAAGAAGAAAGACAAGACAATAAGTTATACATCAAGAAGTATAACCTTTTGAATGAGGTAAAGGAGGAACCTAAAATAGTCAAGATAATCTTGAAATTAGATAATGTGGATAAGTTGAAGGAGAAAGTAAAAATTCATATCCAGGTAAGGAGGATGAACAAATGTCAATCAAATCTTGTTACGATATGTATAAAATGCAAAGTGGAATGTTTTCCAAGATAAAGCATAAGTCATATGTTGAAGAGAGTCATTTGTGTATGACAACAATTCAAGTAAAGGATAATAAATATAATATTGACATCATGCAATTAGTTTCAATCAAGTCAAGAAGGATTCCAAAGAATAGCTATCAATCTTATGAGATAAAGTCAGTTGAGAAGGTGATGGAGATATGGGAATCTCCTGAGTTCATGGTATTTTAAGTTCCCTAAGAAGTTTATGTGTCTCTATTAGGCTTGAGATAGGTATTCATGATCTAAGAGAATAAGCCATGAGATTTTTTTATTAAGTTTGAATCATCTCGAGTCTTGTGAAAGTTTTCCAAGAAGTTCAAGTTAAAATGATTGTGGTATGTTTGTGTTTTTATCTACTCGAGTGTCAAACATGAGGTTATGTCATAGTTTTGGATTCATGTTTGAAGGCCGGTTTCAATTCTTGACAATGTATGTATTTTGCTATATTTGATTGAATTATTTTGGCAAGCATGTTATTTTCATTATAAGGATTACATAGTGTTGGGTATCTGATTATCTCTATATTAAGCACATCAAGTAAAAGGTATGAGTAAATATTGATAGGGGATCCCATTAGATTCCTAAGACAGGTGCTCCAAAGTAAGGGGGAGCTTGATAGAAGACTCTGTAGTCAAAAGGTGTGTGAAGGCCTAATGAATCCATTTGAGTCTTTAGGTCATAATCAAGGTAGGTTTATATGTTTTAGATCATGTTTGTGTGTATTTGATCAGTATAATTTTAGTCATGAAGATATGATATAATTATATGCTTGGAAAGGTCAATGGACAAATTTGTGGTTAGAAGGCATCAAGAAATACTTAAGAAGGTTAATAAAGACATAGTTTTTAATCATAGAATATGTATGATTATCATAGAACTAATGAACCTACATAATTAATTTCAAGGTTATAATGATGAACAAAAAGTAAGGTAGCATGACAAAAGATAGAGAAATATAGGTACACATGATTTAAACATAGGATCTATTGTATGTGACCTAGTATAGATTGGTCTTTAAGACTATCATGAGTTTGGATTATATAGCCTACATGATTTTAAGGGATGTGAAGACCATTTTTAATCCATAGGTGTGCTTTTGAAGGTATGATCAAAAGATTGGTTAAGCATGTTAGTATGAAGACGAGATAATCTTAGCATGAATAAATGATAGAGTTGTGTAAAAGCCTAGTAAGTAGGTGTACATGTAGATGAAGGGTACATAGAGATGTTACAAGTCATAAAGTTACATAGGTATGCATGATGATATAATTTGTTTATTCACTATTATGGGGATGCTTTTTTATACTTCAAGAGGTTATGAAGGATTGACATTATGAATAGGTATGATATACATGTTAAAGAAAAAGAAAGTCCTTTTAAGGACATAAGGGTTTTGCATATGGATATTTGTTCATTTAAGTGTTTCATGTACTCCAATAAGTGTTTACAAATTTGAGAGGTCTTTTTTGGCTTAGATTTTTTCATCCTTTTTGTGAAAATACTTGAGCTTAAGGTTAGCGATTTATGACCTAATTTAGTTCCATAATGCACTTAAGAGAATAAATTGGTATCTTTTTGGTGCACTTAAGCATATATGGCTAAGCCCAACACAAAGACCTTAATTGATACATTGAAGTGATGTTTGATAGTCATTTAAATAAGGATTTCATGAAAATAGGGTACTCTAAGTTTTGAGAGGTGTTGAGTCATGGATCATGACTTGGTATAGTTATGAAGAATAAGTGAATATTCAGTAGGTTGATAGAAGACTTGATAGTTTGTAGGAAAGTTAAGAAACCGACAAGAGTTACAATGAAAGGTATGTGCTTGTTGTTTTAATCTAATTCATGGAGTCATATTCCTAAGCATCGTATATCTAGAATGCATATGGAAGCTTGAAATATTGTGTTATGCATGCTTAAGGCATAAGGGTGTGTTTTGAGATGTAACACAAGTTTTGACTCTTGAGCTAGAGATTGGTCTATTAAACCAATATGACCCTATGATATAAGCCTATATAAGTAACATAAACACCTAAGAGGGATACAAGTGTGATGCTTAGCTTGTGACCAGGAATGCATATGTGTAAGATTTATACCATAGTGAATCATGAAAAATATCTTTTTGACAAGCTTAATGAGGTATATACCATGGCAGAGTTCCATATGACTCATAAAGGAGACAATGTGAATCATGGATTTGTAGGTGTTTTGTACATAGTAATATCAATTAATAATGTTTGCATAATATTTTCATTGTTTCCTAACAAGAGGTGATAAGTGTTTGAGATCCAAGGAACAAGGTATATTGTCTTTGTTTGCATAAGGAATCAGGTAATTCTATAGAATTGAAGTGATCACGAGAAGACAGTGTGGAACATGTATAATTGAAAATGTAGGATGAAAATTAAGTGTGTTATATGCATTAATAAGCATAGGTTAGTGATTTGTGACCTAATTTAGGTTTACAATGTATTTGATAAGCTTGTGTTAGACTAATATCATTTATTGAGCCTTATAAGTTTTGAAATGATTTTATGGAGATGTGTTTATATATGGCACAAGTATGATCATGTTTTGTATCTTTTGATTTAATTTTTAGATAGGGGGAGTCAATCACGAATGTTATCAAGAAAGTGTAAAGTGGCAAAAATGATGAAGCTCTTGAAGATAAAGTGGAAGATGAATACAATGTTTTTGATATATAATGAAAGCTGAGAAGGTTTATAACATTTGCATGTGTCTATCTGTTATTATTAGTTGAATAATATATGCATGAGTGAGGGAGAACATTGTATTGTAATACTTACATATGCATCTACCCAGGAGAAGCTTTATAACCCTATGGTGGTAAAGTGTCAAGACAATCTTAAGATGCATGTTGAGTTGAAGTCATCTACATAAGAAATGTATGAACCAAAGTGTGTTATTTATATTTTGGTATCGAGTTATGTGTTTATAAGTGCTTAATCAATGTATGATTCAACTTTGAAGGCATGCATTTTCTAAGGGGGAGTTGTATTTATGTAATGTTTCCAGGAGTCAAAATAGAGAAGAAGGTCAAATGTACCTTATGTAATTTGGTTAATGTTTCCTACCAAAAAGGTGATTATAATGCGATGTTAGAAGAATAGGACTAAGTTGTTACAGTACGCTTATTTTTCATTAATGTCAAAAGGGGAGAGTGAGTTAATGGATTGAAAGAATAAGTTATATGTGCTTTTCCATAAATGGGTTTTCCATTGATGAAAAAGGGTGAGATTTTTGTAAATTGGTGTTTTCATTGATGTCAAATGGAGTAAGGATCATGAAGGTTGGTTGGTATTGCCATGTGTTGAGTTGAGTTACTTGTTCATGTTGAGTTGTTTAATGATGTGGCATGGTGGCTTGAGCATGTATAGTGGCTTTTAGAGGTGTTTCATAGGTATATGGATGTTGTAGTGATTTAATGAAGTGTTTTTAAGGCTCTTATAGGTGTGAAAGAAATGAAAAGTCGTGAGGAAGTCAACATTGATGGTGTAAGCATGTTTAAGGTGTTTGGTTAAGAGGCCTAGTCAGCAAGATGAGGCATGTCATGGTGGTTTGCAGGTATGCATGAGTTGGATAAGAATGTTGAGAGAATGGAAAACATAAAGATGAGGTATAGAGACACTCACAAATGTCCCAAATGTAGGTATAGGGTTAACACTATTTTCTAGGTCTATACTTAGACCTAATCTTAAGCCCTAGGTTGCCGAATGATGTGATACAATCTATTTTTGAGATATGTATGAAAAGGTGAGAATTAGAAAATGTTTATAGGGTTGTATTTGAGGTGTAGTCTAAGTTTCAAGTGTTTTTTTGAAGGAATGAGCAAGAAAAGTGATGTTTACCTCTACCGGGTTACTAGAAGTGAGAAATAGAGCTCGAAATGGAATTTCTTGTGATTGTTGGCACATGTAAAATCTGCATGGAGGCCCAATATATTAATGGTATTTGGGGAATGGTATTAATATGACATTATAGGAATTAGTTTGGAAATTAAGTGACGTATATTTATGATCAATCATTAAGAAGCTAAGGTGGTCTAAAACCCTCTCAAAACCATAGTTAAAAAGTGATTGAATATAAATTGATCATTATGTCCCAGAATGGATTGTTTTACCTTATTTATTGATTAGAGGTTATAGAGGAATCCTCCATATTTATCTAGGTGGAATGATAATGTGTGGACCCCACAACAAATTACATGTTTATGAATAAATTGATATAGCTCTCAAGTTTTGAAAATACCAGTTGATTAAATTGATGTAAGAGGAATTGTGGAACCTATTGTAAATTTATATGGTATTTTCATATAATTTTGAGCCCATAGGATGTCATGTAATTCTATTTTTCTAGAATGGTTTTGGGGTAGTTTTGACACTTTCGGTGGTCTGGTTAAAGAGGTGTTTTTATGGTGTTTCATTCCAAGTGGCGGTGTCTAATGTATTTGGATATGACACTAAGGTCATGATATTTCCATCCATGTGTCACACTTTCATGGTTGAGATGTTTTGGTTTTTGTTATAGCTTCATCCTTGAGGATTGGTTTTGTACGTCACAGACCTATTAAGGAAATTTTCTCCTAATGGTGGTGTCATTACATGAGATGGTGGTGAGGAGTTTTAGAAAGAAAAATTTAGTTATTATAGTAATTATTAAATATGTATAATTATATTTATTTATTTATTTTAATTTCATGTTCTCCTAATTTTTCTTGGTTTTGGCAAGAGGTAAATTTGCGTGTATTATGCATTTAGGAGTCCTAATGATAAAATTCATTTTTAGATGGTATTACCGACATTAATTTTATTTTATATGTTTTTAATGATTTTATCATGTTTTTTTAGGTTATATGTCCTATTATGGCTGACCTAGATGAATTAGAATTATGATTCATGTATATACGTATCTGTTAGTTATATGTTTTAAGGTTGAGTGAGGATGAGAAAGTGCAAGTAAGATGGCAGTTTGAAGAGGTGAAGAAATTATTTGTTACCATCTATACGGGTAAGAGAGTGTTTCATGATGTTTTAGAGGGTGTGTATCTATTTGAGAGATAGTTTAGATGACCTAATCATCTTGGTGAAGAAGATATTGAGTGAGTTAGCAAAGAAGGCATATTTTGAGAAGATATAAGAAAGAGGAGCTACATAACGTCATCATCGGTTGTTGTTGCAATATTCTAGAGGTGAAAAATATATTTAGGTTGACAAGTTGGTGTTGATTAATTTAGGGGTTTGTTCCTCCATTTAGATTTATATATCTACTAAATATAGGGATTGGTGCTCCTTGTCGGGTTGGTTCCTTACTAAAGCTAGGGGTTTTGTTTTAGACACAAAATCATGCATTTGGGTACATTTCTAGGTCATAAAATCATGATAACATTTACGTGATTCCTAAGAAATAAAAATAATTATTGAAAACTAAATTTGACCTCTTTTATTTTTCTCTTATGTTATACTTGGTCTTACACACCCTGGCCCAATCATAACTTTACTTATTTACCTTTCTTTACTTTAGACACTAACGTCCAACTAGGGTAGCGGTGCATGGATGCTCCTATCCCCGCTTAGTTCCCCTAGCCCTTTTCTATATTACTCGCTCCTTTTGGGTATCTTTGATATTTTGGGCATATTTTGGAATTTTGGATCAGCCTTCCATTTGTCAATTACAAAATTAAAACAAGGGAATCATATAAATATATAGTTATGGGTTCAAAATGAAGGACCAATCACTAAACATCACTATCATAACCTAATATTACATTCGAAAGGTAGTAAATATAACTAAAGGCATCCATATAACATCAATTCAAGGGATAAGGGTTGAATCAATTTTGTATACACTACATGGGAAGGGTAAGTTCATTCTATTCCATCCACAGGTGTTATACATTTATAAATTTTAGATCTAGCTCGCTATCAAGTGCAACTTACACTAGGGAACCCTAGGGCATTATTTCTGCACACACTCACAAGAACTACATGGATTATGAGATGTAGTTTAGTTCTCGATCATAAGTTCACTCTCGAGGTGACCACCGGGGTCGAGTTTGACTCCTATTCTACAATTTTATTTTTAGGTTTGATGCATTTTGTGGGTTTATGTACGGGTGAATTTTTCTTTTATAGAGGTTACAGTACCTCTAGCGATCAAGGATTGATTATTAGGATATCAAAAAGATTAATTGTTACACCCTTATGACACATCGAAACCATATATAGAGCTTTTCACAGTCATGGGTTCCTAAATCTAGTTGGCATAGCCTAAGCACCCTTGTCTTGTTGTGGGCGCCCTTTCCTAACTTGGTTTGTGAGCTCTGAGAATTTATTGAGGTTAATTACAACGCTTTCAAAATCCTATTCATCACATTTCCATTCCCATATGAGTCCCAAATTATGTGGATAATAACTAAGTCACATTTTCTCTATATCTTGCTTAGGGTTTCATAATTTACCCATCGCTCGAACTGAACCTTTCTTCTATGTATTTTTTCATCTTTTTACTATGGCTGAAACCTATGCACCCTTTACTAATGAAGACCTTCATGATCTCAATGCTCATATTGTTAAACATCTACAAGACTTAGACCTTCCTTTATTTGCTACTCTGGAGGAATCCACCAATATAATTGAGCTTAACCCTCCTATCTCTAATACTTCTTCCATTCCTATAGCAACACAACCTCTCTCTTCCACCCTTTTACTTACCTCTATTGTTCCCATTTCTATTCCTCCTCCTACCAACCATTTCATTCCACCTCTTATTTCTCACACAAGGCAAGTCTCTTATTTTATTACCCATGACCCAGACTTCTTTATATCAAGACCTATAAGTTTAAATCCATCAACATAAGTTATCTACTTCACGCTCCTCTTTATCCATAGATTCCTTATTACTCATTCACACCCCTTTTGCACCCATCATTTTTTCTTAGCCACTTCCTCTAAAATTTGTTACCCCAAACTCTCCCACCTTTAATGGAAATGGTGACCCTCAAGATCATCTCATATATTTTCATGTGGTATGTCTCAACTATGTAAATGATCATACCTTTATAGCTAAGATATTTCCTAGAAGTATTCAAGATTACACTATGTGTTGGTTTTATGATTTACCTATTCATTTGGTAACTTCTTTTACACATCTAGTTGATGTTTTTCTTGCTAATTTTTCCATCAATATTGACAAAAATATCACATATGCACAACTTTCCCAAATAAAAGTAAGATATAATGAACATCTAGTTGACTATGTATTACGTTATAAGAACAATCTAGATACGATGAACAATGTGCTTATTGATTCATAATTACAAGATATTTTTTTCAAAAACTCTTACCACCACTTCAAGAGAGTTTCATCTTTGATAACTCTCCTTCATTTGACCAATTATTCCATACACACAAAATTCATGAATTCAAACTCCTATCTATTGGTAATTTAAAGTATCAAGATCCACCTTCATCCTCTTCTAATAGATTCCAATCTAAATCAAAATTTAAGCCGTCTCCTAAGCCCACAAAAGAAAAGGTAATTGTTAATGGCATCTCTCTAAATGAAAAACTTCAATGAAAACCTCCAAATTGTAGTTTCACAAAATTACCATATGTACCTTTGTTTCTATTGCCTTAAATCATCAAAATAAATCTTATCACACTTCCACAACTACTCAATCTCAATCCCTCTCACCACCACCCGGCCATAATTATGATGAAAATGCATGATGTGACTATCACTAGTACATTGGGAACTATACGGATCATTGTTTCAAAATAAAGCATATCATTCAAGTTTTCATTGATAGCAATGCACTCAATCTCCCTGAGCCATTTACTTCTAAGTTGGTCAATGATAACAAAATATTAAAATCTTTAAAGACCATTTTCTTAAGAATGACCAATAAGCTATTGGTTCTTCACCAATCATACATATCGTGTTGTGCATCCTCCTTCATCGGGACCCCTTAAATTCCTTATCGCTTATTCTAATGCATCACCACCACTCATTTCATTCTCAGATCATGATTATCATGCTACATTCACTTTTTAGTCCTTACACATTAACGCTTCTATTTGTTCATGTACATTCAATAACACCATGATCAATCTAGTAGATCCTATCGTGTGTGCTCCATTACACTTCTCATGGATATCAAATTTCCACTATCTAATATCACATATCTAGTTCCTAATTCTTTTGACTACACCAATATTCTTGTTACATTTTGCCCTCTTACTATGATTGTACCATTTCTTTGTGGCATCTTCAACCAAAGGGTGTAACATGATCTTAGGTCTTCCTTAGCTCCATGTTGCCCAAACTATTCCCTCCATGAGTTATTTGTGTCTAAAGTTCATTCATAATAAATAGGTTTTCACTCTTAAAGGTGTTCCACCATGCACACTATTTCCTAAGCCTTTTCTTGATGATATAATCCCCCAACTACAAAATCTAGGCCCCCATGGCCTTTCAAATCTAAAGCACAATCTGTACCTAGTTCTCTTATTCAACCATGAACTAATTCACGACTTCATCATATACATTGCTCCACTATCCCATCTCATCATCCTAAGTCCTATACTTTTACAGCACCTTCACATAATTTTTCACCACCTCCTTCACCACATAGGTATCCTTCACATGTACGTCATTACTCTCATACTACATTGATCTTAGATAATTGTCACATGCCTTTATATCCTTAGATATCAGGTAGAAGGGATTTTATCTTCACTATCATTGGATAGCCTTCTATCCTCCTCATAGTTAGGGGGCATCACAATTTTCTCCCCCTCCCCCACCGCTAGCATAATCATGTTTCTATAGTATCTATTATCACACTTTGTGCTTCACACTTACTCTTTCTCAGTACTCTTACACATCTTGATACACACTTTTTATTGTCATTACCCTGTGATGGACTCTAGTTCCATGGTTTATACTTGATTATTGAGGGTCTAAATATAAAATTAACCTCACTGCATTCACTTTTCATGCTCTGTGCTTCATGATCTATCTTTCTATCACTCATTTTCAAACCATTTCCTAATGAAGCACTCTTCTTTTATGGTTCATTCTTGATTGTTGAGAGGTATTTTATAAATGAACCTTATCTCATACATATCCATTGGGGGCATGTTGCTCCTATCATCTTCACATATTGTATACCATCCCATCACACTCATACACTACATTTATATATATTGGCCATAATTAATCTTGCTTGTTTATACTACTTACATGATGTATTTTACTTATTATGCTAGTTAGATACTCATTATTTCTTTATCTTTCTATATACACACATGCATGTTCACTTGGTCTTTGGAGTGAATTCAAATATCTTATGGATTTTCATGCATTGTAATGATGCTAGGAACTCTATACTTTTCCATTCCCACCGAGAATCTGGGGGCATCTACCTTTCTTACTCTCACACATCACGGTTGTTATTATTCAAATCATTTACTACTTCTACTTTCTAGCACATTACTTATTGTTGATACATACATGCCTTGACATACTATTTATCTTTCTAACATGCTAATGGGTGATTCATGTGTATAATTTTCCTTGCAATACTATATACAACCATGGATATTAGTCACTTCTTGTTTTCCATTGATTTCTATTATATGATTTTGTTTACGGGTTATGCACTATGGTTTGTTCGATCATTATTTGTTTTTTTATGGCCACTTTGGCCCTGATTGTCTTGTGACATTGTGAGTGATGTCCCATGTTTGAAACCCACTTTTCATGGTCCACTTTGTTTGCAAAATTTCTTGTTACATTGTATTTTATTACATTCTTACTAATTTTTCTACTAACACATATTACTAGCCACTTTGTTTACATTTTCCTTTATTTCTACCATTCACATCCCCTAACCCCCTGTAAGTATACAATTCATTTCAACATTAGGTCCTATATTTTAGTCCTCATTCTCCTAACAACATTGCATGAACCCAAAATGAGGGGGACATACATTGGGTAAACAAATCAACCCTACAATAGCTCAAAGCTATAGTATAGATCTTTACATTACGAGAAAAGAACATGGACACAATCACAAAATGGACCAGAATTAGACTTGTGTCTAAATCACAGTATATTTTCCAATGCCTAGAATCATCCACTAACATCTAGGTGCTCCTAACCTCCCCTAGGAATTAATGTCTTGGGGGTAGATATAGTCATCTTCTCGAGATCATCACACTCTGCTGAATTCTTCAAAGTAGTTTTATAGTTACAGAACAATCCTCTAGTCACAAAATGCATTCTATCTCCTTCAATAAATATAACTCAGAACTAAATTTGGAATAATCAAGACAATTGAAACAATAGGAACAATTCAAGACACACCATATGTAGTAGTTCTTATTGTGCAGAGTCATGGAAGGAGAGTGAAACAAACCCTCTCTTCCTAAAACTTTCTCTTTGGCGTGAGATCGCCCAAAAAACTCACACTTGGCATGGGATCACCCAAAAAACTCACTATTAGCATGAGATCTCCCAAAAAATCAATCTTCAAAGAATTTTAGGACACATTTCTATCCTTTACACTCTTTCACATCATTCACACACTTTACTTTACTACCACTTTTACACACTTTTGCATACTTTGCTCAAATTTTTCATATACAATATTTTGACTACTCTTTTTCTCTTCTTTTGCAGGTTCATCCTTAATACGCAACAAGAAGTAGCCTATGACAAAAAAATACAATCATAACAATAGGTACAAGAAACATGTACACTTCACCCCTATGGTCACTTTATTTTTGTAGTCTCCAGGATTTACTTTGTGATCATTCCACTCTTCACTTGTCCACTCAAAGACGCATTTCACCACACACTCTACAATATCATAAGGTAAGTATCTCTTATCTACTTTATATTATTGAGTATTCACTCAATAACATAAATTGGTGGAAAATTTAGAAATAAAATTATGCACTTGGGTACATTTCTAGGTCTTAAAAGTATGTTAGCATTTACATTATTCCTAAGAAAGAAAACTATTGATTGACAAATATCTTTGGAGTATTTTCTTTTCATCTTGTGTTCTATTTGGTTTTACACATTCTACATCCTAGTCATAAATTTAATTTTTATTTCTCCCGACTTCAAACACAAACACCCGGCCAAGGTAGCAGTTCCTAGGTGCTCCTATCCCCTCCGGGTTCCTCTCGAACCTTTTCTATTTTATCCACTCCTTTTGGCTCTCTTTTATCTTTTGGGAATATTTTTCACTTTTGGGTCATCCTTCAGGTTGTCAATTATGAATTAAAATAATGTAATAATATAAGTACATATTTATGTGTTCAAAATGAAGGACCAATCACTAAGGAATAATAAGATCACCTAATCTTGCATTCTAAAGGAACTAAAGAGTACTAAAGGAATCCATCTAGCATTAATTCAAGGGAAAAGGGATGCATCGACTCTACATACATTACATAGGAAGGGTAAGTTCATTGTATTCCACCCACACATGCTACACATTTATACATTCTATATCTGTCCCATCATCAAGTGCAACTTGCATTAGGGAATTCTAGAGAATCATTTCTACACAAACTCATAAGAACTACATGGAGTCATAGATGTAGTGCAGAGCTCGGTTGTAAGTTCACTCTCGAGGTGATCATTGGGGTCATTATGACTCCCCATTATTTTGTAAGTGAAATTTTCTTTTATAGGTTATAAGTACCTCCACCGATCAAGGATCGACTATCAAGTGATCAATAGAGAGTAATTACAACACCCTTGCAACATAGAAAAACTAGATTCATAGCTTTTGCGTATTCACAAGCACCCAAATCCAGTTATTAGCACCCAAGATCCCCTATCCTATTATGGTAACCCTTTCCCATCTTGGTTCGAGAGCTCTAGAATTTACTAAGGTCAATTACAACATTGTATGCATTTTGTTCATCACTTTTCCTAGCCCAAATCAGTCCCATATTATGAAAACATCAAATAAGTTACCTTTTGTCTATCTCTTGTTTAGGGTTTCATATTTTATATCTTAGTTTAATTATGTCATTTCTATATTTTAGCATTCATATAATAAGTTAATTTGTAATCTTTAGATTTAATTAATTCAAATTAAATTAAATCAGTGTTCCTTGTTGACTTGGTGCTCAACTAAATTTGATTCATTGTTGTAATAAATCTTTTTTTTCAAAGTGGTTTTTGTCTATATAAGGGTTTCTCACCTATATTTGTTGTTCATGTGTTCTCATTTACACATTTATGGTTATGTTCTTGATGAATGTATGTTGAATGGTTAATTTTAATTGAATGGTTGATGGATGTAAATGTTTAAGTGAATGAAAGTTTTTATTTCTCACTTTGATTCACCCCCTCTCGCTTATTTTTCTTCCAATAGTCAATACATCATTAAGGGATCCTAATAGCCTCATGAATGAATATTTATACATCATCAACGGATTCAAATAGCCTTATACATCAAAATGGGCGTACAAAACTATCTAATGAACTATAAGCCTAAAAATTGAATTCCTCCACCAAAATTACTCCCCTGGTTTTCATCTAGACCTCTACTTGGTCCCTTGGATGGACCTCTCGGTGGCTGACCCACGCTCATAAAACTACTACTTGATGGAACCTATCATCATCGAGCTACAAACTCAAAATATTGAGGCTCATATAGAATCCTTAACCTCATTATGTCCTTATAATAATGGAGATCATTACCTAATGCCCGGTAGCTAGCCATACTCACACTACCAAGTGGCCCCATCGACCCTTATTCTGATATGTAGCTTTCTTTAGCTCATCCCCTAATATTGATGGTCTTGTCACATCGAAGACCTACCTCACATTATCTCTATCATGTTGATACTTATCCCCGTCCACCCTAGTTTGCGTGAGCTCACCCCGCACAATCTAATTTATTGGCTAAGATCGTCCCTCTCTTTAATCACTCTATCCCAAAATCTATTAAATCATCTTGCTTGATGGTCAATGTAAATTTCTCAATCAATAATGTGGTCTTCTATACCAAATGGATCATTATGGTATCCTCCACAAAATATATTTTACCATCATCCTCCCCTCCCTCAAAGCACCACCCTCCATTGGATCCTCTACAAAATCTCACACCCACATCTCAAATTTATATAAATGTACCCTATATAAGGTATGATATGCCTCGATCACTACTACATCATCATGCCCCACTAGTACCCCTATACATCCACCCTCCATCCTAATCCCTTCTCATCATCCATATCAATAGGCTCTCATGCATCTAGCAATGCCACATCTAAATCTCCATCATCTCATTTATAAACTAGAACTCCATTTGACACATCCTGAACAAGTCCAAATTGTTACCTGACGTGGCTAAATCTAATAAGCTCCCATTTATGGTAAATCCAACTCCGCACCCATATTTCCTATTATGGATCTTTTAATTCCCATTACGCACATAGTCATATTAGAAAACTTGTATAAGGCCTCCAAACTACATCTTCACGTTATAATCTAGCTAAGAGTTTTCTATAAAAATCCTCTCCCCTAATGGTCCTTGTGGCTACAAAATCATATCTCCATCTCATGAACCCCATAGGATACTCAAAATCCACCCATCTCACTCATGTCTATTTGTGTAGCTGATCCATTTCATTATGCTCATATTCCCAACACTCCAAAAAAATGACACATCAATTCCAAACCTCTTTCATGTCTTCCGGTCCAAAACTCCTTGTATACATGTGCTAACCGAGTAAGGGCCCAAAAAAATATATCCGCCAATCCATCATATCATCTACTACTCGATCTAGAGGACATATGTTCCCTAAACCTCCCGGGATCTACATAGTAAGGAAGAGAACTATAAGAGATTTCTAGTGACTACTTGAATGTAAGAAACGAAGTCTCGTATGATGAAATGGTGGCTTGTCAAAGTTGTGGTCAACCCTAGGCAGAGATCGGGTCAACTCAAAAATTATAACCGAGTGGCAAAAACTAAAAATGAAGGTTGTTGATTTGTTTATAACCTCGGTCTTTGACAAGTGAAACATTATTCATAAGTACAAGAGTTTAAACTTTTTTAATGGATGGGAGCTCGGCCCCGTGAAGACTATCTTATTATTTCCGACATGGTGGGTCCTTAAGCTACCATGTGGCTTGTCACCATGAATCGATTTCTCTCAATATGCTTATCAATGGTCAAAATATGGATTTATATGGTATTATACAACTTAGGTGAGTGACCTATCTTATTAGCTCGGTGGATTGATCAACTCCCCACCGAGTTGATCACATTTCTTACTCTATGATAGAGCCATGTATCCACATTATAAGGGGATATCTTCATATTGTTTGAGATATTCTTATCTCATCCACCAATTTCACATATCTCGGTGGATCCAAAATGATATGCCAACTCGGCCATAAGACTTGGTGGTTTGAAAAATGTATATCCCATACAAATTGGTGGATCCACATTATAAATCGGCGAGAACGGTTTCCACATGGCTTGACTAGTGGATACATTGTCTTACATCTTACTCAATGGGAAGTCACACCAAATATATCTTGACACCTATATAATATGAGCAGAGAATAAACAAATCACATCGATTCACTGAACCAGCCCAATCTAGGTGGTTCACATAGCTCAATGGTCATAACTCGACATGTATATGATGTGGTTGAACAAAAGGGTGGAAGGTGTAAGCTAAGTCACATAATACATGGGCGATCGAGCCCATTTTAAACCACAAGCCCACCATTCACACAAGACATGTGGGATAGAACCCATGGTAAATGAAAATGAGCGGCATAAAAGGATACGGGTAAGCTCAAACCCATGACCTTCCCTCCATAAGGCCCTCTCCTTAACCAATTTTCCATCTATAATGGCTATGTGGAAAAATGGAGGGATGATGATATTAAGCAAATATTTTGGGCCCTTTAGCACTATAAAAGGGACCCAAACCCTCTCTTACAAATAGAGAAATGTGAAAAAGGCATTAGGATTTTTGTAAAGTAGCTCAAGGAGAATATTAAAATATTCCAAGTTATTTCAATAGGCCTTATAATTTTTAAAGGAAATATTTTTCTAATAAATTCCTATTTAATACTTTAATAGGAAAATATTGGGGAGCTAAGTCCTATTATTTTAATAGGAAAATTATAAAATTGGGATTTATTGGAAACTCACCAATTGGCCCGTAGCGCCACACTTTTGTTCATGAAGCTTTGAAATTGTTTGCAGAGCTATATGGCGTCTTTCGAATGTCTGTAAGCCCGATCAAGTTTTGTAGGATTCTTGTGGGCTAGGAAGGTGGAGGATGGGACCAAATTAGCATCAATGTTCTTCGAATGTTTGGAGTACTTCATAGACAAGTAAAGTTCCATTACATTTTGTTGTAAAATTCATATTGTACTTACAAATTTTGACTAGTGGAATGGTTCGATAAGAACCCAAAGATGTAGGCTATTTCTGAACTCTGTAATCAACTCATGTGTAATGTATTTTATATTCTTGAATTATTTTGGATTATTTTACTTAGAACAGAGTTAATTTTAATGGTAATTTAAATAAACTTAAAGGGATCGAAGGTCAAAACAATTAAAAATTTTACATGGATTTTCATATCAATTTGGTATCAAAGCGAGGTTGTTGGCTTGTAAAATTGATAATCTCAAGGAAATTTCATATCATATTTAATTAATTTGACCATTTGATCGCTTGAGTTATTCCATTAGTTCATTGTGATTGAACAAGTACAAGTGCACCATGAGCAAGATGTTAAAATAGGTGAATATTTATGAAATTAAAGGTTATAATAACCAAATCCATGAAGATAATAATATCCTATGATCAATGTATTAGTCCCTAGAAGAGGAGAATGCTTCCTTGAAATCATAACTTCAAGCCAAGGATGAGCTCTTGGCAAGTTTTTATTGTGGTGATTAGAAAAAGTAAATACCTTCAAATTTAGATGCAGAGACCATGGCATATGAGTGCACTATAAGTTGTTCACCACGTGAATCTTCTTCTTCCTCCCATTTAGTTTTGGATTTAGGTAATGATGTCTTTGGTTCATTTGAAAAGAATACTAGAGGTGTTGAATCCAAATTGTTATCTAAAATGGAATTTTATGGAAGAGGCCTTGGTAAAAATGGCCAAGGCATTGCTAACCCAATACAGGTCGCGGATCATCCTCATTTTCCAAGTTTGGGTTTTCTAGTGTGGGAATGGATATTGGAGATTACTCTAAGAACACTGATGGGAGACAAGCTTCCAAAATAAAAGTTAATACCTCACTAGTCCTGAAAGAATATTATGTCCAGGAAAGTTGTGCTTCATCTTCACAGGTAGGATGTGGTAAGAGAAATCAGTGAAGAGGTAATGATATTCCACCTCCAGTTTCTTACCATAATCATAAGCACAGTGAAACTTCTGATCCACTTTTTCATATTAAGAAGTATGGTTATGATTTTTAGAAAATTTGGAATTCCTTTCCATGTATTTTTTGTGGATTACATAGTCATTATGTGGCGAGATACTAGAAAACAAGAACATTAATTAAGACGTTGATGTCATTCATCAAGAACAAGGTAATTCAGAAATACCAATCTCGTCATGCAAAGGTGAGAAATGGAGTTCCTCATCCCAGAAGAAGGAGATTAAGAGGAATTTTTGTGCTCATTTCTAGAGGAATGGGCACTAGGTGGATAATTTTGGAAACTTCATCTGTCTCATCATCAAAGTAATGGAAAGCCAAAGATTGAATGGAGGCCTATTGCAGAAAGGTAAAGGAGGTTTCTAATCCACCTCCGTTGTGACAATTCAACCCAGGACCAATTAGTACCTAAATTGAAGGTCCTGTAAAATGGGTAAGTCAACAAATTTTCAATTATATATTGCATAACTCAAATTGATGAATAGTATGCAATATTTGTTTGGAGATCAGATTTTGTGAGAAAATGCTGAGAGAAAGGTTTACCATACTCCGTGGATTTTCTTACTTAGAAAATTTGATTAATACTCCAAACATATCTCCTAATAAGCTTGTGAGTACTTGTTCCACATTAGAATATTTATAATATTGGATATTTGTGAGTTGTTTGTGCAAATAGTTGAGCTTGTAGGTATCATTTCGTATCTTCATTCGATATTATGGAATTCGAGCAGGCAACATGATGGTAGCTAATTACCATTAGCATTGATCATTGGGTCGAATCTTCATTCTATAAAAGGGATATCATGGCCATACAACAAAGTGGTACTTGATAAATTATGTCAATAATAGGAGATAACAAGAGATTGGCTTAAATCATCATTCATTGTCAAATCATTACAACCGTACATTTGAATGGTAGCTGATCATCATGGATGTGATGTAAGACCCCTAGAGAGTAGATGTGGTGATGTTTTAGTATTGCTGAAGTGTAAGACCTCCTAAAGGTAGATGTAGTAGTACATATTTTTGGGTGTTTTCAAAGTGTAAGACCCCTAGAGGGTAGATGTGGCAATATCTACTTCTATGTAGATTGTATGTTAGTAAAATTTAAGACCCCAGGAGGGAAGATGTAGTAGTATATTTCTTACGTGTTGTTGAAGAGTAATGCCTTAACGGGAAAATGTAGCAACACCCGGTGTGAGGGATTATTGAAGTGTAAGACCCTAGAGGGTATATGTGACATCTAAGACACAAGAAGGAGACATAGTACCATAAAGTGGAGGTATTGAGGTGCGGAAGGGGACTTAGCATCATGTAGCGTGCTATCACCTCTTCAAAATTTGTAAAATTTCTTCTCTATTCTTTAAGTTTTTCAGGTTTGGTGATTGCTAAAACCCCTTGTAGAAGTCTCTTGGGAAAATGCAGTTCTAAAAAAGTTAGTCGTTTTCTGAAATTTTGAGTTTTGATGCTTTTTTCAGCCTTTTGCGGGTATTTTGGCTTTTTTGTCCCTCTTGTCCCAAGTTCATCTGGGATGTCTGTTCCCTGATTTTCCTCTTTTACCGATTTTTCTTCCTTTTCATTTCTTATCAACTTTTTCATCTTTGCACGTCCCAGTTATCCCAATGTCCCAAGTGCATTCTGTGTCATTTTTTTGACTTATTTGATTTCAATGTATTGCGGTTGTTTCATATTTTTGTGTGACACTTGTCTAAGTTCCACTTGACCTCCATTTCCGCAAACTCTCCTTTTCTAATTTCCACTCATTCTAGGTATTTTGGATTTGTGCATCCCATTTGACCCAATGTCCCTTGGGACATTTGTGCAATATTTTTTGATTTTTCCACAAATTGGTTCTTTCGGATATCTGCGTGCCTAGCGTCTTGATGTCCCATGGGAAAATTGTGCTCTTTTGATCTACCTTACGATTTGCATTATTTCAAGGTCAGCACAAGTATTAATTACCCCATTTATTACACCACCGACCTACTTGGGTTTAAAATGCTTATAAATATTTGGGTAATTGGTCATTTTCACTACCTTAATTAAAAATTACTATTGAAGGTTTTGTCCATCTCTCTCTTTCATCATCTATAGCTATGGTTGAGTCATGTTCCATCGATTTTAATCATAGGTACAAAAATAAAAGCGTGAAACATTAAGTCGATGATCAAAGAACCAAGTGGAATCTTTTCTCTCACAAATAATATTCTTCCCTGGTTGTAAGATGAAGATCAATTTTAAAGGTCATGAACACTTGTCTTCCTTGGAGATAGTTGTACCAAACATCGTGATAATGAAGCACAACACCTAGACTTGGAATAATTTTGGGCACGAATCAATTGTCAAAACCCTACTCCTATGGCCCAATTGATTAAAGATAGTGGGATCACAGAGGCAGGGGGTTTTCCCATTTCAGTTCAGTGTGTCGACATAATTCTTTCTTGTAGCTCTTGTTTTGATCCTGATACAAAATAAATCATTGATCCTCAAGGTCAGGTGGTGGCATGACTTGATGAGGATTGCATTTGTACTGCCCTTAGAATTCCCATGGTTGAAAATTCAAACACTCTCACCAAGGATCAGGCCCAAACTCTTTTTGATCAAGACAAGTGAAAAATACAAGAGTAGAATTGCCAAGTCTTGGTTCAAGAACCCTAAGAAAGGAGCCTCAAGGCTACCTAAGACAATGTTCAGAGTTGATTTCCATGAAGAATTTTCAAACGTCATCACTCTTTTCCTAGGATAGCAGGAATTCCCACCACTAATGAGTTTCACTTTTGGATGTGCCCCTACATTAATATCATATGTGAGGGTAAGAAGAATTTAAACTAGGCAAGAATCATTTGTGATAGCCTGACTGAGAAATTATCAAATGTTCAGAGAACCCAAACCTTCTACATGACCTCCTATCTAATGTACTCTATTGCAACTTATAGAGAGTGGTTGGTTTTTTCCCCGTGGATGACAAGAAGGATGCCCCCATTTATATGTATCATCCATAGTTGACCCTGAAGATCAGCAATCATCACTTTAGGAGGGTGAATGATGCATTCACCATGTACATTTTCAAGCTACTAGAGGGAGATACTACTAAAATATTTTCAGATGAGGAAAAACAATTGATTAGTGTTTATGGCAGTTTCTTCACCCAATTCAGGAAGTTTTCATACATAAGATTGGATGGATTTGAGGGACAGCCCTGAAACTTCCCATGTATTATAGTGATAATATGGCCTTGGTAGAAATCTATAGACAATTAGACAAGTTGCATAGAACTTGTAGGGACAAGAAGATTGCAGGTATTCAATTCCCAATCACACTGGGTAATTACACCTACAGGACTGCCCTAGATGCTCAGAATGTGGATAGAACAATTTCTCCTCTCACTCTTCATTACTATAAGCCTAGAAATTTCTTTGACATTAAGGAGTTCATTTCTTCCAATTTCAGAATGGGTTATCAACATCTTCCTGATATTGAAGACTACTGGGAAAATTGTTCTGATGATTATGAAGCCGGAGGAGATATTATGGAAGGCTATCTCTACAGCAGATTGTTGATTTTAGTATATTTGATGTCCTTAAAGGATTGGAAGATGATGATGAGGAGATATAGTCTCTTGAGTATGAAATATCAATCAAACATTCTCCTATTGAAACCATTGATTGGTTTGTCAAGGAGAGAGATGATTTGAAGGAGCTAAATAATCATGTCCTAGTAAGAACTAGACTTTGGTTTGACAGGAAGATGAAGGGATTTAGGGAAAGGAAATCTAGGTCTACTTCACATGATACCCCTACCCCTCAGAAGGAAATACCTATGTCAGCTCCTGAGACAATTGAACAATCTGTTCCCTCTCCTCTGGAATCCTCAACTCTAGTGTATACCAAAAAAGAAAAATCAAGAAGGAAGATAAGGTAGCTGATGTTATTCAAGAAGGTGAACCTTCTTCTAAACAAGATGAAGCAAAGGAAACAATTGTGGACCTAGTTGATGATGATGATATTCAGGGAAAAAAAAAGAAAATCCTAAAGAGAATACACCTGAAGCAGGTAGTATGATGGAAGATCAATCAAAGGAAATGGTTTCAGAGTCTATAGAAATATCTGCCAAGGAAGCTCCTGACTCTACTCAAATTGATACCTCTATGTTAGAGGTGGTTGTTGTGCAAACTCTGAGTGTTATGAGTGCTTCTACACTTGGACCCATTTCCCCTTCCTCTTCTAGCTCCTCATTCACCTAGGTACAACCATTACTAGAAAGAAAGAAGAGAAAGGCTACTTCAAGTGTTGTTGTTCCCAAGTTTGATGCATTGGAAGTTCTTTTAGGTACTTGTTATCAAAATTTCACCCCCCTGGGTAAATTTCGATAACATGCATCAGATTCTCAGGTCCCAGGAAAATTGATTGATTCGGGGCCAAAATTCATGTTTCCAGGGTCCCCTCAGATTTTTTCTAACTCCCCTGGTCGAAGTTGGAAGGAGAAAGCTCTGAGAAAGTGCGGAAAAGGTTGCAGAAAGCAAGTAGTTTGGGCCAGATAAAATTGTGAAAATCGGCCAAGTCCTAGTCCAGCACAAGGTGGGACAAATGGGACAAAATTACGCGAACCGCCCGAACCGGCCGAAATGAGTCCAGGCGGCCCACTAAGCATTTGGGACAAGTGGGACAAAAGTACGCGGCGGGCGCGAAAAGCCGATCCGGCCGAAAGAGGAAGAAAAATTGGCTAAGTGTTGCTCAGGACGTTTGGGACAAAAAGGAGCGAACCGGCCGATCCGGCCGAAAAGAGTCAAGTCAGTCCGAAGCAAAGTGAGACAAGCGGGCCAAAAATGCCCGAACCGGCTGAATCGGCCGAAATGAGTCCAGAGGGTCCAAAATCAAATGGGACATCTGGGACAAATGGATGCGAAATGCCCGAATCGGCCGAAATGAGCACAAAGGGCCCAAAATCAAATGGGACATCTGGGACAAATGGACGCGAAATGCCCGAACCGGCCGAAATGAGCACAAAGGGCCCAAAATCAAATGGGACATCCGGGACAAATGGAGGCGAAGTACGTGAAGGAGCCGAAGGAGTCGAGGACCAATCAGAAACTGCCACGTGTCCTCACAGGAGAAAAAGTCAAAAGGTCGAAGGGGCGAGTTATCGAGCGCTGAACCGAACCAATGAAATGGCGCCACGTGTCCAAGTTTAAGGGGCCCACAAGTAATTTCAAAAGGAAGGCCCGTGAAAGATGGAGGACAGAGAATTTCTCATCCAATCAGCACGTGCCACGTGTCGTCCAGACGGTGAAGAGTGGGAAAACATTTTAAAATCCGTTTTGGTCTGCTCCGTGCCCTAAATCTTCAAATCACCATATCTTTTGATCCAGAGCTCGGATTTCCATGTTCTTTATATCAACGGAAATCTCATGAAATTATCTACATGATTATGGGGTTAATCTCGAGTTTTGGTGTAGTTTGGAGAGAGAAAATCAAGAAACGGATCTGATGCGTGATACAAAGAAGTGACGCTTCAACAACCAGCTTTAATGCAGCAGAGACAGCCCGCCGTTTTGCCAGGATCCGCCGCTTCTACCATAATGAGATGATTTAAAATATGACCTGGGGGTGGTTGGAGTAGATCTGACTTTCCTCTTTCTTCCTTCTCTCATTCTTCCTATATATTGTAAGGAGTGGCAAAATATAAAAGGTTGTTCATTCTTTCTGCTCGGCCCTCCCTTCTTTTCTTCTCTAGGGTTGAAAATGGAGTTCGAGCCTCCTCCCTGCTCTGTAATGGCATTTTTTTCCTTTTACTAATGGAATGATGTTCTGTGCAAACTTCTGGAGCAACAAAACATGTTCTGTGATGCATCTGTCCATCCTCTCTCATTTTTGCTTGTTCTCTCCTTGCCTCTCTTCATTTGCAGGTATCTGTGCATGTCTAAATGTTCATTGCAGGTTTGGAGCTGTGTTCATGGAGTTTTGGGACATTTTCTGTGTGAAATCTATCCTTGGGCCTGTGATGCATCTGTCCATCCTTCCCATTGCTCACCTCTCTTTGTCCCATGGCAGTTTTGATAGATGTTCAACATCCTCCTTCTCTGGTGTATCACCGTTTTAGTGTAGGATTTTTCTGTTTTTCCTTCTCTCTCTCTCTCTCTGTCTCCTTGGCATGGTTAGATTAGGATTAGATTAGCTTGCCTGCACTGGAATAGCTTGTGGCAGGTAGTTTAGGAGCAGGAACCAGCCTTCTCTGGAGATTCCTCTCTCGTCACAAGTCCCCACGCTTGGAGAGAGGTTTCCATGTTGTGCAATCACACCTTTGGATGCCTGAACATCAACCTAGAAGCCTCGATGTGCATCCGGGGGTGCCGTAATTTTGCACTATGAGACTACTCCCCCATCTAGCTAAAAAGTCCAAAATCACATCAAGGTTGGTCTTAGACTCTCAAGGTCAATAGTTCATGGAAATTGCAAAACCCAAGTCGATAAAGATGAAAAGGACCTATCAATGGGTGATCTAGAGTTGACTAGAATTCCTCTTGGTGAATCAACACTAGAGAGTGAGGTGCATAATTTGAGGGAAACTGTTTCTAGGGTGATTGAAAGGGTTGAAAGAGGAAATCAGACACAAGAACAAAGTGAGAGGAATGTAGCCAAATTATGTCTATTTTCATCAAGTATTTATTGGCAGAGGATAAAGTTCTAGATCCCACTCCCCTAGCTTCCATCCCACCTCATGCTATCTTGTCCACTGATGAAGTCCAATCCATTAAGGATATCCATAAGCATGTTACTTATGGTAAAGCAATGGAAGCTATGGTTGATGATTTAATAATCACAGGCCTAAATTTTATTGAAGAAGCATTCAAGGCATATGAGAAAATTTCCAAAATTCAACTAAAGTTCTCTACAACACTCAATGGTCTAGACAGAGAGTTGAAATTATGGAGTGAGTGCATTCAAGATCTCAAACTGATGAGTGGGATAGATGTGCAAGTCCTTTTGGCTAATAAGTTTTTTGATGATGTTAAGTAGAATCTGTCCAAGCAATGGGTCTTCAGCATTGACTGGAAGATTAAGGTTCTTGAGGAAGCCATTGGGGAACTCAGGAACATGTTCCAAAAGGGAGATGCTTTCAAAACTTGTGTCATGTATTCTTTCCTAGATATTCACTACCGATATTCAAGGAGAATTCAAGTGATAAGTTCTCCATTCAAGAAATTAAATCCTAGTTCAAGACATTTTTCAAAGAAGATTTTTTCAAACAAGACACTATCTCTAAGGAAAAAATGAAAGAAATTTGTACACTGCAAGCTGCCATCATAGATGCCAACAAAGAATTCTTAGACAATGCAGAATTTGAGAAAGACATGGAGAAGTGTTTGGGTAGTTGGACTCATGCCACTACCAATACAACAATTCCTTGGGAATGGACATAGTTGTAGCTTTGAAATGATTCAGAAATCAAGTGTTAAAGACAACGAAGGTTGTTAGTGCATCTACTAGTGTCTCGACTTCCTAGTTTCTTTCTTTTCTTATTTTAAAGTACCTAGTTAAAGTGGCTTTATCTCTTTGGTTGTATAAACAAGAGATAAGTTGGGTTTGTAATATTTAATTAGATACTAATATTTGAATTAAAAGAAAGGAAACTAAAAAGACTCTTTTGTAACCATTTGTTGGGTTATTTAAAGATCTCTTCTTGTCATTGTAAGGGATCAAGATTTTGATATCCAAATGTAAAAAGAGAACATTGAAATACTCAATACAGGAGAAATTTCACCCTCTCTCATGTTTCTTTTTTATTTTCTTTGTCTGATTCATATAAGGCTATGTGTGCTTAAAAGAAAGAACTTTGTGTCTTTCAGTTGATAAATGTATCTAGAACTTTGTGTCTAATACATGCATGTCTATGTTTTATATGCATATTATAAATCTTGTTATTTTATTAGAGCATCATTAAGATATCATTCTGCAATCTATATATCTGAAAGTGCCCTTCTATCTCCAATCTCTTAATATCAGTCCTAAATTTTCCTATTCTCTTCTGTATTGAAAACCTTTAATAAATGCATCTAAAGATATCAAAATCCTCACCAAAATATCTTACATATGTTTATACTATAAATAAGGTTTTTTTCTTTCAATAAGGGAACCTCTCCCATAAAGAGGAGGTACTACTATCCCCTAAGCATGTTGTATGATTTCAACATATCAAATTCTACAACCAACAAAATAGAGGTATGGAAGAGGACTTAACACCATACGGTGGAGATGTTGAGTTCAAAAAGGGGACTTAGCACCATGCGGTGGAGGTGTTGAGGTTCTTAGAAGCATGGTGGGACCATAACCCACAGGGCCAAGATCAGAATCAAGTTGTCAAAGTGAGAATACTTTAACTTCTGATGTGACAACAAGGTATTCAAATTCGAGGATAAAATGGGAAAATGTTCCAGTAAGATTTTGGTGGAACAAAATCCTTTCCCATTGGGGAGGTTTGATCTAGAGGAAACATCTTCCCTAAACCTCCCGGGATTGGCATATTATGGAAGAGAACTCGAGAGCTTTCGGTGACTATTTAAAGGTAGGAAACATAGTCTATATGACAAAATGGTGGCTTGTCAAAGTTGCAGTCAACCCTAGGCGGGATCAAGTCCACTAGAAAATTACGAATAAGTGGTGAAAATTAAAAATGAAGGTTTTTGATTTGGTTGTAACCTCAAGTATTCAACGAGCAAAAAATTATTTGTAAGAACAATAGGCTCAAATTTTTTAATGGATGGGAGCCCGACCACCATGAGGACTATCTTATTATTGTTGATGTTGTCGGTCTTCAAGCCACCATGTGGCTTATCAACGTGAATCAAATTCACTCGATATTCCCATCGAGGTTTGACATGTCCATTTATATGTTATTATACAACTCAAGTGAGTGAGATATCTTATTATCTCGGTGGGGTGATCAACTCCCTATTGAGTTGATCACATTTCTTACTCTATGATAGATCAGGACATCCACATTATACGAGGATATCTTCATATTGTTTGATATATTCTTATCTTGTCCACTTTGATTGCATATATCTCAAGCGGAGTCCACAATGATATGCCAACTTGTCCATAAGACTTGGTGGTTTGAACAATGCATATCCCATACAACTTGGTGGATCCACATTACAACTCAATGGTTATAGTTTCCACATGGATCAGTCAATGAATAGTTAATCTTACATCTTACTAGATGGGAATTCACACGAAATATAGCTTGACACTTATATAATTGGAGCAACGAACAAACAAACCACATCAATGCATAGACGGCCCAATCTTGGCGGTTCACATAGCTCAATGGTCACAACTCGCCACATATATGATGTGGACAAAAAAAAGGGTGGAATACATGACCTAAGTCACATATTACATGGGCGGCTGAGCCCATTTTAAACCACAATCCCATCACTCGTGTTGGACATGTGAGATAGATCCCATGGTAAATGTAAAGGATTTTGCATAAAAGGATATGGGTAAGATCGAACCCGCGACCTTCCCTCCACAAGTCCCATTGCCTTAATCACCTTGGTAGTCATAATGGCTATATGGAAAAAAAGATGGATAAGGATCTTAAGTAAATATTTTGGGCCCTTTAGCACTATAAAAGGTACCTAAACCCTCTCCAACAAGATAGAGAAATGCAACGAAGGCATTAGGATTTTTATAAAGGAGCCTGAGGAGAATATTAAAAGCTTCCAAGTTATTTCAATAGGCCTTATAATTTTTAAAGACAATATTTTGTAATAAAGTCCTATTTAATATTTTAATAGGAAAATATTGGGGAGCTAAGTCCTATTATTTTAATAGGAAAATTATAAAATTGGGAGTTATTGAAACTCGCCAATTGGCCCATAGCGCCACACTTTTATTTTTGAAGCTTGGAATTGTTTACTGGAGAGCCATAGGGCATCTTGCAAACATCTTGAAGGCTGATCAAGTTTTGTAGGATTATTTTACGTCGGGAAGGTGGAGGATGGGACCAAATTAACATCGGTGTTCTTCGAAGGTCTAGATTACTTTATAGGAAAGTAAATTTCCATTAGGTTTTATTGTAAAATTCATATTGTACTTACAAATTTTGTGGAATGGTTTAATAAGAACCCGAGAGATGTAGGCTATTTTCAAATTTTGTAATCAATCCATGTGCAAAGTGTCATGTATATTCTTACATTATTTTGGATTTTTTTACTTAGAACGGAGTTAATTTTAATGGTAATTTTAATAAGCCTACAGGGGTCTGAAGGTCAGAAAAAAATAAAATTTTGACCTAGATTTTCGGATCAACTACTTGATCAACATCTAAGAAACATTTCCCCTATTGAATTGGGTAAGGCATAGAAAATTATCCCATTCATCATCATCATTTTGAGTAGAGGCCCAACCCTCCTCATCATCACTATAGAATGACCCATAAGAAAAACCTCTAGAAGGATAAAAAAATTCCTAAGTATTATCTCAATATAATCATTGTTTAGAAACACTTTTTCACCCTTCATTAATTACATAAACTTTCTCACTTTGTACTAGAAAACAAAGGATCCTTTGTATATCCTCAAGTGTGATTTCCATCTCTCTAGTAGAAACCCAAAAGTGAGTGTGAAGTGATCCCATCTCTAGAAAAAGCCAAAAATTATCCCATGTATCTAGGGATATGTCGTAATGACGCATCCCTCCCAATCCATTCTCCTCTAAGTTCCTCGAAACATCCTTTTATAGTCAATCAAAAACAATTTCTAAGATCTTGAGGATCATATCTCATGTCGTCAATTACTCTTTAACTCGCATCCATAAAAAATTAACACACTATCAAAAACAATTCATCAAAAATCAAATAAATTAATCCTAAAAATCACTACTTTTTATCAAAATACATGAATTGCAGAGGTTCAATTCAAATCCTGGTGACCCTATGAAATCACCCATGATTTCCCAAATCACTAGTGATTTCATAAGAAATTACATGTGATTTCATAGAGATTTTTCATTTTGGAAAAAAACACAAAAATAATATAAAATTCAAAACATCACCTTCATATGCACGATTGGGCCTCCATCACCTCTAGACACCTCGACTACCTCCATCTCACTAAAAACACTCAAAAATCACAATATTAGGGTTTCTTAGTCATTTGGCTCTCAAATAGCAATAGTGACAAATGAATATTCACGCACCTTTATATCAATCTTTTTCCTACCCACCCAATCAATGGAAATCATTATAATCACCAATGATTTTTCAAATCACTAGTGATTCTGGCCTCTTCAATCCAAACATCATTTTCTAGTCTTCAATCTTATGAAGAATCTGTCACTATAGTCATCGTTTGTCAAAAAATTACACATTTCAAATAATTTTCTTCCTTTTTAGGGCCCCAAGACCCTCTTAAAATCTAAATTCAATCAATCTATATAGATCATACATGTATGAAATCCATCTCGGAGTTTCATAGCCTTTTTGGAAACTCTTCCTACCACTTTCATTAAGTCATACATCTAAAGGTCGAGAACCTATTGGTTCCCCTATCACATGACTTCCTAGTCACATAGTCCCACATTTGTGGTAACATACCTTATATCGAGCCTCTGTTTCCTAATACACCGTGGATACCATAATATCTCAACAAATGTTTTCCTTATAATTCCCATAATTCATACATTTATAGGTTGAGAACCCATTGGTTCCCCTATCACTTGACTTCTGGTCACATCATCCCACCTTTGTGGTAATTTATTTTATACTCAATCTTGGGGCACCTTACATTAAAACACACTCTTACACAATACTATCTCATCGAACAACCTATTTGAAAACCCGTTACCATTATACTTTTTCATAATTACCCCTAGTTTGAGGGAGGCATCTATCCAAAGAGAAAAATCTAATCATCTCACTTTATTTTTTCTAGCAAATTATCCATTACAAACTTGACAAAAGGGGAAAATGTAAACACTCATTTTTGCACATTGCATGACCTATCCACACCCTTAAATTTTCATTTGAAACACTAAACCCATTATATTATCCTATAAACCATGTCTTCATAGAGTAAAACCATACTTTACCCTCAGTAAATACTTATTTACCCAACCTAAGTAACCTAAACCTCCCAAACCACCTAAAAACCATCCTAACCCATTTTGGTCTAACCTCCTAACCTCCCAACACCCTTAACACATTCCTACCCATCCTTACTCACTTCTAAACCCAAAATAACCCATTTGGAAGTGGTTAAAACCACTTCCAAGTGGTTTTCCCCACTTTTTTGAATAGTCATCCATTCTAATGAATCCCTGTGATTCTATAAAATCACATCAACCTCCATGAATCCATAACTTTGGAAATTACAATGAAGCTCTAATTTTTTACAACCTAGATGACATCATTTTAGACATCTTGACATCTTCTCGTATCAATATCACATCTCTAGAAGGCCCACAAACCTTGAAATACTTCTATAGCATTATTTCTTGGCATTCTACATCAAAGGCAAGTCATTTTCACCCATTCTCACTCATGGTCTATCGAAACATCATATTAAAATTCAAATCAATCTATAAATTATTTATTTTACATCCAGTTTACATCTTATAAGGAATAAAATTTTCCCACAACAATCACCAGTGATTCCTTTGAATCTCCAATGATTACCTTAAATCTCTAATGACCTTATTGAATCACTAGCTATCACTATCTTTTAATCATTCAATCACATTTTTCATATCTCGTAATCGTATCTTAATTTGTCTTTCCTATATTTTTTTAATTTCCATGTTGTCTCTACTTTTAGATGATTGTATCAGGTCGGGCACATCTGATCAAAAGCATATACAACCTTACTATCATCTCACAACCATTTTTTCATAGTAATTGGATATCACACATGAGTTAAGTCTTTGTGTCATCTCCTTGACATCAAATATCAACTTGAAGTCATATAAGAAGAAAAATATGTTGTTGAACAAGCTTAGATAGAATAATTCAAACATTTCAAGCTCGAATTAGCCCTTTCATAAGCCACTTATCACAAGAAGCGGGATATCTCTATCCCTTTAGATGCTTAATTTATCTTTCCATTGCCTAGTTATCATTATGTATCTTTTATCATTTATCACTTTATTGTTAAAATGATTTAACACCCTTTAAAGGAATTCCATTAGTTCCTAGGATTCACATTTACCAAGTAACTCGTCATATTTTTATCTAATATCTATTTTTTCTAGTTATCTTCTTGTATGTAGGTTCTATCACTCATTAGAAGTAGGAGTCTCAAGCCCATTTTGCATTCACACATATTGACATTGTATTTTTGATGCGGTATTGTTAAATCATGTTGTGTCCCCTAAGTTTTTGGAGATTTGTTATATAATTAATGGAATAAATCCACCATAAACACATACCTTGGTGATTTTAGAGAAGATTATGACTAGTAGCATCTGAATAAGTTTTTAGTGTGTCAAGTAGAATAGTGCAAAATGTTTATCATGAAATTATAAGGAGAGGAAAGGATAAGGATCCTAGGGGTGACCTTTGTGTGTATGGAGTGATAATGATGTGTGCATGTGGTTCCTTGGAATTTCACCTTTTCTAAAGCATGCTTCAATACTTTCTTCATGGTTTCTTATGTGTTTTACGTTCATTGTGATAGGATAGGACCTACAAAATAAAATAGGTGTATTTTATACTCTATGTAAATGTAATTAAAATTTAACTTGGTGTTGTAGCTGAGAATTGCACCCTATGATTTGATCATGGTAGATCAAGAATTCTAGACAAAATTGGATGATCTCAAAAATGTGAGACATACAAATTGAGATCAACCTCCGAATAAGGTTATTTCCTCTACCAAAGTAACCTCATGTTAACACTACTCCTACAAATGGAAACACAACTATCTAATCATAAACAAGTCATTCACAGTGATTAAAGTTAGAGATATTTCTATGAGGTGAAATCCTAAGCTAAAGGGGGGTAATGATAACACTAGAAGAAGGGGTGATCACTCTATATTGAAATATCGAGAAGAAAGAAGATCCAATACAATGTTAAAGGGAATATTCTTTCCACTTTCCGACTCTAAAACTACATCAGCTCATAATTCTATTTAACTAGACACAAATGACTTGAGAATTTGTAAAACTTAATTATTACATAATCACAAATGAAAGATCAGAAGGAAAGAATACAATGATGTAAAGAAAGGGGTGGATTTTATCTAGATTTCACATTATATTATTGTTGTAAGTATGCATAGAATTTTATAACCATTCAAAGGGTAAGACGTATCACAAAACACATGCCATGGGTCTAAAATCCTTGGCTCTATAAAATGTTGGCAGTATCACATTACCATACAAGACAAGATGTTTTCTATGAAGAAACACATTACATTTTATATAAGGGAGGAGAGGAGCGGGATTAAAATATGCTAGATAAGATGTTTGACCTAACAAACCTTGCTAAAACCTTTTAACTACTTCTAGAAAATAACCTTTTTTTCCTTATGATGGTTCATGTTTTTGGGGATTCATTTTCTTGTAAGAAAACTCTAGATTTTTTTGAATGAGCATCAACTTGCATATCAATAGATTCCCACTAAATATAGAGGATAGAGGAATGTGACGTTTCCAAATGTCCAATTATATTACACAAATCACCATCCCTCCTCATTTCAGTTAGGCATGAATAATATGCTCTTTTGGAAGCATTTGAATGATTTATAACCAATGGAGGATTAAACAATCATCTCATAACTAAACATGGAATCTTCTAAATCTTGAAAATGACATGAAACATCCCAAAATCCACAATATTAATCTCCCAAAATACTCATTTGTTCTTTGTAAAGATTCATAATTTTGAAAGGCCTCTCCAAGATGTTGTTAATGGATAAAATCCAAGGTCAAATGGAGCCCCACAACCAAATATATAAAAAAAAAACCGAAATCAACCACCCACAAAATAATCCTTTATTCCACAGATACCAAATAATTTGTCTTTTGTTTCATGGATTTTTTCTTATTCCATAAAATATATGTGAAATGCGGTTTCCCAATATTTTCACTGAGGTTAAAACATGTTCATTTGGCAGCCCTTTGAGGATCCTATGGATTTCCTTTGTTTGGAAGCATATAAAATTGGTGAATATTTACCATTGTCTACATATTTTGAAATCCATATAGCCCTAACCTTTAAGAATCCCAAAGGACACTAGGAGTGTTCCGCATATTTTGAACTTAGTTGTTTTTAAACTTGTTTGCTTATTTTGTATGTTAGGAGAACCTGCAAAACTCTACATTTTTCTCTCCACCTCTAACCATGTTATACTTTGTTTCCTTCATCATGGTGATTTTTCCTTCATTCTATATAATTTGAGAGCCCATGGGACACTCTTATTTGGGAATTTTATGGAACTTTGAATCCTTTTTTCATAGCTTCAAACTGAAATTGCTTTGATAATTCCTTAATTTCCTTTCGCACAAGTTACAAACCTCTTCCTCGTGTTTTTAGTTTCTTTATCTACCTAGAAATCTTCCTAAAACCTAAAAATTTATTTCCTTTATTCTGCGGAACACTATTTTTTTCTTTCCATTTGTTATGTGTACTTAGAGAGTCCATGAAACACTAATCTCTTCAATTTTTCACAAAAATGAGATGCAGTGTTCCATGGTTTTTTCATCAATTTTTTTTTAATTCCCAACTCAAATTTACAAGTCGTTAAAATAGCTTGGGGGTTATTTTGGAAAATAATTCTTGAAAAATCTAGGGGATATCTTAATGCAGATGATGACGACAAGTGGAATTTTGAGTATTCATTGGGTATGGATTCATGCCAAAAACTTGAAATACTGACCTAAAATATTGAAAATATAACCCCTGGATCTTCATTACATAGAAATGTGGTTCTTGTTATTCTTATTCTTTAAAAGATGATTTCTAGTATTTTTAATAAAACTTGCAAACTGTCCCAAAAACACTAATTTTTAACCATGAATGAGTTTGAAGAACCCTTATTTGAAGTTAATATTGGGGCTAATATAAAATTCTTTGAAACTCCCCAAAATTACCATGTTTCCACCATGAAACTCTCTTTGAACTAAAATACACATACCCAAAAGAAAGGACCCAAAAAAACTATGTATAAAAGGAAAACCATACATGATCCAAGTGGAAACATGCAGAGTGTGCACAAACACTTCTTTTTAAGAAGTAAACACTATATACAATGTGAAACCCTACCTCAATAACATATCTTGAGGCACATCCCATTGAATTTGATGGGAAGTTCATTTCCATTCAACCTTGATAATTAGAATGCATCGTTTGATTTGTAACTAGAGATTATATAAGATCCACTCCAAATTGTGTTAAATTTGTGTGTATACATGGTTGACATCTATATTTATCCAATTTTAGGACAAGGTATCCTTCCTTGAAGTTTTTTTCTTTTCTTTCTTGTCAAAGTACTTTTTCACTTTGGTTTGTTTCCTTTTCATTAAATGTATGACCTTGTCTCTCGGTTCTTCTATATCCATCAGATCTACATATATGACCTCTATTGTATCTTCCTTAAAAAAAAATTACAGGCTTATGAGTTCCAAGGATGGATGTTCAAGGGATATTTACAGGCTTGACTCATTTCTATAAAAAAATTTAAAGGTGAGATGCGGTTGACCTCTTAGGAGTGATCCTATCAGCCCACAAGGATGATTTTTAAAAGAAACGATAACCAGATTGTACCAAGCCAAAAACATAGATGTTAATCAAACACCATAATCAATAATATGAAATTAACTTTCTAGAATAACTTTACATAAACCTTTACAAACAAATGAGCAGCAATATCATATATTATTATGGAACTTAATGAAATACAATGAGAATGGGCCTTGCTTATATAGGCAAGTAATAACAATCTAATAACCAATTAAGGTCATAGATCAAGTCATAAATCAAGGAAAGAACTAGTCATCAAATAACTAGTCAAGACCATAGATGTATGAGAGAACTATACATCAAGGATCTAGTCAATACCATAGATCAAGGAAAGAACTATACCTAATAACTAGATAATATCCCCCTAATATATAAATAAATAAAAATAAATATCCACACACATAAGTGGGTGAGGATAAATAAAATAAAGGTAAATAAAGTACCTAGGTGAACATGAGCTAAGGTAAATACCTACTCTAACAACCCCTCAAGTGAATCTAGGGGCCAAAATAGAAGTGGCATGTCCATACTAGGAGTCTTGGTAACCGGACTGATGAGGTACTCATGTACAATAAATCCATGAACAAATCTTGAACAAAAAGAAGGAAAGAATCCTATTAGAAGGAAAGAGAAATAATAATAAGAATCCACTTAGGCATAGTGACAACATCATTGGGAATAGGATCCTCAATGACATCGATAACCTCCTCATCAACCTCCTTAAAGAAAGGATCCTCAAGATGAGATGAAGAATAAGAATAAGGCATGGAAGAAGATGAAGAATCATGAGGAGTGAAGCACTCATCAAACTGAACATGTGTTTGAAAAAGAACGTCATGTGTATCAAGATATAAAAGTCGATAAGCTCTCATGTCCTCACAATACCCTACAAAGATCAAGGTTTTAATCTTATCATCCAAATCTTTCCTTTTCTTCTTTAGGACAAAGGCCCAAACATGTCTCCTTAAGAATAAAAAAATTGAGACATCTAGCTTAGTGTTGGATCAATATTCCTCTAGATTCAAATGCTCTAGTTCTCTATGTGGTGTGTGATTTTGAATGTAGTTAGCATAATTAACTACTTCTACCCAATATATAGGAGGTAAATCTCTAGAATGCATCATACAGTTAGCCATTTCCTTCAAAGTTCTATTCTTCCATTCTATTAAGCCATTTTGTTGTGGAGTATGAGGAACATAATGCTGGTGAATAATTCCTTGAGTTGCCAAAAATTCAGAAAACTCATTGCTAAAGTACTCCCCCCATTATTAGTACGAAGGTTCTTTATGCAACTAGAATATTGTTTCTTGACCAAATCCTTGAAGACTTTGAAGTGTGAAAAACATCACTTTTGTACTTGAGAAAATAAACCCAAGTACACCTCAAGAAATTATCAATAAAGGTAAGTGCATACTTAGCTCCATTGAAAGAGGGGTTGGAAAACAATCAAGTCACTGTGCACAAGCTCAAGTGGTGAAGAAGCTCTCTTATAAAAACTCTTAGGAAATGGATCTTTGTGTTTTTTCCTAATGTACAGCTAGATAAAACTACCACAAGATAATAAACTCTAGGAAGACCATCTACCATACCATAAGTGCTCAAATCCTTCAAATATTTGTAATTAAGATGTCTAAATCTTTCATTCCAAATCTTACTCTCTAAATCTACATGAGAATCCAATCCATTCCTTATAGATTAAGTGCCATCAAAACCCTCAAAGTGATATATTCTATAACTATGGTCAACAATACCCTGAGTAACAAGTGAATAAGGCTCCAACAAATTTCTAACTTTTGCCCCATATGGTGTAAAAGTCACTTTTTCCCTTGACCACAATGACAAAGTTGATATACAAAAATCAAATTTATAGTCATGTTAGGAACATTTATTGCATCTTGGATGCTTCCAACATCAATTTTTATATCACCTTTTCCCTCAACAGAAATAAAGGAAGAATCTCTAACCTCAGTTTTGGAAGTAGAAATCAAACCTAGAGAAACAAAATACTCCTTGGAAGAAGTCATTTGATGAGAAGCACCAAAATCTATAACCCAATTATCTGGAAGTGGTGATTGAGATCTCCCAACAAAATTAAGTGTTTTTCTATGCTTATTAGAAGGAGGTGGAGTGGAGATAGAAATTTTTTGTTTCTTGACTACATCCTCTAAGGTTTGCATTCACTTATAACACCTATGTTCTTCATGAACAATACCTCCACAAAAAGAGAGTAAAAGGCTAGACTTATTCTTGGATTTAGAGGACTCCTTGGGTTTAGAGTTTTTTTCTTTGGGTTTAGGAGTACTTTGAGATTGAGAAGGGGTGGATTTGGTTTTAATTTTTGGTTTTCCCTTTCTCTTAGGATTAGATGCAACTAATTAATTTTGAGAGGTGGAAGACTCAAGGTGAGACAATTTGGATTCTTCCCTAGTAAGTCTTTCACAAAAATTTTCTAAGTTAGGCATTTTGAATGTGTCACCTAAGGAATCCATGCTAGAGAAAAAGGTAGAAGAAAATATTTGAAATGGTCCTCTCAACTTGGATATAATCAAGTAAGCACACTCTTCATTGTTCTTATCTCTTTCACTCCCCTTCAACTATGTCAAAAATTCTTGAACTTGGTAAGATAGTCTATAATTGTTGGAAAATCTTTAGTATTAAGAGAGGTGGTATCAATTTCAAGTTGCATGGCTCTCATATGATCCACCTTACCAAATAAATCCTCCAATTTCTCCCATATTTTGAAAGGAGAGTCACACTTTTCTAAATGAAACAAAATATTGTCACTTACATAAGTTCGTATCAAACCCATACACTCACCAAATTTTCACCGGGTACTAAAATTTCTCATATTCTCTAGTGAAAATTAGTTGTTATGAAGAAGTTAAATCCCATAATCCTTTCCACTTAATTATTGTTTACATTCTTGGTTTCCATGTGTGGTAATTATGTGTTGTTAATGTCTCAACATGATCTATTGCAGAAGTAGATGTCATCCTCAAAAAATTGCTAAAATAAATGAAAGAACCAAGGAATGCAAAAATATCCCCAAATAATGCTACAAGATCCCCCAAAATTTGGCACTTTATAATGATTTTTGTTACAATGTGGAACTTTATAATTATAGTGTGATTCTCAAAATAATTATTTCAATAAAAAGAGCATAGAAAACAAGCACTTTTGCATAAAAGAGCACTCAAAACTGAGTTACCGATCAAAAGATACAAGTTTTTCAATATTATACTCTACTATTAATTTTAGATTCCACTAAAATAGAAGAGACATAAGAAAGATGCAAGTGGTTTCCGAAAAGACATTTCTTTCCTTTTTCGGCAGGGGTCCACGAAATGTTTTGCAAGATTTCCCCTATGGGTCCATCATATAATTATTGTAAAAAAATCTATCTAATTAACATCAACATGCCTCATAATAACACCATTGATGTCCTTCATAAATAATATGTCATCTTTGATTAGATAGGAATAGATTTTAACCTGAATTATATTCTTTTTTTTTGTTTAAACTTTGAGGATAGCCACATGTTTGTATGAATGACATCATATATTAATACCATCTATCATGAATGTGGGGAGGAGGTGTCTGGTCTTATTGTAACATGCAAACCTCTTTATTATCTCCTAAATGTGTTACAAGTTTCTCACACAACCCTTTACCTATCACAAGCTTGGTGACTTTGATATGAACATCATATTCCATGACCTTGCTGATCCATCTATCTCTTTTCTCATTCACATCCCTATTCAAGAGGAAATCCTTCACACTTGGATGAGACACCATCAGCTAAATATTGTTATTAGAAATCATGTGTCGAATTTCTTATGTGCGTGGATGACAACAAAGATGTATGTCTCAACAAAACTATACCTAATCTCATAATCTTGGAGTGCTTGACTAAAAATTCATAGGTTACTCCAATAAATCATTTTTCTATTGAACCAAGATGGAAGAGATGTTATCACCTCCTCTAAATGCATAATAGTAAAATATTTAGCATAATCAAAGTTTATAAAAGTGGGGTTTTGAGAAATGGATTTCTTTATATTTTAAAATTTTGCTTTCCTTTATTTGACCAGCTAAAGGAAACATTATTCTTGAGCATAGAAGTAAGAGGTTTAGCTAAAGTATAAAAGTTGGGAATAAACCTTCTTAAAAAATTAAATTTTCCCAGAATCTTTACAAACCTTTCATGTTCCTAGGGAGGAGAGACAAAATTTCATCCACCATATCTAGATCTATTGTAAGACCATATTTTGACAAAACATATCCTAGCATATTTCCTTCATGGATTGTAAACACACACTTATTAAGGTTCAAGGAAATACCAAAATCTCAACATCTATCAAATACCTTCCTCAAATGATTCAAGTGTTCACTTGTGTGTTTTGAGTAGATGGTTATGTCATCAAAATATACCAAGATCATTTCACCAACAAGTCCCTTAAATTCCATATCCATTTCCCTTTAGAAGGTTGCACCAACATTTGTTAACCCAAAAGGCATCTTCTTATAAGCATAAGTACCCCACTTGGTGGTGAAGGTTGTCTTGAACTAATATGATTCTTACATAAGGACTTGGTTGTACCCTAAATAACCATCTAAGAGATAAAATCTCTCTTCTCCTACCACTTTCTAAAGGATATGTTCCATTGATGGAAGAGGATAATTTTCATTTAGATATGCTTTGTTCAAGTCCTTAAATTCTACATGCAATCTAATCTCCCCATTCTTGTTTCTAACTAGAAATAAGTTTTCCCCTAAGTAGAATGCTTTATTGGTATAATAATGTTTTCCTACATTATCTTAGTCAATTATTTTCTCATCAAGGGCTACACCTTTGGATTGATAGGTCTCTATTTATACCTGATAGGTTTTTTGTTAGGATCCAATTCAATGGTATGTTGTGTAAGCCTTAGACAAAAACTTTAAGGTCCTTATAAATCCAATCAAAAACATCATCATAATATTTACAAAGGTTAAAAAGATATTATTTTTATAAATACTATATACCTTCCAAAAATTTAAAGACTTGTCTCTTGAAATTGCCACATGCTCATAGCTTTCCTCCTTGACAGTAACGTTCATTTTCTCTCCTTTGAACTGATCATCAGGGTTAAAGATGCTTTCCAAGGTGATTAATCCCTTAGGAAATTTTTTGGTCTTGAGTTGGATGATCTAATCCTCATATTGATCCTATAAAATTGACTGATATCCATTAGAGAACTCTTTTTACTCCTGTAAAAAAATTATAATATGTTTATCACTTTCAAAAAACTTACCAACATGTTGCATTCTATGAAATTATGGGTCTAACCACAAGCTTGACATGCTTGTCTAAACCATATTTGATGTCTTGGTGAATGTCATACTAGGATCCAACCACTTATATTCTATTACCATATTTTTTTGCATCTCGTGGTATCACTTGGATTTTAAAAGTGTCAAAACCTTCAATCACTTATCATTCCCTATGCTTATAGGCCTTCAAGTATGAATTTATTAGATACACATTGATCTCGACCTAATGTATAAAATTTTCACTATCTCTAAATGCTTGTAACAACTTGATTCCACACTTTTGTTCCAATCGAGACATTAGATAAATGCCTTATATTCAACTACATGCTAAAGTGAAGTCTGAATGTCAATAAATATTTCTCCTCATTAGGATAAATTAGTGTAACCTTAGCACCAGCGCCATTCCTACTTCTCAATCCATCAAAATACAACTTCCAAACATCATTGTGATCTTGCTACAACTTCATAATGTTAGGTACAATGGCATTCTCCTCATGTATATAATAATTCCCTAACCTTGTTTCTTCCATGTGATCATAAGGATATAACTTAAAGTGTTCCTTTTCCTAATTGTGAAGTAGAATGTTAGGAAAATACTCTAGCATATGGAAATCTTGTGAAGATAATCAATATCCTCGTGATTCGCATAAAATAATTCATATTCATAGTCCTAGGATTATAAGGCTCAATGTGGTTATGGTAAATAGGCTCAACTTTGATAGTCACTCTAGTTCCATATCTAGTTCTAAGAAGCATATGTGACCAATCTGCAGATAAGTGTCCACATAGCTTTGCAGAAAATCTCTCGAAACATATATGTTAAAGAGGGAGGGAGTTTAATGACTAAATTGTATTACAAGATTGAAATACTTGGACATACATGTAGAGTAAGATTCAAATCCTTTATGATCTTAATTGTGTTAACAAAAGTTCCATCCAATTAGAAAATCCCTTTGTCTACTTTGGTGTATATTTTATGCCTAATGAATTATAAATATTCTTGGGCATAACAAAATTGCTACCTCCAGAGTCTATCATGAAATTATGTATAAGGTACTTACCAATGATTAGGGAAACAAATAATGGAGGTCGTTTGATGATATTTCTTGTTCCTCTTATTTTTGCAAACATAAACTTGGAGAAGCATATGATGTACCTTTTTCCAATTTATTTTTTCCATCAAGATGCCTCAAATCTTCTTATAACAAATCTCTTTGTGCTAGAATGGAGAGGGATTCCCACATAGTCATATTCATGTTGGTTTTCTTCATTTTTTCCACCACATTTAGATGAATATGGCTAACCTTTACTGTACATTTTTGTAGCAACATCCTCTCTCAATTTTTGATTGGTTTGAGTCTAATTTTTAGGTATATTATCCCTTTTAACAATTTGATTTTCTTGTAATTCATAGGGTTTAGCAGTTGTACCTTCTCTTGTTGTTTGGGAGGTAGATACTTGACTACCTATGGGATATATTTATCCTTTCATAGTTCTCTTCTTATACCTTATGTTGAGTGCAACTGGACTAGTGTCCATGTTTGCAACTTCTTCATTTACTCCACAAAACTCACCCACTTTATAATTAAGAAGGGTGGACTCATTTCATACCTATAATTGACATTCTTCTTCTCTTGTGGCTAAATTTTCATGTTTTTTGGAGTACATATGCACCTTGGACCATTAGGGCTTGGCTGGGAACTCCATTCTTGTAAGAATTCTGATCATGAGGTTAGCTATATGGGTAGTACCACTCATAATCATGTGCTAGGTTATTTTGAATAGGGATAATGACCTTATAAGAAATTTAATTAGTATGATATTGTGTTTTTAAGGGGATAGGGTAACTTATTTGACCTTAGTTTTGGGTATTACCTTGATAGGTTTTCTTATTTGGTTGATATGCTTGATTGAGGGGCTGGTAAGGTCTTCTTTGTTGGGTCACTTGCCTCTTTATGGTTACCATTTCATCTCCAATTTTGTAGCATGATCCTAATCCCATGAAAATTATTGGGGGAAATTAGGAGGATTTAGTTGACTAATCACCCTAGGAATGGGTTCCAAAATAGGATGCAGTAGGAGGGTTCTAGAAATAGAGGCACTAACATCCTAGAGGCTATCTTCCTAGCTTGGAATAGGTAATTTCAGCTCTAATAGTTGTATCATAAGAATCTGGTAAGAAATTTACCCTATGTATTGAATCATAATAGCCACATCAGTATTCAAGGCTCTCAAGAAATATAGGAATGCACTATTTGGAGAAGGCTTACATAGAGGGGGGATTCTATCCCAGGTATTTTGGAACTTGATATTAAAATATGTCATAACTTCATGAGGGGCTCTCTTAATGGTAGTGATTTTCTCAATGAGGGATAGATGGTCACTTTTATCTTCAAAATGTTTCAAGATTTTCTCCCAATATCATCCCACATATAGATAGAGTTTACTAGTAGACTTATAGACCATTGCAATGCCTTCCCGTTAAAATATGAAGCTAATAATATAAGTGCTACACCATCTTCATTAATAAGGTGGACAAAGAATACATTTACAACATCTAAAATATGTTCAATGGGAGTGGTTAAATTCTCTCCTATAAATAATGGGATACTCTTAAGGGTAGCTACTGAGATATCATGATGTGTATTTAAAACCATTAGAATACTACCATTATTAATAAAAAAGGGATGATTCCTTTGGAGGGCCATGTGAGATGTGGGTTTTAGATTCTTATGAGTAGCATAGGAAAGACTAAAGAAGGGGGAATTGAATGGACTCTAGGTGATGGGAATATGGGCCTTTAATTGGTTTTACTCTTTTCCTTAGTGAGAGTTGTAAGTATTTAAAAGACTCACATGTTTCTTTATTTTTCCTTGATTGTATCCTTCTCATGAAACTGAGACAATTGACTTCTTAAACTAGTAGATATGTTATTGAGAGTCGTCGGATGTGCTTTTGTGAATCCTATAGATGCTATATATCATAAATACATGCACTAATCTTAATGAAATGATATAAATATCATAATTCTAGTCCCATCAACCATGAAAAAAACTATTGTATCTCGAGACTTGCACCCTAAGATTTGATTATGGTAGTTAAAGAATTCTAGACAATGTTAGATGATCTAAACAATGTGAGACTTGGAAATTGATATCAACCTTCCGAGAAGGCCAGTTACTCTACCAAACTAAAATTATTCTAAAATTAGTCCTACAAGTGGAAACACATCAATCTAAGCCTAAACTAGTCATTCACAAAGTGACCAAAGTTGGAGATATTTACATGAAATGAAATACTAAGATAAAGGGGGTCGTGATAGCACCAAAATAAGGGGTTATCAATCTCTCTTAAAATATCATAGAATAAATAAGATCCAATGCAAGGTTAGAGGGAAGATGCTTTCCACTTTCCAACTCTGTAACTAAATATGCTCATAAACATGTTTAACTTGAAAAAAATGACATGAGACTTTGAAAAACATAATTGATACACAATCATAAATGAAATAAAAGAAGGAAATAAGACAATAATGTAAATAAAGGTGAATATTCAAGCCACATTTGACATTATATTATTGTTATAAATATACTGAGAGACTAATACAACTATTCATAGGGTAAGATGCATCACAAAACACATGTCATGGGTCTACAACTCCTTGGCTCTATCAAAATTTTGGCATAATAACATTACCAAACAAGAGAGGATGTTTTCAATGAAGAAACACATTATATTTTATTGAAGGGGTGAGAGGAGAGGGGATAAAAATATTTTGGAGAAGATTGTCAGCCTTCTAAACATTTCTATAAACTTTTAACTACTTCCATCAGGTAACCTATTCACCCCATCATGGTTCATGGTTTTAGGGATTCCTTTTCTCACAAGTAAACTCTAGATTTTTCTATGGATGAACATCAACTTACAAATCAATAGATTCCCATGAAATATGAAGGATAGAGGAATGTGATGTTGCTAAATGTATAATTATGTTACACATATCACCATCCCTCATCATTTCATATAGTCATGAATAATATACTCTTTTGGATGCATATAAATGATCTGCATGTGAGGGAGGATTAAATAAGCATCTCATAACTAGACATGGCATATTATAACTCTTGAAAATGACATGAAATGTCCCCAAAATCCATAGTTTCAATTACCCAAAATACTCGGTAATTCCTTGTTAATATTCCTTCTTGTGAAATGCCTAGCCAAGATGTTGTTAACGTATCAAATTTGAGGTGAAATAGAGCCCCACAATAAAATATATCACCAAAAAACCAAACCCATCCACCCATGAAAAAAAAAATTGTTCCAAGGATTCTAAAACATTTTTCTTTTTTCTTGCATTATTTTTCTTATTTTTGGCATCTCTGTGAAATGTGGTTTTCCAAGGCTTCCATGGGTTAAAACATGTTTTTTTAGCGTCCCTTTTAGGATCTCACGGCTTTACTTATTTTGGAGGCCTTTAGACTCAATGATCATTTCCCTTTGTTTCACAACTTTTGAAATTTGTAGAACACTAATATTTAAGAAGCTTATGGAACACTAGGATAGTGTTCTATGTCTTTTGAACTTAGAAGTGTTTAAACATGTGTCCTTATTTTGTAGGTTAGGAGAACCTACAAAACACTATTTTTCTCCTCACTTCTAATCACGTGAGACTTTGTTTCCTTCACCATGGGCGTATTTTGCTTCATTATATGGACTTGGAGAATCCATGGAATAGAGTTCTTTAGGAAGTCTCGTGAAACATTGAATCCTTATTTTGTACCTTTGAACCTTGTCCACTTTGAAAATTTCTATGTTTTCCTTTCCATGTAACACTTGTAAATTTTTTCCCCATGTTTTGCAAATCTTGTTCCACCTTGAAATTTTCCTAAAACTTAAAGCTTGCTTTCTTTTGTTTTGCAAAAATGGTGAATCCACAGAACATGGTTTTCCACTTACCTTTTTCTACAGACTTTGAGAGTCTATGAAATACTAATCTCCTCTATTTTGAGCAACACCGAGATGCAAAGTGTTCCACAAATTATTTCATCAAAAATTTACCTAATTCCAATCTTAAATTTTCAAGTTGTCAAATTAACATGGGGGTTATTTTGGATAACACTTGGAAAATATGTAAAAGTGTATTAGAAAAGTGAAACCAAGAGGTTAGAGTACACCTGGAGTGTTGAAATGAAAGTAAAAGGGATATAAATATGTTCCTTCTTGTAGACTAATGCTTAAGAGCTGGTTGGAATAACATAAAGGATTTAAGTGTCATGTTGCAACAATATGGATTTGAGCATCCCAATGCTAAAATTTATATTTAGATGTCCTATCACTTCTTAGAAAAAGTGTATTAGGAGAGCGGTCTATTTTTCCCTCAAACCATTAATGTTTCCCCATGGATAAACACCATTTTATATGATCATAAATATGATTTGTAACTTTCCTCGGGTGAAACATTGTTCTAGGAATATAGTTTTCCTACATATTCCTATGTGTCAATCCCTTTTTTTCCTATTTTGGTTCCTTAATTGTACTCATGAGTTAGTAGTTAGTTCCAGTTAGTAATTGATTACAATCTAAAATTGGTTGTGTAACTATTAAGACTAGAGAATATTGTAGCCGTGTAATCGCTAGAACTAATTTGTAACTATTTTTTCACTAGGATAGGAGTGCCGGGTTGGACACTAGTGTCCACCATTCCTTTCTTCAATAGGATTTTCTATCCAAGATAATAATTTTAGCCAAGTCTATTTTTGGCCCTATTTTGTAATCTTGTTTATTATTCTATTCATTTTTTTTATGTTTCGTAAATCTCAGGAGGGTCAAAATTTTCATCGATGTTTTCCCCACTCACTTCAGTTGTGTAAAATGATCGAATGTGAATAGATCCCAAACAAGGAATGCTAAAACTGATGTACATATTTGATAAATTATTCCTATAGGGGAATAGGAATTATGCATGGTAGTTATCATAGTGCAAATAAAAAAATGGGAAAATGCTAGCATATAAGTGTTAGTGACAAACAAAAAATTCACATTGAAATAGTTACAAGTAAATAGCATGTAAGAAAACATCAAACAATGATACGGTGAGTATATGGTTACATACATGGGACACTACTTAAGATGTCACTAGATAATCAGATTTGTCAAGGTGTGCAAAAATATAACAAGAAAACATAGGTCATATCCCATAAAAAGTGATAAATAAACTACAAGAAAATCATATAACCATGATTGAAAGGATTCCTACAAGTAAAATTCTACACATGAAGAACTTGTTAGCATGTTAGGTAAGATAAATAGTATGTGAAAAAGTAATATATGAATATAGGAATGAAAATGTGAAATATTGTAATGATAGCACCTGATAGTATGTGAGAAAAGGTAGATACCCCCATGAGCCTTAGGACTAGTTATTGATAGGACCATGCATCATACATCATGTAAAAACATGTAAGTGACCTTTATTCACTGAAGATACCATTTGAACACATGTGTGTATGAAAAGTGATAAAGTGTAATATAAACCTTAATAACATGATAAGTAAAGGTGCAATATATATTTCTATAAGGAAATAAGAGTACATCCAATAAAGATCAAAGAAAACATATTTTTATATTTTTTATTACAAATGTATGAAAGAGAAAAACTAGAAGGGAGGAATAAGGATGCCCTAGTGTGTGTGCAAAGTGAAGTATATATGAAGAAACCCTCAACAATAAAGTATGAACCAGGAATAAGAGTGCGTCATTGGGTGATGTGGGGAAATTAGGATGCCCCCAAATGTAAATAACAAAAGTATCTATATGATATCATCAAGAATATCATCTAAACCCGGAACAAATCCAAAGGGGTGGCTGAAATGTGTTGGACTTAGAAAAGTGGCAAAGTATGAGCTATGCATGAAGGTGTTCATGATAGTAAAAGGAGAAATATTACAAGTAAAATGAATTGTGTGAGGGTTTTCAGATAAGAAAGAAGAAGATTATGTGTGAAGGGTTGCGTGCATGAGTGGTCGAACAGTAGATAGCCAAACTAACAAAAAGAGGTAAAAATAGGAAAATCTATAAATGGATAAAATCAACGTTAAAGAACATGTAAGGAACTTGATAAATATAGGACACACATGGGTAGAGGTAATGAAATATATCATGACATGAAGGCCATAGAATCTATTAATAGCACACATGGAGAAAGAACAACCAATTGAAGACCAAAGCATAGATCAGAGGCACATACAAGATAAGTATATAAGATTCTATTAATGAGTTAAAGCATTATAAAGCAATGAAGGAACATTTTCCACAAGATATATATAGTTTAAATGTCTATGTAATAAAGAGCACAATTATATGCAATGTAATAGTGTGTGATAGATCTTGTATAAGAGCTATGTTATGTTTGTAATGTTTTACAATAGATAATATGATATGGATTTCCAAGGTTAAGAGAGATGAATGAGATTTCATTAGCATTCAAATTTTGATATTAATTATATATGTCATGGAATGAATGATCAAAGATCCATACTATTATTCTCTTTCGGTATTTAATATGATCTCTAATTATATTTTCTCTACTCTATGTTGTGTAATTTTTATGTTGATTATCCATCTTTTATGAGCTAAATAAAGAGGGACCGGGTAGGTTCTATGTGCTTTGGGTGAGAACTTGGACATTAGTCCGAGTTATGTGTGAGTGAACCCAAATAAATGGTGCTAAAAAATAAGACTACATTTTTTACCACTTTCGAGACCTCTTTTGATTCCATTCATCAATATGTGGCATGTGCATGGTGTTCAGACTATCAATGGATAATGTTGAGTGTTGGTTACATAATGGCCAAGATGATAATTCTCAAAGATACAACATTAGAAGTGGTTCAATTCGTGTAAATGGTTAGAGGACAACATGTATGAAAATTTTTATGAAAATTTCTTCAGCTTTTTTTTCCAAGTGAATCATATGAATGGTTAGCAACATACTCTCAAGATAAATAAATCATACCGGGAGGAAGATTCATGTGGATTTTGTAAAGGTGCCAAACACTTGCTGATTTGGATGAACCTTGGACACACGTAGTAGATCATTGGTGGGTAGGAATTTTAAGGAATTACACATTGGAGTATACAATATCAATGTATTCATGTCTATAGGAGGTAGAATTTTAATTCATACGTAAACCCGGAGGATCTTATCTTCACACACTCTCATTGTTTGTCAAGATTTTAATGATTGACTTTGGATTGGAGAATCTCCCTATGGAAAGCTAAAAAGTATCCCCGTAAAGGATATGAAAAGGGCTTGGGAAGGATGACGTTGGTCCAAGCTGGAAGAGAGAGATAGAGACAGAGACAGAGAAGAGAGAGACTTCATAGATATAATTATGTATGAGAGAGGAAATTTGAAGAGGTGTTAAGACCGAGAGGAATGTGGGAGGAAGTAATGACAATCCTACAAAAGGTGAGGAACCACATGAACATGTCCCTTGGATATTGGGGAATAATAGTAGAAGGACCCCCTTGGCATCGATGAAAACGAGTTTGATGAAAAATTAAAAAGCGGTGGCATGCTTCTAACCCACCTTAGACCCCTATCCTTTGTACACGGTGTTCAAAATCCATAAGTTGTTATAGAATATCATCACAATGATGGGGAGAAATAAGGTAATTGAAGATCACCACATTATGTTGGAGATAAACTTATATACATGTTGGTATCATCTCAAGAGGCAAAACTAAAAAGGCAAAGTGCATATGGAAGTGTAATAGGCTCCTATGGAAAGAGAGAATTTTTTTTTAGGAGTATTCTAGTAGGTAAAACATCAAGAAAAAACATCAATTCTCTACTCAATGGAAGTAATCCAATTTTAGGAATATCGGTGAAAATGGTGAGTACGCAATTTAGTTCTACTATGCCCACATAGACCTTCACGTAAACCATTTCTTCTTGGGACCATTGTTAGTCCTAGTAACATGAGGCTTGGTAGGATATGGTCCTCCCTTGAGTGGAGGAAATATTAGAGGAGGTTTAGGGTCGGGATTTAGTCCACCACCAAGTAATCCAGGAAAGGAAATACCCCATCATCACAACATCCTCATCATATATTCTTTGATATGTCACTTCATTTATCATATTATTTAGGTGTGGAAGATATAGAAGAGCACGTAAACAAGTGTAAAATTTTATAGGGACATGATCTAGTTCGTGACAACATTATAAGGGCGTGTACATAGCTAGTACAGAAGTATGATCCACATCATATGGCATTGGACTATGATGCATTGTGCACTACCTTTTAGATAAATTTCACAAACCTAATTTTGAGTAGCAAAGTATTAGTGTACTTTAGGATATTAAACACATTTTTTAATACCTTGTTTTCTAATCTTTAATATGAAATCCAAAACAATTGACATGTGCAAAGTGGTTCATGGGTGGATTTTTGACACCATTTTAGAGGGCATGATCACATAAAACATTTTAAAAACTAGAGGAGGATTTGGAGGCAACATTGCACATAGAGGCGGTTAGAAGTGTAAAAATTCAAGTGAGCCTCTTCCTTGAAGCTTAGATTGTAGAAATGGATACCCAGTTGGAGAAATTATCTACTAACTTAGCACATTACACCTATAGTGGACTTTGGTGCATAGATTTTGAGGCTAAGAGGCACATGAAGGATATTTTTCCATGTAAGAGTTTGCACGTGTTACTCTCAACTTGTAAATTTTTTCACAAGAATCATAATTTTTGTTGGCTAGATTTTTCGCATAGTGAAAACCTAGGTAGTCATGAAATAAATCTCCCTCATTTACCATTGGGTCTCCCATGTAAGATTTTGTCAATTATATTTCCTAATATCTATCTATTGGTTTTACTTTAATTGTATAGCTCATGAACCATAGCTAGGCAATTTTGTAGCAAGTAAGCAGCTATAAGAAATATGTGCAGGAAAGGGAAATAATTAAATATGAGAAGAAGGAAAGGAGATGTGCAACCTAACCAATAGTTGACAGAGTTGGTCACATGCACATAGATGAAACAAATAGATCTTGAAATGCAGAATTTAAAGCAAAGGAAAGTTTCAGATCTAGATCTAAGAAAACATAAAGTTTATGCAAAGATATAAAAAGAAATAAGAAACAAATGCACTTTGTTGATAAAAGTTCTCTGGAAATCTGCCTCATCTCTATTCCTCACTTTTCTGAAAGCTATCAAGGGTTTCAACTCAAGTCTAGAACACAATAATGTTGATTACAAATTTTGATCAATTAACCCATAGGTTCTTCCTCTATTTATAGTGTATAGAGGGAAATTAAAAATAGGAAGATTTTAATGAATTCCCACATGCAGAAGCTATAAAAAAGGGTAGCATCTAGAAATATTCCTCTTGTAATTCCTCTTTCCATGACATGCATAATTTTTAACTAAAAATAGAACCTTCTATTTTGCATTTCTTCCACCTATTTCCAAGTAATTGACTTCTTCAAGTAACTTTTAAACCAATCACTTAAGTTTTATAATTTAATTGATTTCTCAATTACTTTTCTGAGAAAATAAGAGAAACTAGAAGAAAGAGGAAAATAAATTATAAGAAAGTCTGCAACACTTCCAGTCTTGTTCTTTTTCCATATTTTTCATGCGGTAGACTCTTTTTCTTGTTATTCTCACCAAAATGGATCTCGGAAGTATATCTCGATTGTAATTTTCTTATAGGTATTTCCTTTAACTTGTCTTCCATATTATCCTTGAAGCTTTTTAGTTCTTCTCCAAAGACATGCACCGGTCTGTAATGTTTGTTGTAAATAATTCAGACAAAACTCATTATTTTTATTTTTAATTGCGTATGAGGAATTTTAAATTCTAGAAAGCATTCCGGGTGAATGAAAATACAAGTAAATTCAATGAAGGATTCAACTAGAAGATTGGGAGCACATGCACAAGATCCTAGAAGGAATTTTACATGTAATGACTTCTACACAGGTTGCATTAGAAATAAGAGGATGATTTTTTTTTGGAAGCCTTTGTAGTTATGAGATCTAGATCTATTTCTCCCTCTAATTCTGAAGATATATTCAATGTATCAGATATTGACTTCTTGTTTCTTCACCAATATGGGCATTTGTGATGAATACCTACAATTGATTTAGAAAATATGGATTCCATGGCATGAATACTCAATTTTCATCACCAAAATATGCTTATAAAGCATGTTGCCCTCTATTTTTAGACTTTGCTTGCATGCCAAGCAAGCTAAAAATATTATTTTATTCACTTGTGCACTCACATCAACATGCAGATGCTCTGAATAATAAAAAGAAAGCTTCTCCAACCCTAGGCACCAAAACTAGATGCTTCCCAACAATTAAAAAAATCAGCTTTTAGACATTTAGCTATGCCAAAATGGGTCGCACTTTTTGGCTAGAAGTCATGTTAAAAATAACAAGTCAAAGAAATGGGAATTTTCACCTGCAAGGTAGGAAATAAATTCCCACTTTTCACTTAAGTGACTTTACTTTCATAATGGGAATTTTCACCTTACAAGGCAGAAAGAAATTCCTACTTTTCACTTAAGTGACTTTACTTTCATAATGGGAATTTTCACCTGCAAGGTAGGAAAGAAATTCCCACTTTTCACTTAAGTGAATTTACTTTCATAATGGGAATTTTCACCTTGCTAGGTAGGTAAGAAATTCCCGCTTTCTACCACCTCCAAAATTCCCATTGACATCTTAAGTGATTTGACTTGATGGGAAAAAATAACCTGCTAGGAAGATAACAAATTCCCACATGCCTGCCACTACCAAAATTCCCATTGGCAACTTAAAGTCTTCCTTCCAAAAAGTGTGACTTGCATGAAAGATAGCTCTTTTCCAAAAGTGCGACTTGCATTGTGACTTCTGCCTTTAAAATTGTGTGAAAATTCATCAGTTGAAGGAAGCGTGGAAATTGGATGCGGAAGGAAGCCCTAAAAATTATGACTGGCATGAAGATAACATTTCTTTCCTTTTTTGAATTTTTGGTGAAGAAAACACAAATTTACCATTTTTGGAAAGGGTTCGAGAAGATGTATCAATAAAAACTTACATGTGCCATAACTTTCATTCCATGGCTCTGTTTTAGGTGTCATTTTCTCTAAAAGTGCATATTTTCTCGAGCTCTACACATTGATGGAAATATTTTTCTTATTTTCATAAAATCCATTTTTGCACCTTTTTGGACCAAGCAACTTCTTGCAATCTTTTGAAGGAATCATGAGCTCTGATCACTTGTAGATAGATTAGTAATTAAAAATACTGGATAGATTTTCAAAACCCTAGGCCTGTAAAGATCTAGCAAGAAGAATGAATAGGCTACAGAAATTTCCAGAGAAAACAAACCAAAACATAGATAAAAAGAAAAAAACAAAACAAATAAGTTGTAGGTAATTGCTTGAAAATTTCTCCAAATAGCTAATCTATAAAAATTCTTCCCTCGGGGTGAATGTTCTATGGTAATAATGATGGGGTGAAGTGCTCTATATAACCTAAATCCATCAATTTTAGCTCAATATATTTTTAAAAAAACTTTATTTATTTAATAAATAAATAAATAAAATTCTCTTAGACAAAACATGGTGAAGGGATAGAGTGAGTTTTAGGATGTGGGTACTTGGGAATTTGGATTTTATGACTTTCCAAGGATACCAGAGAGCAATGCAAACAACTGCAGGAAAAACAAAAACAAAATGACCCATTACTTTGAAAAGAACATTTTTTTTTAAAAGGGGTAGTCCCATATTTCAGGATGAAATCTTGGGGACACCAATTTCAAGATTGTCCACTTTTTTAGTGTGCTACATTGAAGAATGTGTCAATGTACTATAATATTTGTTATGTGCATACCTAAGATACCGCTAATTACCATTTGATCGACCATATTCATGAACCTTGTGAGATGGGGTTGTGTCAAGATAGCACAAAGAGTTTCTCTCGGGGATGTGACTAAGAGAGTGAGAATAGTTTTGGATAGAACAATGGCACATGAAAAAGTGGTAATGGGGGACCATGGAGGATATGGTGGCAGAGGTCATGGATGTCATGGAGGTGTATTTAGCTAAGGAACATGATATACATGTGGGTTGCCATATCAGTATCATCGTGAGTGTCTAAAGAACCAAAGATTTCACGTATTTTGGGAAGAGGAAAAAGTATAATATAACCTAGATATATATGTGCACATGTGTAAAAACAAGAAGGATCGGGAGTAGCCATGATATAGTTTGATCACTCTAAGTAGCAACATTGGTAGCCTAAGACTCTAGTTGTAGCAGGGTAGTAAGCATTATTGGTCACAACACTCACAAAATCCTCATGCACATGTGTACAAGGGAGAATGTAGTCACTCATAAAATGGGATGAGAATGTATAGCCAAAAAATACACTGAATGCAAGGTAGAAAAAAGAATTTTTCTAGGAAACAATGGGATTGTTTAGAGAACTACATAGGGATATATGGTGACTGAAGGAACAAGTAAGATATAGAGAGAGCACAAAACAAACTGAGGTACCTTACAAGGATGTCAATGATCTCAAGGAAGTATGTACAATGCTTATGTAGGAGAACATCATCCCTCTGTTAGGAAAATGGTTACAGAAGAAATTGTCACATGTAGAAATAGAGAGGGATAGGAAAATATTAAATGTTAATATACCACCCCAAGACCATGAGTATGAAAAGGAAATTACCCTAAATACACTTATAAATAAATGGTTATTAAGTGATATTTTTATTAATACAGGTGTAAAAGTCAATATCCTAACACTTGATGTTTGGAATTGAATGGGAAGGCCACCATTATAGCCATGTTCAAGTGTGTTGTATATGGAAAAAAAAAGTGAAATTACCATTGGTGTATTAAGGAATGTTGCTATCATGATTCAATGAGAAAAATTCCAAGGTGATTTTGAGGTTCTAGAGTTGGCAAAATCAAACAAATTTCTTGTGTTACTTGGCCCCCTTGTGTTATGCAAATAATACGGACATGTTATTTAACAAGTGGCATATGAGCTTTTAGAATAATGAATAATGAGTGGTAATCCCAATGTATGGTACCAATATTACACCCTATACTTGAACCTATCGGTGAATAAGACCTTGATCGATATATGCACAAACAATACGTAATCCGAGAAAACATTGAACCTATAAAAGAAGGAGATTTTGATTAGGGAGATGTGAATTCTTTAAGTGACACTACTATAATTTATTTTGATGATTGTTATGGAAGAGTGACATGGGTGATCGGGCCGCGAACAATCGGATAGCTAGGAAGAGTGGCAATACCAAGATATAGTGGGGAGGAAAACTTGAGTCTTTCTTATGCCCAGTGGAGAAGAAATTATGAAATGAAGGAGATAGAATAAATATGATGGTTTAATCCTTAATGGGAATAGTAACGTATTGGTGGGAGACACACGGTGATAATCTTCTTGGATGGTGTGAAATAAGATTTGTGATCTTAATAAGTTTTACCAAGAATAAACTTCCTTCTCGGATACCGACTTATGATGGGAATTCATTTCCTCAAATTCACATACATGCTTATGATAAGAATCATCTTCAATTTCCTAACATGCTACTCCATCACTTCATATTCATAAGTTATAATTTACACTAAAAAATGGTGCACGGGCATGGTACATACATGTAGATTTGAAGCAAGAAACAACAAACTAGCATAACTTAACCTTAAGTATCATCCTTGCTTTTAATTAATTTCCTACTAAACCCCTTGTCAATCATGCCATAAAACTAATGAATCACATCAGTATGGGATATAGTGTGAAGGTAGAAGAAATTGTAACATTGTTACAAGGTGAGACTCGTCTAACCGAGTACATGAATACTTGTGACTGGATGTATTTTGATGATTAACTCATAGGGTTCACCTAAAATGAAAATGAAAAAGGGAAGCTGATATATCTCATCAATGATGAAGGGGTTGAGGAACTGAACATATAACATGAAAAAGGTTAGTGCGAGGTTTTAGAGACCACATATGAACAAGCACACACATACCATATACCACTTTGAAGACCAAAAAGGTGAATATTGGTACAAAAGGTGTGCCAAAGGAGGAAATAATTAATGAGTATAAATTTGAGGCATAGGTTGTGAAAAATAATTGAACTATTTTGTGACTTCCAAGATCTATTTCCCAAGAGGGTACTATCATCACCAACAAACAACACCCTCTAATAGGTCAAGAAGCTGTGGATGAGAATTTAGTTTTTTTGGGTAACATGGGATTGTCTCAAGGTGTGGGACCCTTGAAAAGGAGTCAAACCTCTAGATAAGTTTGTTCCTCTACCCGGATCTAGTGCTAAAACTACTCCTAAGAGGTAAATTCATCTACCTAACACTAACCTACAATTTTAAGGGACCAAAGAGTGAGGAAGAAACATAAAATATAAATCCTAAACTAAGGGGGTGATAACACCAAGGACAAGGGATAGAGATATTCAAGTGAGTGAAAATAGGAAGAAAACTGAGTAGGATAAAGTAGAAAGAAGTTTCATAGACTAAAACAACATTCAAATCTCCATTTTCATGAAGCACAACAAATTTGAGTCTTACAAGAAGAAAAAAGTATGCACAATATACCTGTAAATGCAATGGAATATAATAAATTCAATATAACACAATTAAGGAAAGAAAAATCCACAAAACGTAAATTTTATTACTCAAAAGGATGCACAATCCATTAAAAATTAGAAACAAGGCAATAATCTTTTGCAAAATGCTCAAATTTGAGGCTTGCAACTCACAAAAGTATCTAAAATAATTTTTATAGAGTTCCTCTATGTTTTTAAAACATCCCCCACACAAATGGGGGATTTTACATTATATAGAGAGGGAAACTCAAATTTACTTCCACCAACCAGTGATAGCATGCATTAATTCTCTCAGTAAAGAGGTATGGGAAGTCATACAAATCTGATTCCCGAGGGTACTTTTCGGTAGAGGATTCATGTGCACCATACCTCATTAAGGTTGTTCATTGAGCTACCTTGTACTGTGTTCATTAATGTTTTTCCCATAGTTGATGTGTTCATGTTAATGGTCAACAACATCAATTCTTGAGTCACCCGACTTAAATCAAACCTATCGATGACTAGTTGTATCATACCAAACCCGAACTCACCCGGTTGTATCTTCTAGTTTTATAACCCATCATTACCATATATCTGCTACCATTTGGTAGCATTCCTTATGATGTCAACGGGTAGCATACGTAGATGCTACGCATGGCACTTCTATCATCTCGTGACCGTGCTAATCTCCTCACATTGTCTTGCTCGATGTGGCCATCTTGTTTCCACATGATAGTATCTCGTTTAGAACCTTCCTACATTTGCACAATTGCATCCGTACTATATATGCCTCGATCGCATTTTGTTGTAGCCACCCAACTACATTCATGTTGTCGCTCGGCTTCATCCATGTTATTTCCGGATGCATCCACATTGTCACCCGACCGCATCCATGTTGTCACTCGACCGCATCCACGTTATTGTCGGCTAGTGTATCCATGATTTCGCCTGCAGTTGCATCTATGTTGTTTCTCGATTGAATCCATGTTGTCACCCGGTTACATCCATTTTTTCACCGAATGCATCCATGTTATTTCCTAGATACATTCTGTGAAACCCGTAAAATACTACAAAAGACCTCCTTTTTAAAATTTCCTATTTTTTGGTTGTCTTATCCACCTTCTTCATTGAGGCTCCAATTAATTTCCCAAGATCGGGTTTGTCAAGTTATCCAATTTTACAAGGGTACAAACTTGGATAACATTTTGGCGACTCACGGGGTAATCTACCTACTATATTGAAAAGACTAGTGATCTTGACGCATCCATTGGGCACGGAGTTTGCTTAATAACACTAAAATTGATCCTAGCTTAAATACCTCACCCTTGAATCTTCTTAAAGTATTTTACGAACTGGAGTGAAGAATTGACCATTCTCATTATAATACTTTTTGAAATTGAGTTTTATGAGAGTGGAAAATTGTCTCAAATTTGATATGTGGATCTCTAAATAAACATTAGAAGTTGCTCCAATTATCTCGATTCCACCAAAAACATTGTTTATTATAATGAGCGTGCAACAACAACAAAATCTGTAAAGACTATGTACAAAATGGAATATCAAACATTTTCCAAGTGTAAACATGTAGAATGTGTACAAGCACTTATTATAGAAAGCATACATATACTACCAATAGAGTAATATGTAGTAAGCACTTGGATGAATTAAATAATTCTAATGTGTACACGTGATATTTCTAGTTTAATAGCAATGCTTGATATAGATTTCATTGACTATAATATGTAATTCTTCTCCATCCAATGTTGACAACTAGAAAACATTATTTGTCTTGTAGCTTGAAAGCTTGTAAGATCCAATCCACATTGCATAAAATTTGGAGTGTCTTCATAGTTTTTCCCTATCTACATCCCATTTTAGAACTAAGTCTTTCTTAAGGAAGCTCTTAGGTTTTTCCCTCTTATCAAATTTCATCTTAATATGTGCCTAGTCTTTCTCTATTACTTGCGTATAGCTTAACTTTCGAGCTCTGCATATCTCACTTCCATGGCCTCAAATTCAAATAATTTTAGTTTTTGATAAGTTCCATTACTGGAAATTCTAAAGATACTAGAAGTATTGCTTCTTTTCGTTGACCAATTTGTAGTTAGAGCTACCAGTTGACCATTTCGAGTGTAATTTTATCATCCCACAAGGATGATTTTAACCTTGTGTACCAAGTCCTCGATTATCATCCAAAGTCCTCCTTATAATATTCAAAATATTTTTTTGTGGAATAAACATGGCCATTACCCTGGGGGTAATAATTTGAGGAGGTTCTCAAGTTGATTCCATTTTTTAAGACACAATCAGATATTTGTATTCTAAGGAATGCCAAAGCATTATCGAGATTATAGTTTAAGGAAAACTAAATCTAGTCACAATAACTTCATAAAAGTCCATAATATTGGCCTCATTTTCTTCCTTCAGTGCAATTTCCTTCTTCCACTTGGTGAAGTAGTCTATGGTTGTGAGGATCCACTTATGGCCTAGGATTAAATTTGGATTAATCATCCCAAAAGCTCCAGTCCTCATTGCATGAATGGATGTTCAACTGAGCTATGGTGGAGTGGAAGCACTTCCATTTTTCCTTTTCCTTAAATAATTCACATTTTCTGCATTTCTTAATCCATGCATAGAAATCATTGAAAAGATTAGGCTAGTAATAACCAATTTTCATGATTCCGAGAGCTATTACTCTTGGGGCAAAGTGACCACATGTTTCTCGCTCATTGAAATAATGTAATACTCTCTCTATTTGACATGTTTTGGTGCACCTTAGGAGGACACCATTTACATCTTTTTTGAACAAAATATTATCAATAAACACATATGGAATAAAATTAATCCTTCTCTTGGCCTTATTCAATCCTTGAGGGCATTGACCTATTTGGAGAAAGTGTACTATATCCTGAGTCAAAAAAGAATTGGGTAAGGAATTGGTTGATTGTTTCTGGTCATATTGAAATACTAAAGCATCTTTTGGCTCAATTTATTGGTCTCGAATCCAAATTTTCACAGAGACCTTTACCTCGACCAACTTTTTCATCTTGATATCAATGTCACATTCCATGACCTTGGTTATCTAGCCAGATCTTTTCTCATTAAGGTCCTTATTTAACAAAAAATCCTTTACACCTGCTTGTGAAACTAGTAGATGAAATTTGTGATTTGATACTAGAAGTATGAATTTATTTAAACTTATTATCACGGCATGGATAAGTTTCTCAATGAAAGAATATATTACCTCATAATCCTATAGGTCCTAGTTGAAGAATGCAATGGTTTTCTCTAGTCCTTCTTGATTCACTTGCACTAGTACAACTGATATTGTCTCAGCACCTCCAAATGCATACAAAGTAAAATCCTTTGAGAAATATTGATTTATAAGGTTTTGGGCCTATGCAATGGCCTATTTTATAGCTTCAAAACTTTATTTTCCTTCAGTGATCAACTTGAAATATGTGATTTTCTTTAACATCAATGTTAGTGTCTTGACAAGATTAGCAAAATTTGGGACAACTTTTCTAACAAAGGATCCTTCCTAATAATCTTTGAAGATCCTTTTTATGACTAAGAAGTGGTAGTGCAAGAATGTAATTAACTCTCTCTCGAATCAATGCGTAATCCTTAGAAAAAATGTGGCCTAGGATTTTACCTTCATGGGCTAAGAATATACACTTCTTTGGATTAAGAGAGAATCCAAAATCCCTACACCTTTGAAAGACTTTCCGAGATGAAGAAGATCATTAGCTGAATCCTTAGAGAACACGTTGATATCATCAAGGTTTACAAGAACAATTTTATTGATTAGTCCTTGGAATGTCATGTCCATGGTGCTTTAGAATTTTCTCATGTGTTAGAGAGACCAAATGGAATTTTTCTATAAGCATAGGTTCCCCATTTTGTAGTGAAGGTTGTATTGAACTCATCCTCCTCATTTACCATGATCTGATTATACCCGAGTTCCCATCAAGAAGGAAAACCCCCTAAAACTACTACCACTTGTAGAATTTGTTCCATTGAAGGAAGTGGGTAGTGATCCTTCAAGGAAGCCTTTTTCAAGTATCTAAATTCAACACACAACTTGATCTCTCCATTCTTCTTCCATACTGGAATAATATTGGCAACCCAAGATGAATATTTGATAGGAAAAATTATGCTTTCTTTGATCAAATTGTTCAACTCTTTCTTCATTAAGGGTTCAATATGTGGATTGACAGGCCTCTATTTTTGTCTAACAAGCTTTTTGTAGAGTCCAACTCAATGGCATGTTGAGATAAGATATGATCAAACCTCTAAGTTATTCATATCTCCATGTAAAATTATCACAAAATCATCCTTCTCTTGCTTGGTGCTCACCTTGCGGTCAGTCGAAGACATCTTCCTAAACCCACTAAGGTAAGATATACATCATCACCTTTGACCAATATGTTTCCCTTTTCTTTTCTTAACTATTCATTTGGGTTGAATATAGACTCTAAGGTCACTAGGCCCTTAGGCATCTTATTCTTTCAAAGATATAAAACCTAGTCTCCATACTATTCCAATTTTTCTTGATTCTTTGAAGAAATCTCATCTTTTCTTGAATGAAATTGAAAATTTGTTGGTCATTCTCAAGCACTTGACAATTTTTTATTGTTTGGTATAGTAGGTCTCACTATCATCCTGATATGAGGCTAAACTTTGTCTCTCCTAACATCCTCAACAACATCAAACCTTGCTCCAATTGCAGCAAGTCTTTCAGCAACCTCATTCTCCTTTCTTGGAATGTCTTGAATACTTAACGCCTCAAAATCCTCCAAAATATCCCATACCCTATGTTTGTAAGCTTTTGGTAGATCATTCTTGGCTGCATTAGAACCTATGACCTAGTTAACTATTAATTCACTATCCCCTAAGCCCTACAATTTTGGATGTTCCTTTTTCTTTCTCATTGCATTCCATGGATAAGGAATTCATACTTTTTTGTATTATTTGAACATATAAATTGAAACTTGAAATATCAGTACTTTTTAATACCTTTAGGAAATATAAGAACTACACCTCCCCCTACACCTTACTTGTTCCTTGATCCATCAAAGAACATTTGTCAAACTCCATTATTTTCTTCACTATTAGGCTTGGTAATACTAGGAAGGGGTGCATTCTCTTCATGCATACAATAGATACCTAGATTAGCCTCATCCATCTTCTTTTATGGATCATATCCATACCACAGATGTGCCCATTCATCAAGTATTAAGTCAAGAATCCCTCCAATTCGAGTATATGCTTCTTGAGTGCTTGAGAAATCTTCTTGGTCAGAAATTGTGCAATTAGCATTAATAGGGTTGGGCACATAAGGTTTAATATGGTATTTAGTGATTTATTAAGACTTGATAGTGACCTTAGCATCATATCTAGTTCTTAAGAGCATGTGATACCAATATACTAACAAGTAACCTCCAATTTTGGCATTGAAATCCCTAGATAAATATAAGGCAAAGAGTGGAGGTAGATCAATCACCAATAATTTTTGGGAAATTGTGACATTAGAACATGCTTGCAATGTGATTCTTAAAACTTTAATAATTCCAACATTTCCCATTGTTATCCCATCTAGTTGCACTACTCCTTTAGAAAGAGGCTCATACTTAAGGCCTAATTGGTCTGCAATTTTCTTTGCCATCACTAAACTACTTATACCTTAATCAATCATACAGCTTATGAACCAAGTTATTTCTTATGAACAAAGATACATAGAAAGGTGGATGCTTTTTTATTTCTATTTGATTGACCTTACTTCTACTACATGACATTGGTAAGAGTCTTTTCCGATCCTTGGATGTCTCACTTGTGATATAAAAGTTAGTCATGTATGCTTGTAATAAATCTCTATCCCGAAATATCCAATGAATCCCATATCGATATGCTCACATTGGTCTTCTTCATTTGTTGAAGGATGTTTAATGGAGTTATATTATCCTTTTCTACACCCTACTTGAAACATGTTTTTCTTTCACTTGGGTTGATGTAGAAGGACCATTGGGCTGATTTTGCACATTTGGAACCATGTTTGAATTGGCACCACCTTGGATTATTAAAGAAGGTTGGGATGGTCCTACATTTTTTACTGTCCCTCCTCTATTTCTCTCTTCTTGGACCTAGTGTTTATAGCCACCCCTTGAGGAATAGTTTGATTCATTCCACAAAACTCCCATGCTTCCCAATTTTGAAGTGAATTGTCATTTGGAGGTGTTTCTTGAGAGATCGATTGCTTTGCTGATTTTCCTTGATTGCTTATTATTGAGAAATAAATGCACTTTGCACCATTAAATCTTGGTTTAAAACATCAGATTGAGGGGTGGAATAAACATTAATTAAATTTATTAAATGTTAGGTTAACATAAATTAATATTATATAGAAATATAAATTTGCACATCATAGTAAAATTAAATAATAAGATAAAACAAAATACATGGTGACATAGCATATAACGTGGAAAACCCCTAAATGCGTAAAAACCATGGAGAATTAATCCACTATTCGAGAAACTTTTACATAACTAGTTCAAGTAACTCCCTCCTCACTTTTATTCCCTTTTTTATCAAGATTTACCTTCATATTCAATATTTGAATATTATTATTTGATTTTATGTATCCTAAATATGACCTATGGTCATATTTAAATACCTAGAATGGTTATGACCTTCTTAAGTGATGGGAACACCCCAATTTAATTTGTTAGTTAATTAAATTAATGACCACATAATATAAATTTTATATTTAAATAATAAGAATATAAGTTATTATATATTATTTAAATATAAACTAAATATCATGATACACTTAATATTATAATTCTAACACCCCCCCTTAATATTAAGTGGGGATCCATATGCCAAATTACCTTTTTGTACAACAGATTTACAAATCCATAAACCCTAAATGTTTATGCTAGCATATATATTTGTGAGACTAAATCCCATCATTTCTCGTGGAAAAATTCTTATACCACATCTCTAGGATCCTTTTATAACACAAGGAATTCCTTTACAAATAGATGCACATTGGATTGTATTTTCTGTAAACTCTATCAGTTTACTTGTAAACTCTATCAGTTTACATAGATCATACAAGATCTTTTTACAATGCTTTTAAACCAGAATATAAGTATATACGAGAAGGACTCAATAACTGGTCATCCATTAGGAGGTGGAATTTCCATGCACCCTCCCCTCGGTGGTAACTCGAAAGGACAAAAATTGCACACTTGTAGTATTTTATAACACACAATGGATCATAAACATAAGCTGCAATCTAATCTTCGTCTTGGTAGAATTGGAGATCTATATCACTGTAGAGAACCTTCTCTCGATAAAGTGATTATGTATCTTGATATGCTTGGTTCTTTGATGTTGAACTAGGTTTTTACCAAGATTAATACCATTGTGACCACCACATAGAAGAGGAATACTTCCTTTAGCTTCCATGTGTATCTCTTCTAACATCGACTTTAGCCACATGGCTTATTTGTTGCTTCCATTGTACTTCTCTGCCTCAAGTAGAAGAAATTGAGACTGTTGGTTGCTTTTGTTGTTCCAAGTAATGGTTCTTGCACCAAAAACTTGAACACATATCCAATGTTTCATATATAAGACAACAAAGTAACATGGTTAGAGTTACAATATCCATATAGACATCATAATGAGCATATAAATCTAAATCATTATTGATTTCACTTTTAACCATATGTAAAAGTTAAACATTAGTTGTATAATAACTAACAATATGCTTAATAATTAACCATTTTAAAATATGTTGAAAAAATTTCAACATACTATTCTTGTAAAATATGTAGTAGATGTAATTAGTATTAGATGTCTCTAATACAAACACAAGGTCATCCCCAAGTGTCATTTGATATGCATATAATACTATTTTAGTAATCTAATATTAATAAATGTTTTATCAATAACATATATATCTTTATTATATATGTGATGAGACTGATAGATAACACATCTAAAAAAATTATCAGATCATACAAGAATAATCACAATATTCACTGAAAAACATAATCCACTAACTATGGACACTTCTCATGGAGATTTCTTCAAAACATGACCATGTAAGCAATTTTAAATAAATCTTAGACATGTCATATATGATCAGTTTTTCATGCCAAAAAAGTGAACAACGGTTTTATTTTGTAATAAACTATCAAAAACAAAGAAATTTTTTAAAGCACATATAGTTCATTTTTGTGTATGTTTTCACTTGTAGCTACTTCTAGCTCATTTTTACTAACCCATCTAAGTAAATTATGAAAGAAAAATATCTTCTTTTCAATAGTAAAATTGAACATATAATTTGCATTCTAGAAGTAATAGAAGTGGTTTATAAAGCTATTATATTAGCACTATAATTATTCTCATCATCATCATCATCATCATCATTATCTTGATTTTAATTTGATTAATTCCAAAAAAATCGAATTTGACTTGTTTTTCGATTTACAATATTTTTTCTTATGGCCAAATTTCCCACAATTATGACATTTACCATCAAAAATAACTTTTAAGTTTCATGGTTTCTTGTTTTTACTAGGAGTTTTAAAAGTTGATTTTTAATTCTTGTTGAACTAGAAGGTTCACTTTTTGATTTCTTAACGATAAGTTCCTATGTGGCATTCTCTTTTGAATCAAAATTAGTCATAACCTTCTCTTCCTGAACTAGAAGAGCACTAAGGGTTTACAAATATGGAATGTCTTGTTCTGTTTGATATTTAGAATTCAAAATTGAAATGAAATTTCTAAATTTTTCATGAATATTCAACTAAATTTTGAAATAAAGTAATTTATCTTGAATTAAGTTGTAGTTACATCCATCTAACTGTGAATTATTTTTTGAATTTTTTTCAAATAATTAATTATTTTTTCATCTCCCTTCATGGGATTTGTCATTAGTTCTAAAATTAGTTTAATGAATTTAAATAAATATGTACCTTCATTCATCGATTCCAATTTAGCCCAAACCACACTCATACTTTCTTGATTTCCAATATGAAGTGTAAAATTATCTTGTACGCTTCACAAAATAATGGAAATCACCTCTTATAATTTTTGTTGATATGCAGCGACGTTGTTAGCGATTGTTTGTCTTCCGGTAGGAGCTCTCTCGATTACATTCACAATTGCCCATAATTTTTTAGCCATGAATTCTTCCTTGAATCAAATCTTCCAAATTTTGTATTTTTTTCCATTCAACATATAATATTTATCAAATAAAAACTAGTTAGACCCTATTTTTGCGTAAAATAGAAATAATTAATAAACAAGGATTAAAATAAGAGTTTAATAGAAGTCCCCATGTTGTATTTTAATCCTTGTAATCAAACACTAATCAGTTTATGCCAAAAAGGAGGTCATGTTAATTGAATAATCTATACACGAGTACATTAGAATGATATCAAAAATAAAATTAAAATGTAAGATAGTTTTTTTAGTTTTCTAGCAAATTGATGACGATAAATTTTTCATCGTATTACAAGAATATATCATTTATTTTAAAAAGATACTATTTTATTATTTTTCACAAAATTAACTTTTATAATTTATTTATATTTTTGAGAAAAAATAAACAAATAATTCATATAATTTTTTGAAAAGAAGAAGAAAACGAAAAAAATGATTTATATACAAAAACAATTGGAGCTCTAGCTCCTTATTAGGTAAGATTTCTATTAACTCGCCAAGTTGGATAACCCACTCGGTGAGTTATTCACCAATTTTCTAAGCCATATATCATATATGATAATCAATTTGCATTATAAACCAAATTATATCAATCACATGAGCCACATATATACCAAATTATACATGTCTTACCAACCAACCAAGCCACAATGTTACCACGGACAAGTCACACAAACACAACATAGTGAACCAAACTTGCTCGCGGATGATTTTTAATGCCCCATGTTATGTTGATATTTGTACTTGTTTCTTTGATTAAAATTTGCAAACATTGACATGTGATTTCTGTTCTGAGTTGTTGTGCTCTTAGGAACTGGTAGATCATGTTTTCTAGAATGATATCAAAATATGTGAAATCTGACTATTAAATATTCTTATGGCATTGTTGCACTTATGATGATTACCATTGAGTACTCACCTGACTAGTTTTTAGAAATAAACCAATGATTTTGGCTTGTGGAAAGAGAAATCGAATTCTTGGGATAGATAGATAGACATGTAATCTGATAAGCTATCTAAGTTTTGATATGATTTTATATTCCCTAGATTATTGCATCTATATTTGAAGAAAGACGATACCTTGGATCAATTCCAATGATCCAAGGCATGCTCTTTGATTGATATATTATTATGATCATATTCTATGAATGTAATTAACTTCATTATAATTACTACTACACCATATTATTCAGATTTAGATGAATATAAGGTTGCAGGAGATGTTTTGTAACATCTTATGAATACATCCATATTGTTGTTTATTATTATTTGGATTTAATAATTGTAAAGGATGATGTTATTTTTAATATTATAAGCCCTAATCTAACATACTATAAGGTGATTACTATGTATGTTAAATGACCTAAATATGTTCTATTTGCATTTGAATTTTAATCAGCATCTACCTAAGATAAGGTTGATACGTTATTAAATGGTGACCTAGAACCTTTCTATGAACCTAAAACTTAACCTAAGGACAAACCATGGTCGGAGTTTTGTGGAAAGGTTGAGGTATGATTAATAAGGTTAGCACAAATCTAGTACTTATAAAATTAAAAGAGATCAAAGGAGCACTAGTGCCACCTTTGGAAAGGACCTAGTCCAAGATGACATGCACGTTAGCCAAGATAACTAAAATTCTTGGTAGTGATTTTTTTATTAAGTGTTGGTTATAGCTAGGTTTGAAAAGGTGGTTGGTAGATTTGTTGGGGATAAAAAGTAGTCTTCCATGAAATTAATGATCTTAGTGGAAGTGAAACCCACCTTAGAAGGGAATGATAGTTTTGGGAAAAATCATTGGGGGTCATTTTTTTTCATTTTTTTCTCGCTATATAAGCATGACATATTTTGAACTAGTTTTCGTTTTGGTTAAATTTGGATCCAGCAGATTGCATGGAGGATTTAACGGAGAAAAAATTATGGTCTGGGATATAAAAATAATGAGGAAGAGGAAGTTTGAATTTTTGTAGAATCTGCTTGATTTTGGATAAATCTTGTGGGAAGTCTTGGATAGAAACTTTGGGGAGCTTGGAAGAATTTTTCATGAGCTCTATCAGAATGATAGGCACTAACTCATTATAGTAACTTTCTCAATTTAATTATTTCATGAAAAAAACTCTACTCTTCATGTGGAATTTCATTCTTGGTTCTAGGTTTTTGGTTTTTGAGTTATTCAATGTTATTTTGTTTTATTCATGAATATTTCCTTGAACTGGATACATGTCGATTAGAATGACTACTGGTTTTATATGCATGACTGTGAATGATTATTGTGAAGGAATAATGCATTTCAATGTTTTTGGGTGTGTATTCGACATTTGTAAGTTAAATGGATTCATATATATTTATGCTGGGTTGTTTTTTAATAAGAATTCTTCTTACAGCTTGTGTTTTTGTTCTTTTCTATGCAATGAAACTTTTTTTTATTGATACCCATCTCTTTTGGGTTTACTATAAGTTTGTATGATATAATGATTACCTAGAAGTGGGTATTTTGGGAAATATGATGGATAGACTTTATGTTCTAGATATTTGATATATCATCTTGAATGTGGGATTCTAACAAGAAGTAAAGTATATCTTTATTCGACTTAAATTGTCTTATTGACTTGTCTAAATATTGATTGTATGGTTAGTTGATTGGGCTTAAGTTCTATGGAACTCCAATACCGTTAATGATACATGTATTGGGTGTTTGAGTATTCAATCCTTCTAGATTGATGCCTTCAAATATTAATCTGGTTTTTTATGTGAGTTATAATCGATCTGCTTGAGTATTCTAGGAAGTTGAAACTTTAATAGGAAGTCTTTTACTTTGACTCCTTGCATGAACACCTCTATAACTTAAAATCTGGGCCATTTGTTGATGGATCAAAGGGTATATTGGTTTCATAAACACCAACTATAATTTTCCTTGCATTTTTATTTATTTTACCTTCATGGAAAGGGTGATGTGTTTGTAGGTATGAGTCGTTGGATTACCTACTTCTGACAACTAGGGAAAGGTCACCGTGAATTGCTCTAGTTATCATCGATTCAAATTGGGCCTTAGGCCCACTCATGTTGGAGTGAAACTGACACCTAATTTATATTCTTGTTATATCAAATTCAATATGGATTTAAGTCGATAGGAATTAGTAGTGAGTTTTTGGGTTTTGAGACCAACTCGACCTCTTACTCAAAGAGTAGACTACTCCTTTATCCTCTTAAATGTTGAACAATTCTTAATTCTTCTTATGAGGATACATGATATAAACACATTTAAATTTTTTTTAGTTCAATCTTAGAATCATGATAAATGAGAACCTATAGTTTTATTCTTAACCTTTTTGTGTCTTGTGTAACTCTTAGTGATTCAAGCAGTAGCCAGTGAGTATAATAGTGTTAAAGTTTCCTCAATTTGGGTTGATCTACTTGTTTGACCACTATTAATTTGATGCGTATAAAATATTGGTTTCTTCTATCAAATGGCTTCATGCTAAGTTAGAAATGAAATTCAATTTGTAACTATACTCTTCTATTTTAGATATGATTTGTGTCATAGTTCAGTTCATTCTAAACTAACCCTTACTTTAGAGTCGATTAATACTATTAGGTCTTAGTAATAATAACTTAGTACTCGGGGTAAGTGAGTAGAATCACTTCACTGTTATGATTATTTCAATTATGGTATGGTTGGTTTGTTATTACTTGATGAAATATAACAAAGGGTTCTTTAATAAAGTAGAATCAACTTTATTAATAAGATACATGATTACTGTCATATAAGTATGGGCTTATATGAATGCAATCTTATAATTCTTGTACTTATTACTATTAATAAGTTACTAACTTGATTTTTATCATTTGACTGAGATATAACAATTAAATGATTGAGTTGTAAAACTTAATTAAATAAGATGTATGATTATAGTCATATAAGTATGGGCTTATATGACTACAATCATATTATTCTTGCACTTATAATTATATGATTGATTAGGATCAACTTCATTGTTTTGGATCACCTTTGTGTGACTTAAATTATTATCTAATTTGAATTACTTGAAAGGATTATATGTGTTAACTTGTCTTCTCTAGATGGTTTCATTTATGAAGTTCTTGTGGCATGATCAAAAGAGTTGTGTTCCTTCTTTTGAACCTTAGAATAATTTCATTGAAAAGCAATGTTCCTTTTATGAAATTATTAAGTAGAGCATGTTGTTCGAAGAGTTAGTATTTATCATGCTCAGTTCATGTGAACTAACTCATGCTAACAATCTTGCAGACTTATTTCATGAAAGATGAAAGAAGGAAGATGTAGAAAAGTTACATTTATTCTTTTGATTGAAGAAAGTTGAATGGAATAATTGATTATTGTATTCATAATTGAATTACTTCTGTATAGAAATGAGAAAGGCCCTTGGCCATTTAATGTAACTGTTTTAAAGGAAAGATTATGATCAATTTTATGAACATGATTTGATACCAGTTTTTGGAAAGTAATAAAGTTAGATTACTTGTTACATTATCTTGTTTGGAAATGATTGTTTGTAAAAAGATGAATTTAGTAGTTCAACATTCAATAAAGAAAGGTAGTTTAGTGTGTAAACTATTCTTATACCATACATAAGTATAAGACATATTAAGTGCTAAATGACTTATATGTTGGATACTATTATTGAAGGAAATTATGTTTGAATGGGTTGCTTGAATAGTGAATTTAAGAGTTAGCTAATATAGTGTTATATATTGTAATAATGAATAAGTTAATATTAGATGTTTATCTAAGTAACTTATGAATTATGTCTTGTGGAAATGACTTTTTGGATTAAGTTCATCTAGTAATTGTGATTAAGTTTTGTTTAAATGATGACAGAGTCTTATAAGAAGATTTTCTATCTATATGACTGTTAATAACTAAGAAATTGTGATGAACTTAGGAATTATAATAAAGTTATGATAAGTGAATACATTCATGATATAACAAAATATTAATTGGAAGGTTGTTAAAATTTGTCTAGAATTTTTCTAATTGTATTTATTATGTTCGTATGGAAATGATATTATGTACTTTATAAGGTCTATACTATAATGAATCATTTAGAACTTATGGGTAAGATTAGATGTCCTTAATGGAAAGAAAGGAAGCACACTTATAAGGTTGAATTATTCTTTAAGTGATGAATCTTAAATACATACTTACAATCTAAGTGTTTATTGTAGATGAAAATGAATGACCTAATAAAAGTATGTGTAAATGAATACTTTTAATTAAGTTGTAAATAAAGAAAAAAATTGTGCTTATGATAGAGTGATGAATAGCATTGATAGTATATGATACTTGATAAAGGTATGATACATACCTACACATTTAATGTGAAATATAGAGACATTGTATTAGTGCTGCCCTATAATGATATAACTAAATTAGTGGCATGGTACTTAACTGTATTAATGAGAAATGTTTGCTTAATTGATTAAGCTTAAGGAAGAATTAAATTTGTAATTTTGTACTTAAATAAAAGATCATTTCGATCCCTACTTAAAGGATATTATTGGTATGATATTTAATAAGGTAAATAATTAAATTTGGGAAATTAAATATCCTTGGATCAACTTGAGATAGGACCTTAGGTACAACTCATTCGAGGTGAAAGTGTCATGAGACCTAGGCTAACCTATTGTGATTTAATTAATACTTTGAAACATTAAGATACAATGTTCCAATTTAGGACCTTAGAAGGTCAACTCACTACGGCCGCTACACATCCGTATCCATTTAATGATGGTAGTTTCTATTTGTATATTGTTGCTTAGAAATTGTACTGAGTTGCCTCATCAAGACCGTTAATTGTTACATGGTAGTGCGGTTGGTACAAGCTTTGTTAGAGATAAAAAGGTAGATTGGACCTCACGGATATGCACCCGATGTCAACTTATGATGAATACAGGAAGGGAAGAGGTCTAGTAATGATGTAAAAATTATGGTGGCACTTACTCTCCCATAGGCATCGTAGGATGACATAGAGGTACGTCTTCTTGTAGGTTAATCCAGATTTATACCTTGTACAAGACTTGTAGCTGTTTACAACACCATTGATTGTAGATCCATATAACTGAATAAGTGATTAAGGTGAGATGACAATTTCCCAATGGTGATTGTTTCATCACGGAATTGAGCATGGCATACATGACTCTGAAACTTTGTGCAAAGTAGTGTAAGTTGTTGATTACACTATCGTGATTTCACCAAGATCTAAGTTGAGATATGCCTTCTTTGGGATTCTATGGCGAACCCAAGTAGACACTTAGATATCTTCACTTAATTATCAAATCTTGAAAAAGGAAATACCAAAGGATATATTTTATGTATTGGCTCATAAATAAAGCATTGAGAGAGATCGAGTAGGATCTATATACTCTCATGTAGCTACACATGGTTTATGATAGTTATTGGAAATGGATTGTATTAAAGTTTATGTTGGATTTAAATATATGGGTATTTAAATCACATGCATAAAGTAAAATAAAATCCTTGGATATGAAGTGACCAAAAGTGGATAGTACATTTTAGTATCAAAATTGAAGGTTGTAGCTCTTTGGCCTAATGATTCCTTATGTTTAGTAAATTTTGATTTTATAAACATAATAAAATGAATGAAGGATGTACCATGGATAACAAACCAGATCAAACTAAGCTTTGTTTTCGAGTTAAATAAGTTAGATAATACTCTAACATTCCTTTGTAACCCACTTAACTAGATAGATGCTTGGAGCAGTTGGTCGAGTGTGAAAATGATTAGTTCTTAGTAAAATATCTTTAATCGATAGATGAAAATTAGCAAGGGATTTTTTTATTGTTGAATTTTCTAATGACATATTTGGAACTTAAATCCAATATGAATGATAAACCCACATAGGGTAGGTGAATTAGATAAGAGAGGACTATCTGTTGTAGCTGCAGTAAACTAAAAATCCATTCTAGGATAGAATGAAAACTACAATAAATGTTGACTCAAAAGATAAAAACAACATTTTTCTTGATATTGAGAATACTGAAAACTTTGTTTTTGGATAGTTCATTCTGGTTTTATGTCAAATATTGACGTACTTGAGATATTCAATTTAATAACTATCTCTGATTTTTCTATTTTTGAGAAAAAAATTAATAAATTTGTTACATCCTTTTGAAGTTGTAATAAACCTTTGAAAACTTGAATTTTGGGCAAAATTTTATTTTCTATTAAGAATTGTATGGTTGAATAAATTATAATTTTTACCTATGTTCTTAAAAATGTGATTGGACTAATTTAACCATCAAGACAATGATGTTTTTAGAGGGGAGGTATGTAATGCCCCTACTGTGTTGATATTGGTACTTTCTTCTTTGACAAAAGTTTGCAAACGTTGACATGTGATTTTTGTTGTGATTTTTTTTTCTCTCAAGAACTGGTAGATTATGTTTACTAGAATGATATCAAAATCTATGAAATTTGACTATTAAATATTCTTATGGAATTATTGCACTTATGATGATTAACATTCAATACTAATCTAAATGGTTTTTAGAAATAAACCGAGTGATTTTGTCTTGTAGAAAGATAAATTGGAATTCTTTTTATAGATAGATAGACAAGTAATTTGATAAGCTATGTAAGTTCGATATAATTTTTTGTTCACTAGATTATTTCATCTATATTTGAATAAGGATGATACCTTGGATCAATTCCAATGATCCAAGGCATGTTCTTTGATCGATATATTATTACGATCATATTATATAAGTCTAATTGACTTCATTATAATTGTTGATATACCATCTTATTTGGATTTATATGAATATAAGGTTACAAGAGATGTTTTGAAACATCTTATAAATGCATACATATTGTTGCTTAATCTTATTTGGATTCAATAATTTCAAAGGATGGTTTTCTTGTTGAATATTATAAGGCCTAATCTAACCTACTATAAGCCGATGACTATGTATGTTTTTTTATTATAAGGTGATGACTATGTATGTTAAAGGACCTAACTATGTTATATTTTCATTTAAAATTAATCAGCATCAACCTAAGCTAAGGTTGATACATTATTAAATGGTGATCTAGAACCTATCTATGAACCTAAAACTTAACCTAAGCACAAACCATGGTCAACGTTTTGTGAAAAGGTTGAGGTATGATTAAAAAGGTTGGTGTCAATCCAAGACTGGCAAATTAAATGAGATTAAAGGGGCACTACTACCACCTTTGGCAGTGACCTAGTCCAAGTTGGCATGCACGTTAGCCAAGATAACTAAAAATCTTGGAAGTGATTTGTTTTGTTAATTGTTGGTTCTAGCTAAGTTTGAAAAGGTGGTTGACGGATTTTTTGGGGATAACCGTAGTAGTCTGCAATGACATTAATGATCTTGGTGGAAGTGAAAACCACCTTGGAAGGGTGTGATGGTTTTGGGAAAAAGCATTAGGGTTGGTTTTCATTTTGCAATTGGTATTTTGAGCTATTTTCTCTCGCATGTAATCATGTTAGATTTTGAACTAGTTGTTGTTTTTGTTAAATTTGGACCCAAGAAATTTGCATGGAGGATTTAAAGGAGAAAAATTTATGGTTTATGCTATAAAAAATGACGAAAATGAAGATTGGATTTTGTGGAATCTGCTCGATGTTTTGGAGAAATCTTACAGAAAGCTTGAATAGAAACTTTTTGGGATCTTGGAAGAAGTTTGTAAGAGCTCTATCAGGCATGATAGGCTCTAACTCATTATAATAACTTGCTCAATTTAATTATTTCATGAAAATAACTCTACTCTTCATGTGGAATTGCATTCTTGGTTCTAGTTTTTTTGTTTTTATGTTATTCAATGTTATCTAGTTTTATTCTTGAATATTTCCTTGAACTGGATGCATGCTGATTAGAATGACTACTAGTTTTGTATACATGAGTATGAAATATTATTGTTAAGGAATAATGCATTTCAAGGTTTCAGATGTTTATTTTGACTATAGCTTAAATGGATTCAAAAATAATTATGATGGGTTGTTTTTTTGGAAATAAAAATGCTTGATATAGTTTTGTTTTGGTGCTTTCTTATGAAATGAAACTTTGTTTAGATTGATACCCATATCTGTTGGGTTTAATGCAAGTTTGCATGATATAATGATTACCTGGAAGTGGGTATTTTGGAAAATATGTTGGATACACTTTCTATTATGGATATTTGATAAATCATCTCGAATGTAGGTTTCTAACTTAGTAAGTAGTCTATCTTTTGTTCAAATTCAATTGGCTTATTGACTCGTCTAAATATTGATTATACAAAGTTAGTTGTTTAGGCTTAAGTTTTATGGAACACCAATACTATTAATGATACATGTATTGGGTGTTTGAGTATTCAATCCTTATAGATTGATGCCCTCAAATATTAATTGGTTTGTTATGTGAGTTATAATCGATTCACTTGAGGATTCGGGAAGTTGAAACGTTAATACGAAGTCTTATACTTTGACTCCTTGCATGGAAACCTCTATAACTTAAACCTGGTCCATTTTTTTACGGCTCGAAGGGTATATTGGTATCTTAGACACCAAATATCATTGTCCTTTCATTATTTATTTATTCTACCTTTGTGGAAAGGATTTTGTGTTTGTATGTATGATTAGTTATATTAACTAATTCCAACAACTAAGGAAAGGTCAGTGTGAATCGATCTAGTTATCACTGATTCAAATTGGGACTTAGGCCCACTCAGGTTGGAGTGATACCAACACACACTTTATATTATTGTTAAATCAAATTCAATATGGATTAAAGTCGATAGTACTTACTAGTGATTTTGTGGGTTTTTGAGACCAACTCGACCACTTACTTGGAGAGTAGACTACTCCTTTATCCTCTTAAATGTCTAACAATTATTGATTCTTCTTATGAGGATACCGATATAAACATATTTATAGTTTTTTTAGTTCGATCTTAGAATCATGATCGATGAGCACCTATAGTTTTATTATTAACATTTTTTTGTAATGTGTAAGTCTTATTGATTCAGTAGGCAGCCCAAGATGAGTATAACAGTTGTTAAAGTTGCCTCAATTTGGTTTGATCCACTTGTTTGATCACCGTTAATTTGACTATGTATAAAATATTGGTTTCTTCTATCAAATGGCTTCATGCTAAGTTGGAAATGAAATTTGATTCGTGACTATACTCTTCTATTTTAGATATGATTTGTCTCATAGTTCAATTCATTCGAACTAAACCTTACTTGAGAGTTGATTAATACTATCAAGTTTTAGTAATAATAACTCATTACTCAGGGGTAAGTGAGTAGAATCACTTCACCGTTATGATTATTTCAAATATGGTATGCTTGGTTTGTTATTGTTTGATGAAATATAATAAAGGGTTCTTTAATAAAGTAGAACCAAATTTATTAATAATATACATGATTACAATCATATAAATATGGGCTTATATGATCGCAAGCTTATAAGTCTTGTACTTATTACTAAAGAATAAGTTGCGAACTTGATTGTTATCATTTGAGTGAGATATAAAAATATATGATTGAGTGTAAAACTTAATTAAATAAGATGTATGATGGCACTCATATAAGTATGGGCTTATATGACTACAATCATATTATTATTGCTTTTATAATTATATGTTTAATTAGGATCAACTTCATTGTTTTAGTTCACCTTTGTGTAACTTAAATTATTATCTGATTTGAATTACTTTTTTTATTAAGGATAAATAGTTTTTAAAGGGACTATACCTTGTTCACAAAAAGGCTCAAAAGCTAGAGATAGCAGTAAAAACAATCCAAAGACAAAAGGGACTAAATCCCTTTACAATGAGGCTCAAAATTCAGATAAAACAAGTAAAAAATATTAAAAAAGGATCAAAATCCACAAATAACTTGAAGACCAACTATAGTTTAACCAAGAACTATAAAAAGGAGTAAAATAGTAAGAAAACATCTTCTTGATAGAAACACAAGAGCAAACCGGAAGCAACTCTACTTAACTACTTTATCAATCTTCATCTTGACTTTCTGCAAAGAGTTGAATAATGCTAGGGAAGTGACATGGGAGGGATCATTCTTGTCTAATTGTGAAAAGACCAGGTCCCTTACATTTTCTAACTCCTAAATGGTAGATGGAATTTTAATGAGAATACAAACACTTTTGACATGCTATTCCAGAAAGTTATAGATAGCTTTAAGCACATAAATGGTACAATCATCTCACCCTTTAGCATTTCTCTATTTACTATCCAAAGAATTAAGTTTCTTGAAATGTTCATTATCCATAATAGGTTCAACATGCATCTTCCTTTTACCTACACTTTTACCAATCTACTTGAGTTCATCTTTGAGGTCCATAACCTCCCTTTCCAAATTGTCAATCCTACTTAGAAGCCCTTATTACTTTTTTTGTAGTAGAGTCTTCAATGGGATTGCTGATATGAAGCAGGTTTTTGGCCAACTCAATATCTTTATTACTATGAAGAACCCTCTAAGATGGGTACAGGGGATTCTTGTTTCTTTTATGGCTAGTGGAAGTAGACATGGGGTTATTGGAATCTGGTAAAGGGGGCAACATGGAAAGTAGGAATGGAGTGGGAATGTGAAAGACAATGGTGATGGATCAACATAATAAGACCTTGGTGGAGAGGGATAGTACAAGTATGATTTTGGAACTCAAGAAAAAAGCGCCCAAAGTGAGTTCAAAAGGTAATGTGGTAAATTAATAGTTAAATTCCTCCTAAAATGATTAAGGAATACCAAATGATTAAAATGAATCATCACATATCTTCCCTCAAGAGTGACATACCGACCATCATTTGTGAAATTTCAGCAAATGGCTCTAGAATAGAAGATACTTTTATAGTAGCCATAAAATATTCAATATTTTCTCCTTCAACAAGGAATTTCTTAGCTTCAACATTCCCGTCGACATGTTTGTCAAGAATTTCACCCCATCTAAGCTCAATCCCTTAACTTGAGAAATTATCTCTTTAGTGATTTTAACATTAATATCTCTATATTCAACTACTCTTTTCTTCCAACCATTCGTGAATTGAATGGAGATATCTTGTTCATGACCCTACTTTTTTTCTTTGAGATTCGAAACCCCAACTATTTGTAAATACTTCCACAGGAGCTCTTCACTCTTCAAGTCTAGGTCATGAATAGGTTCTATTTTGTAAGGAGGCCCACCCATTCTATTTTTTCTTCTTCCTTAGTTATCAATGATAAATTTTTGATCCCGATACCACCTTTCATCACCGCCTATGTCATTGTATACCCAAAAGCATGTGAAATCTTGATAAAATTATTAACCCTACATGCAAAGTTAATAATCACATTCCCATTGGCAGAGGGATATTTTTTAATGATTATTTTGAATACCATACTTATCTTCAATGATTTTATTATGTACCTTGGCCAGGAGAAGGTCACCACTAAACCAATCTTGCATGTTTTTACTAACTCTATAGTTTTCTAGACTATCCACCACTTTATTACCTTCACGATAGAAATGTATGATCTTGTGATCATCAAAATCTCTACAAATCTCTATAGCTTCATAAATAAAATCTCTAATATTCCAACTTAGGGGTTGATTTTTATTTAAGATATTTATGATGTTTAAAGAGTCCCCTTCAATTATAATATTTGAAATATTACAGTCTCTTACAAGCCTTATCCCCCATAATGTTGTAAGAGCTTCAGCATAATGATTTATCTGATGACCCATATTTCCTACAAATGCAGCAAAAAAACATCCTCTGTGATCTCTAATCACCCCACCTCCTCCTGAAGCTCTAGGATTACCTTTGAAAGCTCCATCAAAATTCAATTTATACCATGAGGTAGCTAGTTGAATCTAATGCACTGAAGATTTGTCAATGTTGTTGTTAACCTTATTCTAAATGTTGTCAGTATCAATCCTCCAAGTAGCAAGAATGTGCTCCTCTATCTTGGGATATAATCTATTTTTTGGAGGCCTAAACCTTGCTATGTTATCCTTGACATCAATAAAAATTCTTCAAAACAATTGGTACAAACATGTGTTTTATTCCTAAAGATAACATAATTTCTTAGTTTCCATAATCTTCATATGGTATGAGGAAGAACCAGACTCCATAATCTCCTTATCATGCAATATTTATATGGTGGATCCCATTGCTCCCATGTCTGCAAGAAAGTATGAGGAAGATTCCAATATAGATTGAAGTTTGCAAAGATAAGACTCCAAACCTTGGAAGCATACTCATAGTGCAAGAAAATATGCTTGATGTCTTCAGCCTTATTTTTACACATGCAACATCTGTTAGGCATAATAAAACCCTTTCTAATAATATTATCACAAGTGAGAATATTACCTTTTAGAACAAGCCACATAAAAAAGTTGACTTTTGGGGTTAATTCAGGCATCCAGAGTTTGTTCCACTTTATATCACTTTGGTGAGTATCAAAAAATTATTATATCCCGACTTGATAGAATAATCCCCATCAAAAGATTCCACCCATATGATCTCATCTTTGTTGTCCTTTTGATTAATAGGAATGAGAGAAAGTTGATTTTGTAGAGAAGATACCACAGGTTACATATTTTCCATTTCCACTTTGAGTTTCTTCCAATTCCTCTTATTTCCAGTCAACTCAATGTAGTCTTTAACATTATCACCATAATTTGTAATTAGAATATCTTTTATGCAGCCAAAATTATCACTCAATCTGATTTGAATTACTTGACAAAATTTTATGTGTTAACTTGTCTACTCTAGATGATTTCACTTATGAAGTTCCTTTCGCATGATCAAAAGAATTGTGTTCCTTATTTTGAACCTTAGAATAATTTCATTGAAAAAAAAAAATTCCTTTTATAAAATTATTAAGTAAAGATTTTTTTCAAGAGTTAGTGTTTATCACGCTCAGTTCATGTGAACTGACTCATGCTAATAATCTTGCAGATGAATTTCATGAAAGATGAAAGAAGGAAGATGTAGAAAAGTTGCATTTATTCTTTTGATTGAAGAAAGTTGAATGTATTAATTGATTATAGTATTTATAATTTAATTACTTCGTATAGAAATGAGACAAGCCCTTGGCCATTTAATGTAATTGTTTGAATTTTATGAACATGATTTGATACCAGTTTTTGGAAAGTAATAAAGTTAGATCAATTGTTACATTATCTTGTTTGGAAATGATTTTTATAAAAGATGAATTTATTAGTTCATAATTTAACAAAGAAAGATAATTTAGTGAGTAAAATATTCTTATACCATACATAAGTATAAGACATATTAAGTGCTAAATGACTTATATGTTGGATATTATTATTCAAGGAAATTATGTCCGAATGGGTTGCTTGAATAATGAATTTAAGAGTTAACTAATATAGTGTTATATATTGTAATAATGAATAAGTTAATATTAGATTTTAATCTAAGTAACTTATGAAGTATGTCATGTGGAAATGACTATTTGGATTAATTTCATCTAGTGATTGTGAATAAGTTGTGCTTAAATGATGAAGGGTGTCTTGTAAGAAGATTGTCTATCTATATGACTGCTAATAAGTAAGCAGCTGTGATGAACTTAGGAATTATAATAAAGTTATGTTAAGTGAATACATTCATGATATAATTGAATATTAATTGGAAGGTTATTAAACCTTATCTAGAAGTTGTTGAATTGTAATATTATGTTCATATGGAAATGATATTATGTCCTTTATAAGGGCTATACTATAATGAATCATTATGAACTTATGGATAAGATTATATGTCCTTAAATGGAAAGAAAGGAAGCACACTTATAAGGTTGAATTATTCTTTAAGTGATGAATCTTAAATACATACTTACAATCTAAGTGCTTATTGTAGATAAAAATTAATGACCTAACAAAAGTATGTGAAAATGAATACTTTTAATTAATTTGTAAATAAAGAAAAATTGTGTGTTTATGTTGGAGTGATGACTAGCATTGATAGTATATGATACTTTATAATGGTATGATAGATACCTACACATTTAGTGTGTATAAATGCACCATATCTCGTTAGTGTGAAATATAGAGACATTGTATTAGTGTTTCCCTATAATGATATAAATAAATTAGTAGCATGGTACTTAATTGTATTAATGACAAACATTTGTTTAATTGCTTAATCTTAAGGAAGATTTAAATCTATAATTCTGAACTTAAATAAAGGATCATTTCAATCCCTACTTAGAGGATATTAATGGCATGAGATTTAATAAGGTAAATAATTAAAAATGGGAAATTAAATATCCTTGGATCAACTTGAGATAGTACCTTGCATCACGAATCATTCGAGGGAAAGTATCATGAGACACGGGCTAGCCTATTGTGATTGAATTAATACTTTGAAACATTAAGATACAATGTTCCAATTTAGGACCTTAGTGGGTCAACTCACTATGGCCACTACATAATCATATCCATTTAATGATGGTAGTCACTATTTGGATACTATTGTTTAGCATTTGTACTTGAGTTACCTCATCAAGACCCTGAATTGTGACATTGTATTAAATTAAGTACATGCTTTGTTAGAGTTACAAAGGTGTATTGAACCTCACAGATATACGCCCGATGTCAACTTATGATGGCTGCAAGAAGGGAATTGGTCTAGTAATGATGTAAATCATTCTTGACAAACTTACTTTGCATAGGAATCATAGGATGACATAGAGGTATGCCTTCTTACAAGTTAATCTAGACTTGTACATTGTACAAGACATGTAGTTTTACTAGAACCATTTATTGCTAATCCATATAATTGAATAAGTGATTAAGGTGAGATGACAAGTTCCCAATGGTGAGTGTTTCGCCGAGGAACTCGAATGGCATACATGAATTTGAAACTTTGTGTAAAGTAGTGTAATTTTTTTATTAAACTGTTGTGATTTCACCAAGTTCTAAGATGAGAGATGCCTATTGGGATTATGTGGCAGAACCAAGGTAGACACTTAGATATCTTCACTTAATTATCATATCCTAGAAAAAAGAAAAACTAAAGGATACATTTGATGTATTGGCTCATAAAGAGCATTTAGGGGGATTTAATACGATATGTATACTCTCATGTAGTTGCACATGGTTTATGACAGTTATTGAAAATGGATTGCATTAAGATTTATGTTGGATTTAAATATATGGGTACTTAAATCGAGATGCTTAAAGAAAGAAAAAAATTTCCTTGGATGTGAAGTGACAAAAATTGGATTATACACGAGCCACTTCAAAGAGCTCTAAAGTGAATTACTTGTAGAGTTATGCCCGTAAGGGTTCAAAGAAAAATGGGGTGGTTTGAATGTAAGCACACCACCAATCCCTCTGTTATAGGCTTTGAAAGCCTATTATCTCCCATCGCAGTGTACCAATGTGGGACAAATAATTTTCAAAGGAGAGGGAGGAGTTCGATGGGAGGTTAGTGGTCGGTTTGAGGGGCTCGTAGGACACACAATAGCGAGTGATAGGGTGCATAGGCCTACACAGGAGGTTTCATGTGGCAATAAAATAGAAAGGGGGTGGTTTGCGGGTGAATGCCCTCATAAAAAAATTATTATATGTTTTTAATATATATGTGGTGAAGATTTTTTTGTTAGTTTAGTTTTATATAATCTTAAATAAACCATAGTTTTTATTAGTTATATATAATATTTTTATAAAATATAGAGGATTTTATAAAACACTATATTAAAAATAAAGATATAGTTTATATTGATTATAAACTATAAGTGCAAGAATTTATTGGGGTACATCCAAGACATGAAATAGGGTTTAAAATTCATAGTGAAAGTAAAAAAATTATATTACTAAGGGAGGAATTTTTACCCGACCAATAAAAAAATTCAAAAGACATGTTTTCTCGATTCTTGTCTCCCCCTATAAACTTGAATTTTACTTGAATTTTTTTACTTGATATCTTGAATTTCCTGCACACATTTATAAACTATATAAAATATTTCACAAAATTTATACACCCTTACCTTACTTTCTAGGGCTTGGATAATTCTTGAATTAAAACTTTTCATGAGAGGTTGAAATCTCAAATGAATTTCCAATTGTGCACATATCATCCAGTCCAACCATACATAGAGGGAAGGGGTTAAATATGATTTCAAACAATCAACCACCTAACTTCCCAACCATTACAACCTTAGGACATTATGATTAAATTAAATTATTAATCCCACTTTAGTACCATGTTAAGACAAGGGGTGAAATAGACATTAATTAACTTTATTAAATGTTAGGTTAACATAAATTAATATATAAAAATATAAATATGCACATCATAGTAAAATTAAATAACAAGATAAAACAAAATACATAGTGACACAACATGTAACATGGAAAACCCCTAAATGGGTAAAAACCATGGAGAATTAATCCACTATTTGAGAAACTTTTACACAACCAATCTAGTAACTCCCTCCTCACTTCTATTCCCTATTTTTACCAGGATTTACCTTCATATTTGATATTCAAATATTATTATCTGATTTTATGTATCTTGAATATGACCTATGGTCATATTTAAATAACCTGAAGGGTTATGACCTTCTTAAGTGATGGGGCACACCCTAATTTAATTTGTTAGTTAATTAAATTAACCAACCACCTAATATAAAGTTTATATTTAAATAATAATAATATAAGTTATTCTATATTATTTAAATATAAACTAAATATTATGATACACTTAATATTATATTTCTAACACAAAATTCCATTGGGGCATGTTGTTTGATTGTGTGGAATATGAAAAAGGAAACACCATTCATAATCCCGTATGCGAAGTTTTTTGAACATGAACTAAATCTTGAGATGAGCTAGCTACAGTTGGGTCGTCTAGTTGAAAAGGTCTTGCAGAGAGAAACCGGTTCTAATTTTTAGGAGCATTCCAGGATGAGGGCTTGTTTGACTAGTAAGGGGCCTTATTTGGTTATTATGGAGAATTTGGTAAGGTCTCTGTTGTTGCAAATCAGCAGCACCCCTGGATGCAAATCAAGTTTCTAAGTTGATGTTTCAGGCATCCAGTGTGATTGCACAACATTGAAACCTCTCTCCAAGTGTGGGACTTGTAAAATGAGAGAGGAATCTCCAGATTAGAGGTTGGTTCCTCAAAATCCTCTAATCAGATCTGTTATTTGCACAATTGCAGAGGTTTGAATCCTAATCCTACTCTAAATTCTAAGGAGACAGAGATAGAATGTGCAAAAATTGAAATTAAACTAATAGGTGATACACCAGAGTGGTGAACACTTCTTGTTCATGCAAATTGACACAATTTCATAAAATGCAACATGAAACATCATACACAGGCTGATAATATGTAATTAGAGGTCTGAAATGAAGCAAGACAATACAAACAAAGGACTAAAAATTGATCACGTAGTGCACCTGTCATTTTTCCTTTGTCAAAATCCTTGCATTTGCAACATCAAAGAGGCAGAAACCTGTTACAATCATGAAGAAGGTCTGATACTTGCAAAAATCACTTGTTGAAGGTGAAAGAAGAAGCTTGCTATCCAAAAAAATGTTCAACCTCAAAAAATGAGCCAAATCTGGCTTTTACAATGCATGGGTCGAGCCTAGGAGAGAGAAAACATGTAAAAAATGTGGAAGCCATTCCCCATTGAATGAAGATGCATTAAAACAGCATGGGCGTCCTTACAGACCCATGCCCTGACATTTTTGGCCATGCTGAAGAAGAATGCGACCCATTTTGCATTAAAACTGGTTGTTGAAACGTCATTTCTGGCCATTACCACGTGCCAGAGGCGTTTCTTGATTTTATCTCTCCAAACTCAACCAAAATGAAAAATTGACCCTAAAATCATGTAGATAATTTCACCATATTTCCATTGATATAAAGAACACAAAAATCCGAGCTCTGGATCGAAAGATATGGCGATTTGAAAATTTAGGGCAAAAACAGGCCAAAATCGGATCGGCGGGCAAAAGTTTGAATTTTTACCGTTTGTCTTTGGAAAAATTTTCAAATTTTCCCCACGCTCCACCACTCCAAGTGCCATGTGGTGGCTTCCTATTGGCCATGGGCCTCCTAAGGGAAAATTTCCCACAAAAACTCCGCTGAGCCATAACTTGAAAAATATGAGGAGTTAGGAGGAAAACTTTACCTTTCTGGAAAGCTGAGAGAGAGTTCTATCTAATGGTGCCATTTTTAGAAAGATTTGAGTGCCTAAAAATAAAAAATGGAGACTGAGGCACAAGAGAGGTAAGAACACAAGGAGTTAGCCACAAAAATGAGTAGGGGCACATTTTGGATAACAATTTTGGTGACTCAGAGGGGTCATCTGCCTGCTAGATGAAGATACCAGTTGCCTGAAGCAGCCCATTGGGCATGGAGTCATAAAATTTTCTATTCGGAACCCCAACTGACTTAGAATGTTGCAAGGAGGAAGATGGAATATCACCTGATGGAAGCAAGGACTGTAAAACATCTCCAGGGACAGCAAGCCTGTGCCAAAGCACTTAGGGAAAGCAAAACAACCTACAAGCAAAACAATGTGCACAAGCACTTGGAGGAATGAAAACCTAAGCTAATATTTACAAGGTGGAGAATTTCCCTTTAGTAGCAATGCTTTAGATAGATTCCATTGACTAGAATCTACAGTTCTTCACCATCCAATGAAGACAATTGGAAGGCATTGCTGTCCTTACACTTTGTGACCATGTATGGGCCACTCCAAATGGCATCAAATTTTGAATGCCTTCCCGATTTTTCTCTATCTGCATCCCATTTTAACACTAGATCTCCAACTTGGAAAGATCTACTCTTGATCAAAGCTTGATCCTTCTCCATTGCTTGGGATGCCTGATCTCTGATCTCTTGGAGCTCCATCAACTCTGCATATCTCACCTCCATGGGCCCAAACTCTAGCAACTCTAACTACTTCATGAGTTCCAATGTTGGAAACTCAAGTGACATGGGCAAGATTGCCTCTCTTCCATAAACAAGCCTAAATGGAGAGTTACCTATGGATCTCTTGGGAGTTATCCTATCAGCCCATAAGGCTGATTTCAGTTTGGTATGCCAAGACCTCTGATTCTCATCAAGAGTCCTCCTAATGATCCTCAACAAGTTCTTGTTTGTAGATTCAGCCTGGCCATTACCCTGAGGGTAGTAGTTTGATGAAGTACTTAGGTAGATCCCATTCTTGACAGCCCACTCAGTCACCTTGGATCCAATGAATGCTAATGCATTATCTAAGATTATTGTAGCAGGTATGCCAAATTTGGTTACTATCCCCTCATAGAAGTCTAAGATGCTAGACTCATTTACTTCCTTGAGTGCTACTACTTCAGTCCACTTGGTGAAGTAGTCTGTGGCTGTCAAAATCCACTTATGCCCTTGGCTTGAATTGGGATTAATGACTCCAATGAAGTCCAAACCCCATTGCATGAATGGTTGGTCAACTGAAATTGGATGTAATGGAAGGGCAGCAAGCCTATCTTTACCTGTGAAGAATGTACAATTCTTGCACCTTTTGATCCACGCAAAGCAATCACTGAAAATCTTGGGCCAATAATAACCAACCTTCATGATTTTTAGAGCTGTCACTCTTGGTGCAAAATGACCACCACCTGGTCCACCATGGAACTCTTCCAACACCCTATGAATCTAATTTGTGCTAATGCATCTCAAGCAAGACTCCATTCACATCTTTCTTGAAAAAACACCATCCACTATGGCATATGGGACAACCTGCAATCTGAAGTGTCTTCTTTGGGTTTTTTTCATCTCTGGAGGGCATAGGCCTGTGCTTAGGAAATGCATTATACCTTGGGTCCAGTAAGGAGTGGGGACAGCATTATCCTCTTCTTGAGTGCTACCTTGCACATGGCTGTCTTGAACTATCAAAACAGCCTCTTCTTTATTGCATACTCCTTTTTACTTACCCAGAATCAGCTACTCACACAATCCTTTTCCTCTTACCAGCTTGGTGACCTTGATCTCAATGTCATACTCCATGACACGAGTGATCCAACCTGCCCTTTTCTCATTCAAATCCTTGTTGAGGAGGAATTCCTTTACTCCCGCATGAGAGACCAACAACTGAACCTTGTTGTTTGAGACTAGATGCTTGAATTTCTTCAAGCTTCTGATTACTGCAAGTACATGCTTCTCAATAAAAGAATATCTCACCTCATAGTCATCTAGGCTTTGGCTGAAGAAAGCAATTGGCTGCTCATCGTTGTCCTTGTTCTATTATACCAAAATGGTAGAAATAGTATCATTACCTCCAAATGCATAGAGGATGAAATCCTTGGAGAAGTCTGGGTTGATGAGGGTTGGTGCTTGAGACATGGCTTCTTTGATTGCTTCAAAACTCTCCTTGCCTTTTCTGTCCACTTGAAATCCATGCTTTTCTTTAACATTTTGGTGATAGGTTTGACAAGGGCTGCAAAATCTGGGACAAACCTCTGAACAAAGTTTATCCTCCCCAAGAAACTCTGAAGGGATTTCTTATGGCTTAGCAATGGTAGTGCTCTTATGGTTTCAACCTCTCTCGGATCAATTGTTAATCCTTCTTTGGAGACAATATGGCCAAGGAGCTTTCCTTCATGTGCAAGAAAGATACACTTCTTGGGATTCAAAGACACTCCAAATCTCCTGCACCTCATGAGGACTTGTCTCAAATGAGAGAGGTGGTCTGCTACATTTTTGGAAAAAATAGTGATATCATCAAGGTATATTAGCACCATGTTGTTAATCAAACCTTTGAACGCCATGTCCATTTCTCTTTGGAAGGTAGCACCAGTGTTGGACAGCCCAAATGGAATTTTCTGTATGCATAAGTTCCCCATTTGGTTGTAAAGGATGTCTTGAACTGGTCTTCTTCCTTCACCATAATCTGATTGTAGCCTAAGTAGCCATCAAGTAGTGAAAACCTCTCAGAGCTAGCCACAACTTGCAAGATTTGCTCCATGGAAGGGAGTGGGTAATGGTCCTTGAGAGATGCTCTATTCAAGTCTCTGAAGTCAACACACAATCTGATCTCTCCACTCTTCTTTCTGACTGGAACCAAATTGGAAACCCAACTAGAATGCTTGATTGGGAAAATGATCCTCGACTCAATTAGCTTGTTCAATTCTTTCCTCATGAGAGGCTCCATGTTTGGATTGACTGGTCTTTGTTTCTGCCTGACATGATTAGTATTTGGATCCAATTCAATGGTATGCTGAGCTAAGTTGGGATTGAAACCTTTCAAGTCTTCATAGCTCCAAGAAAACACATCAGGGAACTCTTGACACATCTGCATGAACTCATACCTTTCTTGTTCAGTTGAAATCTTTCCAATTTGCAATGGTTTGTTCTCCTCCACCAAGATGGATACTGAATCCTCTCTCTTGACCTAAATTTTTCTTTCTTCTTCCTAAACTGGTCATTAGGATTGAAAATGGACTCAAAGTGATAAGTCCCTTAGGCAGCTTGTTAGTTCTCACTGTACCACTTGGTCACCATCGTTGTTCCAATTTTTCCTGATTTTTAGCTGAGAACTCAGCTTCTTCTTGTAAGAAATGGATGATTTGTTGGTCATTCTCAAACACTTTCCAACTTACATTATTATCCGGCACTGAAGGCCTCACAATCACATGGATGTTTGGCTGTACCTTGTCCTTTTGAATGCTTTCCACAATATAAAATGCTTCCCAACTCCGCAAGCCATCATGCAAACTTGGTTTTCTTTTCTAGGAATGGATTTTATGCTAAAGCCCTCAAAATCTTCAATGAGGTCCAACACCCTGTTCTTGTAGCACTTGAGTAGATCATTCTTGACATCATGCTGCCCCTTAACTTGGTTGACAATCAACTCACTGTCACCAAAGACTTGCAAGTTCTTTATTCCTCTCTTTATTGCCCAATGCATCCCTTGCACCAAGGCTTCATATTCAGAAGTGTTATTAGAGCATGCAAAATGAAATCTAAAAGCTGAATAATACTTAACTCCTTGAGGTGAAACCAGCATGGATCCCCCTCCTGCACCTTTTCTACTCCTTGATCCATCAAAAAACAACTGCCATACCTCATTGTCATCTTTGTGGTTTGGCTTGGTGATGCTAGGAATAGGCTGATTTTCTTCATGTATGCAATAGACTCCCAACTCAGATTCTTCTATTTCTTGATAAGGATCAAAAGCATGCACCTTGCTTTCCCATTCATCAAGAGTTAAATCGGGATGCTTCCAACCTTGGTGTCAACTTCATCAGTACTTGGATGATCTTCTTGATTAAACGCTGAACAATTGGCATTAATCTAACTTGGAGTGTAAGGCTCAATGTGAAAGTTTATAATAGGTTCAGACCTGATTGTGGATTTGGTTCCATATCCTGTTCTGAATAGCATGTGTGACCAATCAACAGACAAATATCCTCCAATCTTGGCTGTGAAATATCTTGACAAACATAGGGCAAAGAGTGGTGGAAGGTCTATAACTGATACATCTTGTAAAACAACAACATTTGGACATGCATGCAAGGTAAGACTCAAGTTTCTAATCACCCCAACTGTTGTTATTGTTGTCCCATCCAACTGCACTACCCCTTTGGATATGGTTTCATATTGAAGTCCTAGTTGATCAGCTATTTGCTTGGGCATCACTGAGCTACTTGCCCCGGAATCAATCATGCAATTGTGCACCAATTGGTTTCCAATGATTAATGATACATAAAAAGGAGGGGGCTTCAACATTTTACCTTGCTATCCTCCATGATTCCCTTTAGGCTAGGCAAGCATTTGTGAGCACCTTCTCTTGCATTTGGACTTGCTGATTCGAAGTTGGCCAGTCCTTCATGGTAGCTTGTAGCAAATCTCTCTGGCCTGGGATAGATAGGGATTCCCACATTGATATATTTACATTTGTCTTCTTCATCTGATCAATGATACTAAATGGTGATGAAGGATCTCTTTTTGTCCCTTGGTTTGCATATTCATCCCTTGCATGTGGGCAGCAACAACTGGTATTTGAGTTGGTCTAGGAGCTGTTCTTGGCTGCCCTTGTGCATTTACAACTGGATTTTATTTTCCAACCATTTGTGGAGCCATAAAAGGTTGTGGATTGGTTGGAGCTAATGGCTGTTCTTCACCCAAATTCCTTCTTTTTGACCTTGTGTTGGCTGCAACACCTTGAGAGACTATTTGATTTATGCCACAAAAATCCTCTGCCTGCCAGTTCACAAGTGTGGTGTCATTTGGAGTTGATTGCTGCTGGAATGTTTCTTGTTGTTGGTTGTTTCCTTGACTGCCCTCACCCTCCACACCAGTAGTTTTCACCATTAATGCTTGATTCAAGGCACCATTGAAGCACATAGATTGGTTGTGAGGTTCATTGCATGGAAAACACCAATCATACTCCTGAGCAACGTTGTTTTGTGTTGGCACCAATGCCTTAGAGACAGATATAACATTTGGATTACGAGGCTGAAATGGTCCATTGGCGGGGAGGCCTTGCTTGATTTAGATTTGTAGCTAGATTGGGTGGTCTATGAGGTTGATATGGCTGCCTGTTAGGTTGAGCTTGAGGCTGGAAGGAAGGTCTAAAACTTTGGGCTTGTTGCCTCTTGAGAGTAACCAGCTCATTACCTAAATTTTGCAATTGCTTCATGACTTCTTGAAGCTCATTTGGGGCACTTGGAGATGAAGTAGAAGCTTCATTTGAACTTTGATTTCTAGGAGTGGGAGAAGGAGCCAAATTAGGTGCTTGATTAGTGTTTGGGCTCTCTAAACTTGGAAACAATGGCATGGGAGGTCTAGGGGCTAGTTTGCCAGCTTGGATCAAACAATTTTCAGCCCTAATGGCAATGTTATAAGCCATAGGGATAGTTATGCCTCCCATGGACTGAATCAACATAGAAATATCAGAATTTAGAGCTTTGAGATAGTAAAGAAAAGCACCTTCTGCTGTTGGCCTGACTGCCACTGGAATTCTCTCCCAAGTCCTTTGAAATCTGAAATTAAAATCAGTCAGCTGCTCATTGGGAGCTCTTTTGATAGTTGTCAGCTGCTCCAAAAGGGACAAGTTGTCTCCCTTTTCCCCAAACTACTCATGGAGGGCTATACATAGTTGATTCCAATTTTGAATAGAACTTGAGGCAAGACTCCTGAACCATTGCAAAGCTTTCCCTTTGAATGAAGATGCCAGTAGTTTGACAGCAACTTGCATCTCATTGATCTCATGGATTGCAAAAATGTTAGCAATATCCTTAACATGATCACCAGGTGAGGTCTGATTTTCTCCAGTGAAGTATGGAATGTTCTTCAATGCTGCAACTGGGATTGGATTTTATGCATTGAGAGCAAGTGGATCGCTGCAAAGTGAAATTGACATAGGGGTTGTTTTGTGCAATTCTAATTGGTCTTAGAAGCCTTGTTGACTAAATGAAAGGCCTACCTGTGGAGGAGTTGAGAGAGTTCTGTTTTTGTAGAGATGGAGACCTTTAGATTCTCCTCCCACTTTACCTTATTCTTGAAGATAACTGCATATAGTCAAACAACACCTCTTCCTCTCCAGCTCTTGACCTTGTGTTGATTCTTCTCATGAGTTTTCAGGTCTGCACTACCAAAACCAGCTGATTCTTCCCCTTGGAGTCACCAGATGTGCAATTTATAGCTCTTTTAAGCAAGAAAAATTTCAACAGATGCACATCAACTTTTCTGCAATGAAAATGAGACCTCTAAGGTCCCACCAGGTGTGCCAAAATTTTTTTGCAAATCAGTAGCACCCCTGGATGCAAATCAGGTTTCTAAGTTGATGTTTCAGGCATCCAGTGTGATTGCACAACATTGAAACCTCTCTCTAAGTGTGGGACTTGTAAAATGAGAGAGGAATCTCTAGATTAGAGGCTAGTTCCTCAAACTCCTCTAATTATATCTATTATTTGCACAACTGCAGAGGTTCAGATCCTAATTTTATCCTAGATTGCAAGGAGACAGAGATAGAATGTGTAAAAATTGAAACTAAACTAATAGGTGATACACCAAAGGAGTGGTGAACACTTCTTGTTCATGAAAATTGACACAATTTCATAAAATGCAACATGAAACATCATACACAGGCTGATAAGATGCAATTAGAGGTCTGAAATGAAGCAAGACAATACAAACAAAGGACTGAAAATTGATCACAGAGTCTGCACTGTCATTTTTCACTGTCAAAATCCTTGCATTTGCAACATCAAAGAGGTAGAAACCTATTACAATCATGAATAAGGTCTGATACTTGCAAAAATCACTTGTTGAAGGTGAAAGAAGAAGCTTGCTATCCAAAAAAATGTTCAACCTCAAAAAATGAGCCAAATTTGGCTTTTACAATGCATGGGTCGAGCCCAGGAGAGAGAAAACATGTAAAAATGTGGAATCCATTCCCATTGAATGAAGATGCATTAAAACAACATGGGCGTCCTTATAAACCCATGCCCTGACATTTTTGGCCATGCTAAAGAAGAATGCGACCCATTTTGCATTAAAACTGGTTGTTGAAACATCATTTCTGGCCATTACCATGTGCCAGAGGTGTTTCTTGATTTTATCTCTCCAAAATCAACTAAAATTAAAAATTTACCCTGGAATCATGTAGATAATTTCACCATCTTTCCATTGATATAAAGAACGTGAAAATCTGAGCTCTAGATCGAAAGATATGGCAATTTGAAAATTTAGGACAAAAACAGGGCAAAATCGGATCGGCGGGAAAAAGTTTGAATTTTTACCCATTTGGTCTTTGGAATTTTTTCAAATTTTCCCCATGCTCCGCCACTCCAGGTGCCATGTGGTGGCTTCCTATTGGCCGCGGGCCTCCTAAGGGAAAATTTCCCACAAAAACTCCACCGAGCCATAACTTGAAAAATATGAGGAGTTAGGAGGAAAACTTTACCTTTCTAGAAAGCTGAGAGAGAGTTCTATCCAATGGTTCCATTTTTAGAAAGATTTGAGTGCCTAAAAATAAAAAATGGAGACTGAGGCACAAGAGAGGTAAGAACACAAGGAGTTAGCCACAAAAATGAGCAGGGGCACATTTTGGATAACGATCTCAAATCTCGGGATTTCTACCTCTTAAGGGATAGCAACTCATTTCCTTAATTTTGAAATTATTCCATTACTTCTGTAATTCAAGTGAAGTAATTAAGGAGGTGGGCACTTCACTATATATTTGGTTTCTTGGGGTTTGAATTGGTGCTAACTCAGGGGTTCAATTAGGGTTTTCAATTTCTAGGTAAATAGGTATGGGAGGTCCGGGAGAAAATTTCCTGCTTGAATCAAACAATTTTCATCCCTAATGGCCATGGCATAAGCACCGAGCATTTACATCCCCATAGATTGAATCCTAACATCAATATCATAATTTAATGTTATTAAAAAGTAAAGAAAATCACCTTCTAGTGTTGGTCTCACTAGGACTAGAATTATTTCCCATGTCTTCTGAAATCTGAAATTGATGTTTATCATGAGTTCGGTGGGAGCACTCTATATGGTTGTTAGTTTATCTAACAAATGGCTTGAAGTTATCCACATTTTCTCTAAACCGATTGCAAAGGGGTTGTCCCTAGCTCATTCCAGTTAGTAATTGATCATGTTTCCAAACTCCTAAACCATTGAAGAGCCCTCCCTTTGAATGAAGAAGCTACTAGCCTAATAGCTACATCTTATTCAACAATTTGATGAATAACACAAACATTGGCAATGTCTTGAATATGGTCAAGTGGAGTAGTATGATTTTCCCAAGTGAATAAGGGAATAGTCTTAAGTGTAAATGTTAGAATGGGATTATGGGCATTAAAAGCAATAGGACTGTTTCAATCAATGTTTTCGTTCTTGGAATAGAGTTGCTTCTATCATTTCATTCTCTTGAGAAATAGATAAGGGTTAGGGCTAGGAGGAATACCTGTTGAATGTTTGGAGGTCAGTGCGGGTACCGTAGAGAGAGATCAGATTGATTGCGAAGAACTCCTTTTTGTCTGGGAAGGACTACCTGCAAGTAAGAATACAAGACCACCAGATTCTAATTAGACAATAAATGAGGGAACTGCCTTAGGCCCAGGAAATATTGGACTTCCTTTCGAAGGTGGTCAGTTCCCCTACTAATACGAATTAACACAAATTCTAACAAAGAAGTTATTGCAAAATTACAATTTAATTACCTTATTAAAACAATAGAGAAAAGGCTGGTCTTGGTTTTGAATCACGTGGATCGATGCCAACATCCGCCACCGTATCGGTTCCTAATAACCGATATCGGTAGGGGCAGTGATTTAGGGGCTTTTAGTGAAGGTTGGCTATAAGGTGGCTATGGTGTTTATTAGGCTGGTAAATGATTGGGGATAGGTAATGGGGTGATGGAGAAGACTCAGACAGTATGGGGGCTATTCTTGGGGGCAATGTAAGGGTAGAGGAGGTACAGTTAGATGTAGGGTGTTACCGGGTAGTGGATCTGGGAGTAGACTTATAATTACTATGATTCAGAAGTCCAAGAAATGTTATTAAAAGAATGTACAAGACAGTACTTACTAGTTCCTGATGAAGATACAGGTCCAAAGACTATGATAACGAAGGCAGGGCTCAGGTAGGATGATCGGACAATCAAAGATGAGCTATCTTCTCTCCCAATGCTTGGATGAGTGTCACTGGGCTCTGGTTACTCAGTTGCAGTCTTGGGCTTGATGTCCTTCTCTGCAAACTCCTTTCTTTCCTTCACTTGTCTCTGCTTGGCCAAGTGAATTCCCAATCTTTCCAATGAATTCCCAGATCCTTTCTTTTTGGTTGGGGGAGGTCATTTACAGAGAACCGATGGTGGTTACGTAACCGACGGCGGTCGAGTAGGAACCAATGTTGGTTAAGTCAAAGTGGGCTATTTTTAGTAAAATAGCCAGCCTTCCCTCCTTTTTTTTTCGAAGGATTAGTTGTGGGCTTGGTCAAGTCATTATTAGGTTGGTTTTGGTGTGGGTGAGGAGTAATTAGTCATGGGTGTGGATGTAGACTAAGTTATAGATCTTAATTAGGTTAGTTTAGGATTAGGATTAGGTCATGATGAGGTGGCGAAATGAGGTGGCAGGTTTGGAGATGTGAATTTATTAATTATAAAGTAATTAATAAATAATTGTGTAAGGTTTAGGTGATGAGGTTAGGTTGCGAAATGAGATGCGGGGCATAGGGGGTCGTAAGACACAAATTTGGTGTCTACATTAGCCCCTTGTTGTCATGTAGCTTGTCTTGTAAAGCTACACTGACAATAATAAGAAGTGGTTACTCCCGTTAAGGGTATAGGTAATCCCCCTCAAATCTATCACAGATTGAGGTGACATGAAATCAGGGATAGGGTTGATAAAGGGTGAATGGTGTTGAGATGATGGTAAGATGGTGGGGTAAGTGCAAGGAAGTAGATGCACATTGAAATACGGTAGTGCGACGTGGTACATGATTTAAAGAGCAAATAAGCAATTCATAGGCAAAGGTTGATAGTTTATCCAAACAAGGGTGATATAATCCTGGTATCCAAGGCATAGGAAGTAGCTCCAGGGGATATAACGGGTAAGGTACAGGAACATTTAGGTATGTTCAGTAGTACCAAATGGTTGGTTTGGTTGAGATAAATGTCATGGTCTCGGTCTAGGCAAAGTTGGTCAACTGATCAAGTCAAGTACCCTAATCATGCTAAAACATGAACATGTGAGCTCTATGGAACAAAAAGCTACACGATGGGTGGATAAAATTGTAATTTATGGGTTTTGGGTGAGGTATTTAATTGGCGCCTTGGGTTGGGCCAATTGATTAGTGACGCCATGGATTGGGCCTGATTGGTTGGTGAGGGCCATGGGTTGGGCCTCGATTGGTTGATTGTGGCCTTGGGTTGGGCTAAATGGTTGGTTGCGGCCTTGGGTCGATTGATTGGTTGGTTACACCTTGGGTCGGGCGATTGGTTGGTTGCGGCCTTGGGTCGGGCCAAATGGTTGGTTGTAGCCTTGGGTCGGCCAAATGGTTGGTTGTGGCCTTGGGTCGGGCCTGATTGGCTGGGTGTAGCCTTGGCTCGGGCCTGGTTGGTTGGGTGTGGCCTTGGGTCGGGCCTGATTGGTTGGTTGCGGCCTTGGGTCGGGCCTGATTGGTTGGTTGCGGCCTTGGGTCGGGCCAAATGGTTGGTTGCGGCTTTGGGTGGGCCTGGTTGGTTGATTGCGGCCGTGAATTGGGCCAATGAAGTCAAAAAAGGCTATTTAGCAAAGGAGGGTATAGACGATGTGGTGAGAAAGGGAGATTGGTGAATAAGGGCAGAAATTGTGGTGAAATAGGTATGAAACCGATATCGGTTAGATATGACCGGTATCGGTTAGAGGACCGATACTCGGTGTTTTAGGGCACAATATAACCGATATCGGTTATAGGTAAAAAACCTATAAAAAGAAAAATACGGCCTGTCATTGTCACATTGTCAATTTGATAACCAATATGGCTTGTCTGGGTTTAAAATTGATTTTGTTGAGTTTGTACGCTGAGTTGGCAGTAGTTGAGTGGAGGAGTGAGTGATTGGTAGACCCCAGTGAGTAGGAGGTAGAATTTGATTGGTGGAGGACCCAGCTGAGGAGATTTGGAGCCATGGCACAGCCAGGAGGAGCAGGAGGTGCTGGACCAGCTAGACCACCGCCACCTATCCCACCACGATGACGTGTAGTCATACCGGTAGGCTCTAAACCTCTAATTATGTGAATTTAATGATTGTAAGCGAGATGTGGGTTTTGGGTAGGAATCCAAATTTTGAATAAAATAATGAATAAATTGAAGTAATTTGTAAAATGGAGTGGGTAGGTAGGTTAGTTAGGTTAAAACGGTAGGGTGGGTAGGGTTGTAGGGTTTTCCAGTGGGTAAAAGGGTAGAAATAGGCAAAAAGATGTTTTTGGGGGCCGCATCGGGTTCGGCTCTGGACCTGGACAGTGACCGATGTCGGTCACTAGGCGACCGACATCGGTCACCAAATATTTTGCACAAATTGGATTTTGGTAGACCGGCGTCGGTCGTATGTCGACCGGTGCCGGTGCATAGGATGTGCTGGGGAGGGGACCGGTGGTGGTCAAGGGTGACCGGTACCGGTCATTAGTTAGGTTTGTTTTGTTTTGTTTTGTTTTTTGTTTGTGTTTTTGTGTTTTGTTTGTTGTTGTATGTTGTGTGTTTTTGTTTGTTGTTTTGTTGTTTGTTGTTTGTTGTTTTTTGTTGTATGTTGTGTGTTTTTGTTTGTTTGTTGTTGTTGTTTAGTGGTTGTGTGGTTGGTTTGGTTAGGATAGATTAGGTGTTAGGTATGAAGTAGGAGGTGTTAAAGTGGCGGGGGTATAGGTAGATGGCTAGAGTATATCGGGGTGGTTGGTTGGTTGGTGGTGGTAAAGGGGATGTGTAGGGTAATGTAGATGTGTGTTATAGAGTCGGGGTGTGGTTGGGTGGGTAAAAGGGGGTATAGAGGGTTAAGGTAGTTGTTTTTGTAAAGGGTAGGTCTAATGAAGTGGGTTGTTTTTGCAGGCACGTCAGCAGCTTACGATGTGGGATCGGATGCCCCCACTATTGAGACGGATGCGGCCACATGTGTCCACAGCACAGTGGGCCATTATGCACGAGGTGGGACTCGGTGGAGTCCAGCGGTATAGGGCTGTGGATAGGGACCACAACCTTATGGTTTCCCTCATCGAGAGATGGGATCCGGCAACCAACATCTTCCATCTCCCTACTGGAGAGATGACGATTACCCTAGAGGATGTGTATCGTATCCTGAGACTGCCGATCATAGGGGAGGCAGTGTTCTAGGTAGATGCAGAGATGACGATGGACAACATTCTTCAGTTATTTGGGGATGCAGCCACATTATTGACCTATCACAGTGTGAGCATTGCCTATGGCGACATGTATCGTGCACACCGACATGAGACACGGCTTGCCGTGTTGATGATGATAGGTATCACATGCTTCACCCTCCCGGACTCAGAGGGAGGCCGCTTCCCATGGGCTTTGATGGGGGTGTTGCACGAGATGGTAGAGGAGCATACGTGTTATGCCTGGGCACCAGTATATCTGGTGCAGCTATTCAGAGAGCTGTGGGGTTATCACCGGATGAGGCGATTTGGGATTTGCTTGAAATTTTTGTTACACTGTTGGGCATACGAGCACATCATATGTATATGACCAGTAGGGCTGCCCCAGCAGCCAGGGCCACAGATTGTATATAGATATGGCTTTCAGAGGTGGTTGGGGGTCATGGGCCAGCCACGAGCGGTGCTCGCAGGACGGGATGTGGCCTACTACCATCATATGCTAGAGGGTTTGACCACACTAGACATTATATGGAGGCCCTACAGAGGCCATCAGCCCCAAGGAGGAGCCCGAGCACAGATGCATTAGATCTAGTATACTTTCTGGATAGCTGGACGGAGGCTCGGAGAGTATGAGTGGATACCCCTAGAGAGGGTACGACGGCAGTTGGGGCTACGACAGGATGAGCCACCTCCCTTCCCACAGTACCGGAGGGATGATGTAGAGGCCCCACTACCTGTACACGCAGCCCGTTGACCCAGATTGGGTAGCAGAGAGGCCGGACGATACAGTGGATGATGCCGGAGTGACAGGGGCTTTTTGGTTTGGTGGGTAGGGCAGAGAGCAGCCAGGAGAGCACAACCCGCACAACCAGATTTGGCGGTGGTTATAGCAGAGAGGGACCGGCTCGTAGGACAAAAAGTGCGGTTATTACAGGGTAGCTTGCTCTTTGCGCACAGCACAGATCGGGTACTACAGGGCGCTTAGCTTGAGCACGGCAGTATAGAGTATAGCCACAGCACCACCACAGCACTGCAGACGCCATAGCACCAGCACCCGCCCGCAGTAGGCACTGTGCCGCCATTGTGTACGAGCACAGATGTACTAGCAGGACAGGGGCCACTACTATTAGGAGTCGGGGGACCAGCCCCAACAGCCATGGTGGCATGGGCCCGCTATATGGAGGCGAGAGCAGAGGCCCAGTATTATCAGGACATCCTTGATGGTACCGGGGCCGACTATCACCATATGTGGCACATAGAGCCGAGACCTCTCTGAGCCGAGATCCCAGGGGGCACAAACACGGCCCGGTGGGTCGGTGGCAGGGAGGAGGCGAGAGCCAGCACAGGGACCAGCAGGGAGAGGGGTTGAGGGTGGTGGGGAGAGCTGAGATACCCCTGGAGCGGAGATGGGTTTTTGGATATTGGATATAGACACCGGTCTGTGAACCGGTTATGTATATAGAGGCCTGTGTGCCTACATATGATTTATTTATTCATTCTTTTTTTTTGTATATACTGCGGCTCTCTCGAACCGAGTACAAGTCAGTTGTATAGTTGATACCGGCCTATGAGCTAAGTATATTTTTGACATGAGAGACCAGCCTGCGAGCCGAGTCGAGATTTTGATAGTGATTGCGGCCTGCATGCCGGCTTTGTATTATTTTGAGCTGACAGAGGCCCCCATGCAGGGGAAGTTGTATATTTAAACATTGATATATATATATATATATATATATGATGATTTTGATCCACATGGTGTGTATAAAAATGTTTTATGTGTTTTGTCGATGGTTTTTGAAATTGAATGTATATAGATGATGAGTTTGATCCACATGGTGTGTATACTGATGGGTTTGATGTATATATTTAAAATGTCGTATGTATTTTGTCGATGGTTGTTTTAATGTAGATAGATGATGTTGATGAAATTGTGATGATATATATATATATATATGTGTTGATGTAATTTTAATGACAAATAGTGATAATGGTGTAGTAATGCAGAAAAAGAGGCAAGTGCCACAAAAATTTACAAAAAATAAAGAAAAGATCCAAGTTTAAGAAAAAGGAGGCATGTGACCGATATCGGTTAGCTAACCGACGTCGGTAGATTATTGACCGATATCGGTTAGGTAACCGATACCGGTTATGCCAAAACGAGATTTTCTAAAAATAGAAAAGCTTGGGCGGCAACTTAAGTTCTTATTTTTAGAGTCATGCAACAAGTTAAATACGCGAATGCGACACTGTTTGACGACTGATACAGGTAATTACATGAAAGAATTGAGTGATAAGGAGGAAAGAGACAGGTAAAGCAATTGTGAGCTGGTATTAAGAAGGTAGAAAGGCAAGTTATATTGAAGAGGGTGGTGAACATGGCTGGACAAGGAGAAGCATCCAGCAGGTAGAGACGAGAGGGAAGACAGGTTCCACCCCAAGCTGCTGCATCCCAAGAGGTAAACTGTTTGGTTGTATTTTAATTCTTGCATGTTTTGATGAATAGGATGAGAGAAGGTAAGAGGGTAGAGATGAGAAAGAAAAGGTGATAGGCAAGGGTTTGGGGTAGAGTGAGTGTTAGGGGGTAGGTAAGCAGGGTTTTCACGTATGTTTGTAGGTACAAAGAGGGGTAAACGAGCAAATAATTATCATAGGTGGTGGTTTTAAGCAGGTTGTATAGGATTGACAGTGACCGATATCGTTTAGAGATAACCAGTATCGGTTATCTATAACCGATACCGGTTACTGTAGGAATTTCCAGAATGTGAGAAAAAACACTTGGGGATTTGATTTATTGAATGGTTGTGTGTCGTTTTGATGTATGCAGGCAGAGGCAGGGTTGAGGATGAATGATAGTGTGCCAGCTTTGTTATCACAAATCTGAGTGGATGTAACACCAGCTGAATGGGCATTGATAAATTGTGTGGGGTTAAGTGGAATCCGCTATTATTCACGAATTTCACGGAATCATGCTATGTTGTAGGCGTTGATTGAGAGGTGGAATCCGAGAAAAGAATACCTTCTATCTACCAACAAGGGAGATGACAGTGATGATGGAAGATGTGTTTAGAATTTAGAGGCTCCTAATTATAGGAAGACCAGTGTATCGTGCATTGCCAAGCATAAAGACGGGGAGTGATAACAGCAGTATTTGGTTCATCTGCACGAGTTTTGACACAACGAGGTTTGACATTCACTTATGGTACAATGTATGCAACACACCCTGAGGAAACAAGGTTGGCAGTGGTATTAATGATAACGGTGGGGTATTATGCATTACCAAGGGTGGATGGGGGAAGATTTACAAAAGAATTGATGTGTGTTATTTGGGAAATGATAGAAAGGAGCGTGACTTTCGTATGGGCATACACATATCTGGCGGAGTTATACAGGGGTTTATGGGCCTGCAAGCGAAATCACGGGGACGACACTTGGATTGTGCATACTTATTACATTGTTGGGCCTATGAGAACATTGTGTGTGTGACCAATAGGCTGACCAATCCAAGAAAGAGAGACAGGAGTGCAGAGGTTGGGATTCAGACGATGGGTCAGACAGAACAAGAGGCGAGATCCCAGGCCGTGATAGATGACATCGAGTATTATAGGCAGGTATGGGAGATGGTGACGATTGTGGATATTTTTGGAGGCCTTACGAGAACTATATGGTGACAGAGAACATAGCTGAGGAGTTGAGGGGTGTAGAGCGATTGAGGTGGATCATAGGGCATGGCCGGGTGAGTACGAGAGGATTCCTCTAGATCGCGTGTGGCGACAATTTGGATTTGTTCAGGATATACCTATGGCTTATAGACCATACATGAGGATCGACACCGAGGCATTATTCTCACCTCCCCGGCTAACACCTCCGTAAGGACCGAGAGATAATAGCAAAGCCGATCGCAGGGTAATGGATGCGGGAGCGACAGAGGCTTATAGATTATGGTGGGTAGCAGAGCTGCGAGGTTCACGTGAGAGGGCCGATCATCCTGACATAGCTGTGATTACAGCGGAGAGAGATCATCTGTAGGGTTTAGTTCATCAGCTCCAAACGTGGGTGAATGAGACAACGGGATTGTTAGCGGTTGCAGAGTCATGAGTGGAGAGACTAGAGGTGAGATTCCGCCACGCGAGAGGACGTATTCGTATGTTACAGGAGATGTTGGCGGATCAGTGGGAGGAACCAATAGCAGTGGCACCTTTGAGGATGGAGAGGCCAGGTGAGCGGCGTCGACGATCACAATCATCACCTGGTTCGGGATGAGGCACAAGGGTCTAAGTGAATTTCATAGAGGTATAAGAATAAATAAATAAGGATGCCGACCTGCGCATTGATGATAGAGAAGATGTATTTGTTTAACATCTAAATAAAACTGAATATGTATGTTGATTTGAGTTATGATAATAATAAGAATGGTTGTGTTTTGAATGTTTTGTTTTGAAAAAGGATAAAGATGAATGTGATCAAATAGAAATACAAAAAGATTTATATTTACCACACATGATAGGTTATGGTAGGGGATGGTCGAGCTAACCTTGGGAGACCCCATGTCTCCTAAGTGCTGCCTACATAGCCCATTGCACAAAGCAAGGAGGGGCCTCAGACCGATGTAGTTCTCCCTTAGGACCAGGGAGAGGTGAATTTAGGCAACTTGGTTATAGTTAGGCAATTTGTTGACTTGTAAAAATATTGATATTGGTAGGGTAACGTTGTTGGTGTTGGTAAGGGACTGGCGATGTTGGTGTAGGTATAGGTGAAACGAAAGTTAGCTTACCCAAGTAGTAGGGAATCGTGTCCTGATTAAGGTCAACACACAATCCTAGATTCGAGTAAAAGAGGCAAAAGTGTCCCATAGTTGAGAAGAGCTAAACAAACCACTTATTAACGTAGGATGAGCTTGAATCCCTAGGTGCCTTGCATAGGCGAGAAGTCGGTAGGTGAAAAGAGTCGTATAATCACAATATATCGGATATACGTCACGTCCCTTGAGTTTTGTTGTTTTGACAAATGGTGAAGTGAGGTGGCTGGTAGAGCTAGGGCACAGAGAACTTGTTATAAGGTGATTATGCTGACTAAAGAGAACCAAACCTAAATAGACAAGTCCATGACTCAAAAGTGCTGTGGAATAATGTTTTTTTACTTTTCTGGATATAGACTGATCGATGCGGGAAGTCCATAGGGGATATGCATTTTGTTGTTCTTGAGCTCTTCACGAAGCTGATCAATGCGAGAAGCTTCTGATGAAGGCTGACTTTGTATAGCTGTCCTTCAAGGGAGCAGTCTATTTATAGTAGCAGATGTGGTTTTTGTGTATAGCTATCCTTCGGGGGAGCAGTCTATTTATAATAGTAGAAGTGGCTTTGCACATAGCTGTCCTTCGAGGGAGTAGTCTATGTATAACTTTAGAGGTCTAGATGTCCATTTGGCATGAAGCATCTAGTTTTGTAGGAAGTTTGACTCAAGAATATCCCATAAGCGTATAATTGAGAACGTGTTATTTTGATACTTTTAAGTCATGGACTAGACTAAAAAGGGGAAGGCATCTTTAAGGGGAGGTTATGACCAAACCATGTGAGCTTGATTTTATTTTGAGATGCATGAAACAAAGTGTATGAGGTGGTAAATGAGCTCAAGGGATGAGCGCAAGGTAGATAAGAAGTGATGTAACACTAAATTCAATAGTAGAATGGTCGGAGATGCAAGGCATTAAGGGGTTCAGGCTCAGGTTTACCATTAAGTGAAGCTAAATGATATGTGCCCGATCCAGATGTGAGTGATAATGTAAGGACCAATCCAATTTGGAGCAAATTTTCCATGTTTGCTCTTTTCTCGTTTGGTTACATGTTGATTCTCTTTGAGTAAAAGATCACCAACCTTAAAGGTACGCTCATGAAGTCACTTATCATAAGCACGCTTGATGCACTTTTGATAGATTTGAAGTTAGTCAAGAGTCGTAAGACGACGCTCATCAAGAAGCTTCAATTGGGCTAACCGCTCTTGGCATAAATGATCATTAGTGAAAATATCCTAAAGAGATATTCTTAGGGAGGGTATTTGTATTTTGAGAGGTAAGATAGCCTCGGTACCATATACCAAAGAAAATGGGGTGGCATTAGTGGAGGTATGAATGCTAGTCCGATAAGCCCAAAGGGCAAAGGGGACATGATCAGGCCAATTGCTTCCGTAATCGTTAACAACTTTATGAGGATTTTGGTTAGGGTTTTATTAGAAGATTCAGCTTGACCATTTGCTTATGGATAGTAAGGTGATGAGAAGCTAAGTTTGATACCAAAGTTGTCACAAAGGTCTTGTAACAACTTATTTTTGAAATATTTTCCATTATCTGTTATCAGGTGATGAGGAACACCAAAACGACAAATAATGTGATGGTTAATGAATTCTACAATTTTTTCTTTTTTGGTTGAAATGAGTGGAATGGCCTCCACCCATTTAGTGTAATATTCAGTTGCTGTGATTATCCAATGGTGACGTTGTGAAGAGGGTGGGTGAATTTCACCAATAAGGTCTAAACCCCATTGTGAGAAAGGCCAAAGATCTCGTGCGACCTGTAGCGGATGGCTAGGAGTATGTTGAAGGTTGGCATGTTGTTGACACATAACACAACACTTAACATATTCGTAGCAGTTGTTATTAAGAGTAGGCCAATAATAGCCTAGGTGAAGGATCCGTTTGGCCACGGCAAGGCCACTAAAATGTCCACCACAAATATCGTCGTGGACTTGTTGGATGGTATAGGTGACCTCCGCACCGGTTAGACATCGAAGGAGGATGCCATCAAATCCACGTTTATAGAGGATTCCCCCCATGATGACATAATGAGAAACACTTTTAAGAAAATCACATTTGCCGTTACAAGTAAGGTCAGGTGGGAGAACAGAGGTTGTAAGGTAGTCGTGAAATTGGTGATACCAGGTATCCTACAAATTAGCAGACACATTATTTATCATACAAACATCCGGGGCTAAGTAAGATGGGGCGAAGAGTTGTTGGACCAAGACGAATATGTCAGAGTCAGTTGGTGAGGTAGGAATTTGCGAGGCTAAGTAAGCCATAGTATCTGTAAATTTGTTAGTGGAGCGAGGAATGGTTTGGATAGAATAATGAGTAAATAAGGTCAAAAGTGAATCCACGTAATGTTTGTACTTTTGAAGTTCCTCATTTTTACATTGGTAGATGCCCATAACTTGATTGACTACCAGTTGGGAGTTGCTGAAAATGTTAATAGACTTGACACCTAAGTGTAACGCAACCTGGAGACCCAAAACAAGGGCCTCGTATTTCGCTATATTATTAGTGCAGGGGAAATCGAGCTGGAATGAAAGAGGCATAGGCTCAGCATCAAGAGGAATGAGAAAAACACCGGCTCCTCCGCCTGGCGGCATTCGGATCCATCAAAGAAGAGGGTCATGGATACGACTCCTCACCGAGTGAAAGAGTGGCGATGAGTTCGTTGGGGAAATTAAAATTGGTTAATTTATCCCTGTAAAGGAGCTTCGCGAGTTGGTCTGCAATAGTTTGTCCTTTTATTGATTTTTGGTGTACATATAATGAATGGGGTTCATGTTGGTGATGACAAAAGTTTTGTGATTCAGGAGGTAGTGTCGGAGTTTGGTGGCTACGAATGATAGGGCTAGGCACAACTTTCCACATGTGTATACCTAGTCTCGTAATCCACAAGAGTATGACTTATGTAATAAATGGCTTATTCTCGATGCTCGGAGCCACGATGTGCAAGCATGGCTCCTACATCATGGTCGGTGGCAGAAAGGTAAAGGAAGAAAGGGTGATCATCCTGAGGTGGGATAAGCACAGGTGGCTGCAAGAGATAGGATTTAAGATCCTCAAAGGCTTGGTGGCATTCTTTGCTCCATTGAAATGCAATGTCCTTTTTAAGGAGATGATGGAAAGGTTGACATCTATCTGAGAGTTGAGAGATGAAACACCGGATAGATTGGAGTTTACCTTGCAAACTACGCAATTTTTTGAGGTTAGTAGGTGGGGGCATTTCTAGGATAGCTTTGACTTTAGCTGGATCAACCTCGATGCCATGCAAAGAGACGATAAAACCAAGGATTTTTCCTAAAAGGACACCAAAGACACATTTCTTTGGTTGAAGAAAAACACAATATTGTAACAGGAAATCCAAAATAATGGTTAAAACATTGAGATGTTCACCTTTGTGATGTTTAGATTTTCCAAGAAGATCATCGACATAATCCTCAAGGATAGTGTGCATAATGTCATGAAAAATGTAAGTCATAGCTCGTTGATAGGTCGCACCAGCATTCTTAAGGCCAAACAACATGACACGATAACAAAAGGTTCCCTAAGGAGTTATGAAGGCGTTTTATGTTGATCGGCGGACTACCAAAATTTGATTGTATCCCGAGAAGCCATCCATGAGAGAAAGCATCTCATGGCCTACATAGTGAGATCAACAAGTTGATCAATACTTGGGAGGGGGAATTCATCCTTTGGGCAAGCGAGGTTAAGGTCCCGAAAATCCTGTACATATCCGAAGTCCCCCGTTGCTTTAGTAACAGGTACGATGTTAGAGATCCATTGAGGATAGTCAATAGGTAAGATGAAGGAAACAGAAAGGAGTCGTTGAAGCTCTTCTTTGACCAAGAGGGCAATGCGTGGATGCATTTTTCTTAGTTTCTATTTAACTAGTTTGGCATCAGGTTTTAAGGTAATGTTATGGACAGCAATGTCAAGATCAATTCCTGGCATGTCATGTAGGACCAAGCGAAAGCTTGGTTACGGGCATGGAGGAAAGTAATGAAGGCAGTTTGTTCTGATGCGGTAAGAGATTGTCCGATCTTCACAATGTGAGGATCATCCTCGGTGTGGATGTTGATTTCTATAGTCGACTCATTCAACATGGTTTGAGTATCAGATGGCAAGGTGCGTTGAATATAAGAGTCATCCGCACCAAGGTAAGTAAGGATGGAGTCGTCATCCTGGCACTCAAAAACATTAATCAAGGTGAGTCCTCTTCGATCATGTTTGGATATAAAAGGGGAAGAGAAGATGGGTCTTTATTATCAAGTTGATAAGTGAGAGGACCCGGGGAAGATAGCGTTTATGAAAAAAAAAAGTTAGGAGGGATAGATTCAGGGTCTATCAACTCTATGGGTGACGATGGAAAAATGGGTGATGATGGTTTGGAAGGGGTGACTTCATCGCCTTCCTAGATACAATGGATATGTGATGTTTTCAGTGTAGGTGGTTCAGAGAATCCAAGACCATGATGATCTTTGTGTTTGCGTGTAGTAATGGGAATGATCGTATGTCGGCCTTGTTCATAAAGACCGAAACCGAAGCCCTTCCAAGCACAGCACGTCAGGAAGGTGAGAGCAAAACGATGATTAGTTAGATATTAAAAATCAGATTGGAAGGGGACCACACCAAGGGGAGGTTCAGGGGTGACAGAGGATGTATCGACACCCCCATACGTTAGGTTGGTGCGGCAATTAGGTGGTCCGTAGGAGATTACTTCCCCCACACGACGGTCATAGGTAGGATGCGCATGTAACTGTCGTACTCCTGTGGGGTATGGAACGTGCTAACGTTATACAGGTGATACTCCCCCAGTGTAAGGCATTGAAAGACATCTACTAAGGGATCTGAGGTTGGGATATTGTCTGCGGGAAAGGAAGTGGTATTTGCGATGGCGGTTTCATTGGTTGAAGGTGTAGGTGCGGTTGAGGTGGATGGTTGAGGTGTGGTTGAAGTGGATGGTTGGGTTGGATGAATGGGTTTCTTGACTAGTACAAGCACATCATTAGGAGAGATATAACATATTGTAGGTTTTGAAGAGGGGAGGGTCATCTTTACGGTGTAGGTCTTCCCCTCGTACTCGAATTTTATGCATCTATGTAAGGTGGAGGGAACGCATCCCATAGCCCGGATCCAAGGGCGGCCTAACAACATGTTGTATTGGAATTCACCCTCAAGGACATAGAAGAGTTCGGGTAAGGTACGTGGCCCTACACGAATGTTAAGGATCACAGTGCCTAAGGTAGAAGTAATAGCATCGTTGAATGAACGCATCATGGTGGGCTTGGCACAAATGCAGCTAGAGGGGATATTCATTTGTTGGAAGGATTTAGAAGAGATGATGTTTAGGCTGGAACCCCCGTCAATCATAACACAACGCACCCGGCTGTCCCAGGCACGTAGCCGAGATGAAAAGAGCGGGGTCAGGATCTTCTGCACCAAAGTCAACAATTTCATCTTCTGAGAATCGCTGACAGCATTTGCTATACAGGATGGAAGTGATAGATTATTTGGTGAGAGAAGAAATGTGGTTGGGTGTTAAGATGGAGGTAAGGGAAAGGTTTCATTAGGTAAGACCTATATCCCTCAAGGATTTCAACGAGAGCTTGTCGATGAGATTCGAGAGGTCCGAATGAGATCATACATAGTGTCATTTTTACAGGTGATTGGTGAAGCTATTTGATCATGGTTCGGTGGGAAACTCCATCAGAGACGGGGTAGGAAAGTCCACGAATAACCACTTTAGGTGGTGGTGTGATCGGGATGGTGTACGGAGAAAGAGAGGCTGCAGGTGTGCTTTCTTTAGCTTTCCCATTTTTTTTCTTCCCTCGAGTAGCAACACTAATCATGTTGATCTCGTGAACACGAGAGGAGGAAGATGGTAGGGATAAGTCATGGTCTTCAAGAGGTGGGGTTGTAATAATGATAGATCTTGGTGAGGCGGGGACAGTGGTATATGAGAGGGAATTAAAGCTAAAGGTCTCTCCCTTCATAAGTTTTCTTTCTTAACCTTTCTATCCGAGAGAGGTGACTGACGAAGGATAGATTTCAAAGCTTTGCATCCCTCTACATCATGTCCTGGTGTGTGGTGGTAAGTGCAGATTTTAGACTCATCATAACCTATAGGTCGAGGTTTAGATGGATCATAAGGTCTAAGTGGGGGTAGGGAAATGGTCGCATTCTCCACCAACATATCAAGGATCTTAGCGTAAGATCCTTTAAGTGGGTCAAAGTCAGAGGAAGATGAAGCTATTGATTGGGTGGGTTTTGGTAATGTTTGGGTATGGTTGGTTCGTACGGATGGTGTTTTAGATAAGGGGTTTTGATAATTAGATTTAACTAAACGTGGCTTCTTCGGTGCAAAAGGTATGTTTAGCTGGTTAGATGGTGAGGCCACAGATGATGTGGTAGCAGGAAACAACCACGGAGAAAGAGGAGTGACAACAAACAAATCCTTTGATGATGGAGTTTGTTTAGGGTTGATAGGTGGACAGGATCTCTGTATGGATGTAGAAGGTGCAGGTCATTTTAAAGAAAACGCAGGAGGTACGATGTATTGAGGCAAGGTGGAGGGGTGAGGTCCCAATATAGAAGGTAGGTGTGACGGTGAGGGTTTTAGTTGTGACAGAGGCATAGATTGGACTTGAGGAGATTGGGTCTGTCTCCTAGGTGGATGGACGGCTTTATTTTTGGATAAATCTAACCGTTTAGGTGGGTGTGTTAGGCTAGGTATTGGTGAATTCCAAAGCGTAGGGGGAGGTTTGGTTAGGTAAATAGAGGTGGATGAGGTATTTGGTAGAGATAAGGGGGTGAAGGTGAGAACATAGGCATTTTGATTTTTTGTAAACATCATGGGTATATGGTAGAGGTGTCTGGATCGGTCATCTGCATCTGAGTGGAGCATGGTGTACTCAAACGTTCCCATAGGACTCGTCTATCTTCGGAGGGGTGAAAATCCTCACGTGTGAATAGGAAATTTTGTATGGAAGAAAGGTGGGTTGTGATTCCGGTCCACTGTGGGTGTGATACAGGGGTAAATGAGGCTCGTATCAATGGGCATTAAGAGGCCAACCGGTTCATTTGAAAAGATTTAGGCGATGAAGAACTAATAGGTAGGAGGGCATGTCTGAGAGGATCCGTCATGATTAAAGAATTTGGTGATGTCGGTTCAAGGGGTTTCTCGTCTAAGGATGACGAAAAAAGTGGCGAGCCTTCCTCTTGTATAGCAAGAGTGGTAGAAGGAGATGTTTGGGAAATAGATAAGTTAGATAACATCCGCTCACAGTCTTGCAAGGATGTGGTGTAAGAAGGCTCATCTGTGAGAAGGGAACTCTGGGCGGTTAATTCCTTTATGGGTAAAGGAACGGCAAGGTTATCATCTTGTCTTGATGGTGGTGAAGTGGGTGCGGATTCCTGCGTTAGTGACGAGGCTTGATTCAGAATTTTCTCAATAGAGGCTTTTGGTTGGGAATCGAAAACTGCATGGATTTCATGAACACTCTCCTCGGCTAAGATATCTTGGTTTATGTTACTATTAGAAGAGTGGTTTGGGAATGGTTTATTGAAGATTTTCAAATTTCGGTTAGCAGGGGCATTAGGATTATCGAGGGTTATATCCCCTGCATCAACCATTTCCTGCACTATGTTTTTCAACATCTTACAGTTTTCGTGACTGTGTCCCTTCATGCGGTGGAAGTTACAGAAGTCATTTTCTTTGTATGAAGAAGGTATAACGTGGGTGGAATCAAACCCAGAGTGAGGTTTAACAGGAGGCAAGGTGATAGATCCTTCTTTGAGCATTTTTTCCAATATGACACCATAAGTTTCTCCCAAGGGAGTGTAATTGATGGGCTTGGCTTTATACTTATAGGTGGTTTTTGGCAGGTATTAGACGGTGCTTGGGATTTTACCATCACCACGTGGGATGATCCTTTTGATTTCAAGCGGTTGATGTGTGAGAATTTGTGGTGTTGGGTTTGTTGGTGGAGTCTTGGGTTCGGAAATTAGGTTTTTGTTACACAACCGCAATTTCTCTTCCTCTAAGGCTCGAATTTCTAGTTTCGAGCCATAGTAAAGGCCTCATCAAAGGTGCGGAAAGTTTGAATTTGGAGGGTAGGAGAAATGTGCTTAGCACAGGCCCACGTAAAGAGTTCAATGAGTTCGACCTGAGGCAAGGCATAAGTAAGTTGGTTGATGAGACCCCGCCATCGTCCAACGAAATCTGTGATAGATTCATCTTCAAATTGTTGGATGGCATAGAGGTCAGTGATAGATACTTTCTTAGAAATATTAATGGAGAAATGATCCAAGAAAGATTGGGCTAATTGGTTAAAAGAGAAGATTGAGTGCTAGGTTAAAGCACTGTACCACTCCAAGGCGGGTCCTGATAAGGACATGGGAAAGGTGTGGAGTAGTAAAGCATTTTCATGAGCAATCAGATAGCAGGCATGTCTAAATGATCGCAAGTGTTGTTGAGGATCCTCCTTACTATTAAAACGAGTGAATTTTGGTAATTCCCATTGAGGAGGATATGAATGAAGGGGGACAGAAGGATGAATAGGCTCAAAAACTTGCTTGTATGTCAGGGTGCTACGGCTTCCTGAAACAGAAGCCTCCAGATTTTGCATCTTGTCCATCATGTGTTTGATGAAATCAGTGGTTGGATGAGACGATGGTGCGGTTGTTGTAAAAGGTGGAGGATTGGGCCAAGGGCCTCCACTAGACAATGGGGGCTAAATGTTGATAAGGTGTTGAGGATGGATATGTTGAGGTGACAAAATAGGGATGTCCTATATAAGGTGTTGAAGCCACCGGATAAGTGTGTGGAAATGAAAAGGTGGGCGGAGCTTGAGAAGGAAAGCTCATGTGGATAGGTGGCAGAGAGCAAGTTATGAAAGGAGCAGTCTGTGAGAGAGATGAGGTAGGAGCAGTTGGTGGTAATGATACGTGGGGCCCTAGATTAACAAAAGGAAAGCCAATCTATGCCGTAAGAACCTCTGAAGCCACTGAGTTGGGAGACGGGGCTAAGGATGAAGAAGGCAAGGTGGAGTTATCAGGTGGGGAAGGAGCTAAGTGAGCGGCTATACTAATAGGCATGCCAACAAGGAGTTGACGTCGTCAGTGTAGGGTTAGGGGCATGAGAAAAATAGTATCTTGCACAAAGGATAGGATTGGCATCCAAAAATTTTACAAATTCCTTATCTCCTACAGGGATTTTGGGAACCTCACTGGTGTCCATAGGATTCCCTATAGAATGTGAAGGGGGTGATTCAGGCAAAGGCACGGAACAGGCATGTGAAACCATGGCTACAGCTTGTTTCCAAGTGATAACAACCATGGACAAGAGTACACAGTAGGGATGCAATCTATCAGGAACAGAAGCAACAACAAAATGTTGGAATTGGTAGGTTACTAGTTTTGGGAACTATGAAAGACAAGAACGATATCGGCCGGGTAACCAATGTTGGTCGATCAGAAAGTGGCGTCGGTAAGTTAACCGATGTTAGTATAATAGGACCGGTGTAAGAAGCTATAGGAAGTTGTTGATTTGGGGTTAACAATGCTTAGTATGCCTACCCAACTATTCTGAAGTGATCACTAAAATAGTGTAGGACAGAGAAACAGAACTAAAAACAAGCAAGATGCACAAGCAAATCAAGAGACTAACCCTAGGATTAGTTTTAATTATTGTGGGCTTATGCCTTAGACACAAGATGATGTCAATCCTAAACAAAAGACTTAGGGGAAATGTCAAGTTTGTTTTGGCTTATAAGGTTACCTCAATCGGGCGGAGGAATACCACGGAAAAGGGGGATGTTTGAGCTGTTGTGTTAATTTATGATGTGATTTGGTATGTGTTGTGCAGTGAAAGTAAGATTAATTTCTTGTCAATACCGTGGATATCACCCCCACGTGTACGACCTGTTACTTAATCTATGTTCACTAGAATTGAAAACAGCAAGCAAGAATGTGATGCACGTGTTTTAAACCCAAATCAAAAATGATATTCGATGAAGCAAGGAGATGATTTTCACTAATGCAAAGATGTGAAAGCAAGACAAATTCTTTTACCAAAATGAAAAAATATTTTGTGAATATTTAGCAGAAACAAACTGTAAGTATGCTCCCTATATGAAAGCAAGCAAGAAAGAAAGAAACCCAAAATGGGTCCCACCGGGCGTGCCAAAATGTTTCGCACAGAATGTTTCCATTCTTGGAATAGAGTTGCTTCTATCCTTTCATTCTCTTGAGAAACAGATAAGGGTTAGGGCTAGGAGGAATACCTGTTGAATGTTTGGAGGGTGTGCGCGTACCGTAGAGAGAGATCAGATCGATTGCGAAGAACTCCTTTTTGTCTAGGAAGGACTACCTGCAAGTAAGAATACAAGACCACCAGATTCTAATTAGACAATAAATGAGGGAACTGCCTTAGGCCCAGGAAATATTGGACTTCCTTTCGAAGGTGGTCAGTTCCCCTGCTAATACGAATTAACACAAATTCTAACAAAGAAGTTATTGCAAAATTACAATTTAATTACCTTGTTAAAACAATAGAGAAAAGGTTGGTCTTGGTTTTGAATCACAGTGACCAATGCTGGTCACTGTCACCAGTACCGGTTCCTAATAACCGATATCGGTAGGGGCAGTGATTTAGGGGCTTTTAGTGAAGGTTGGCTATAAGGTGGCTATGGTGTTTATTAGGCTGATAAATGATTGGGGATAGGTAATGGGGTGATGGAGAAGACTCATATAGTATGGGGGCTGTTCTTGGGGGCAATGTAAGGGCAGAGGAGGTACAGTTAGGTGTAGGGTGTTACGGGGTAGTGGATCCGGGAGTAGACTTATAATTACCGTGATTTAGAAGTCTAAGAAATGTTATTAAAAGAACATACAAGACAAGACTTACTAATTCCTGATGAAGATACAGGTCCAAAGACTGTGATAACAAAGGCAGGGCTCAGGTAGGATGATCGGACAATCAAAGATGAGCTATCTTCTCTCCCAATGCTTGGATGAGTGTCATTGGGCTCTGGTTACTCAGTTACAGTCTTGGGCTTGATGTCCTTCTCTACAAACTCCTTTCTTTCCTTCACTTGTCTTTGCTCGGCCAAGTGAATTCTTGATATTTCCAATGAATTCCCAGATCCTTTATTTTTGGTTGGGGATGTCATTTACAGAGAACCGATGGCGGTTACGTAACCGACGGCAGTCGAGTGGGAACCGATGTCGGTAAAGTCAAAGTGGGCTATTTTTAGTAAAATAGCCAACCTTCCCTCCTTTTCTTCCAAGGGATTAGTGTGGGCTTGGTCAAGTCATTATTAGGTTGGTTTTGGTCCGGGTGAGAGTAATTAGTCATGGGTGTGGATGTAGACCAAGTTATAGGTCTTAATTAGGTTAGTTTAGGATTAGGACTAGGTCATGATGAGGTGGTGAAATGAGGTGGCAGGTTTGAGATGTGGATTTATTAATTATAAGGTAATTAATAAATAATTGTGTAAGGTTTAGGTGATGAGGTTAGGTTGTGAAATTAGATGCGGGGCACAGGGGTCATAAGACACAAATTTTGTGTCTACAAGGACTACTACCAGGAAAGTTAACAAATGGTTGATTCTCATGTTGTGCCATTAATATAGGTCTAAGAACCCTAGTAGACTGCAAGAAAGGCCTTCCGGAAGGTAGTGTGGAAATATTTCTATTTTGTGGTGAAGGTGACCTCTCGAACTTCTCGACATCTTCTTATCATCTCAAGTGATTGTTATAGATACTAAAAGTATCCTTCTTCATTGTTTTGTACCTTGTTTCAATTGTTCTCGTGAACTTGAGTCACTCTAGCTATTGAAACCAATTGATTTGATGCTTAGAGTCATCATATATGTTCTGCAGATACACACCAATTGATTTTACTAACATACACACCTAAACTTGGCGAGAATGGAAATTATAACTTTTGGTTGCACCGATTATGACAAAACTATTATCATCAAAAAAATAACACCCTATGATAGGTTATAAATTTTGGATGAGCATTCATTGTTTTTGGGTAACATGGGATTGTCTCAAGGTGAGGGACCCTTGAAAATGAGACAAAACTCTAGAGAAGGTTGGTTCCTCTACCTATATCTAGTGTTAAAACTACTCCTAAGAGGGAAATGTAGCTACCTAAAACTCACCTACAATTCCAAGGAACCATGGAGAGAGAAAGATGTATAAAATCTAAATCCTAAACTAAGGATGTGATACCACCCAGATAAGGGATGGAGATATTCCAAGTGAGTTAAAATAGGAATAAAATAGAGCAGATAGGGTAGACAAAAGTGACACAAAGAAAAAAACATTCAAATATCCATTTTCATAGAGCACAACAGATTTGATTCTTGTAAGAAGAGAAAATCATGCACAATATACCCGAAAATGCAATGGAAGGCAAGAAATGCAAGATAACACAAGAAAGGGAATAAAAATCCAAAAACATAAATTTTATTACTCAAAAGGGTGCATAATCCAATACAAAGTAGAAATAAGGAAAGAATCCTTTGCAGACTACTCAAATCGAGGCCTACAACTCACAAAAGTATCTCAAACAATTTTTACAGATCTCATCTATGTTTTTAGAACATCCCCCTCACAAATGGGGGGTTTTACATTAGATAAAGAGGGAAACTCAAATCTAATCCCACCAATTGACATCCTACATTTATTCTCAAAAAATACGTATGGGCATCCATACGAATTCATTTCGCGAGGGTACTTTGCTTATAGAGAAGTCATGGGCACCATACCTCATTAATGTTATTCATTGAGATACCATGTACTACATTCATTAATTTTCATCCCATAATTTATGTGTTCATGTTGATTTTCGTTAGCATCAATTCTGGATTTAGTTGATTGCATTCAAACCTATCGACAACTAGTTTCACTATACCAAACTTGTAGCTACCTAGCTACATCTTCTTGTTTTACAACCCATCATTTCAACCTTGCTACCATCTGGTAGCATTCCTTCGCTATCAGTTGGTAGCATCCGTACACGATATAAGAACCTCTATTATCCGTGACCCCATTGATCTCCTCATGTCATCTCACCTAATGTGACCATCATGTAGTTTCTGGTCATCTCCGCTTGAACCTTCCTATAGCCACCGAATACATCTACTTGATAACTTCGCAGCCACCCACTACATCAAAACTACAGCCACCAAGATGAATTTTTCTACATCCGTGCAACCGCATCCATGTTTTCACTTGATTGCATCCATATTATTTCCCGATTGTAGTCACACTATCACTCAATCGCATCCATGATGTCACCCACCTGCATCCATGTCATTGCCACCGGCCCAGCCTACATCCTTTGAAACCCACAAAAATACTACAACATACCTCCTTTTACATTTTCCCTAGTTTTTTGTTATCTTCTCCAACTTCTTCATTAAAGCTCTAACTAATTTCCCAAGTTCAATTTTGTCGATTTGTCCAATTTTGCAGGTGTGAAATCGGATAATAGGTACCACAAGTTAAAGGGTGTCCATATTTCCTTAAGGGATATGAAGATAAAGCTTGAGGATGGCACGATACCTATTTGTAAAAATCGCATCGGATTAATCCCAAGTTACACATCAAGGTGAGGTATGAAATTGATAAATTGTAGAAAGTAGGCATCATAGAACCCATAGAGGAATCAAAGTGGATCACCTAATGGTCATCAACATCAAGAAGGATGGGAGGATCAGGATCTGTGTTGATTATCGAGTTTTGAATGCTTTATGGGTTATTGATCCTTTTCCCACTCCATTTACTAAATAAATACTAGAGAGAATTATAGGAGCAAGATCTATTCCTTTAATGATGGTTTCTCGTAATCATCAGTCAAGATGCATGTGAAGACCAGATAAAATAACATTTGCAACAAAATGGGGATGTTTTGCATACACATTTGTGCCCTTTGATCTTAAGAATGTGCCAAAGAGTATTCTCATGCATTGTAGTACAATCATTTTTAGATTTCATCCATAAGTTTCTTCAAGTATATCTAGATGATTAGACCATGTATGGGTTTGTTAAGGATCACTTTGATTTTCTTAGGTTATGTCTCGAATGGTGCCGATAGTTAAGTATATTTTTAACATTAAGAAATATAGTTTTGAAACAATGTTTGGTACACTATTGGGGAACATAATTTACAAGGAAGGACTGTTGGTTGATCCAGAAAAATTAGTAGTCATATTGGGGTTAGAGGAACCAACCAATCAGTGAAGTGCATGAATTTATTAGGCATATAGGATACTACCATAAATTCATTAAGGGGTATGAAAATATTGTTGTGCCACTAGAATATTTTTAAAGGAAAAATTATATTTCTATTAGAAGGATGCGCAACAACAATAATTTGAGACAGTAAAGGAGAGACTAACAATAGTGTCCATTTTATGTTTCCCTTCTTTAAATCTACCATTTCATGTACATGTGGATACCTCTAAAATATCCTTTGGGGAAGTGTTAGCTCAACCAAGGGTAAGATAATGTGGACCATCCTATCTATTTTCTCGAGTAGAAATTTGACACTCGATAGAGTAGAACAATACAACCACAGAGCGTGAGGCATTTTCTATGGTGTACATGCTTCATTATTTTTGACACTATCTATTGGCCAAACCTTTTGTCTTCTACACTAATCACATGAAACTTGATTATGTAGTAAACAAGCCAAGTATAACAAGGTCACATCTATCATTGGATACATTTATTCCAGGAATTTAAGTTTTTCAGCTTAAAGTCAAGCCTGGAAAAAGCAATTTTGGACCAAATCACCTGGTCATCATAACAACCCATTTTCACATAACCAAATTAAAGCATAAATACATCATATTTTTTAAAAATAGAACAAAATTGTATGTGCTACTTACATCATCATACATATCTAAAATTTCTTACTTAACCGCCAAATCATTTAACATTCATTATCAATAAAGAGGAAGGTAAGATTTTTATTTTCATTTTCCATTTTGTAAAATAAAATTTAATGCATCCAAATGCCATACACAAATCATAATAATTATTTCTAACATTTGCATTCTGTACAAATGCCATTATTTACAAATTGATATTGATCATATCATATAAAATCAATATATTACTTATAGTGAGATTTGTTTTTAGTGTAAAAGCTAGCGAGTTTCTCCCGCTCTCTGCTTTTTTCTTCATGTTGTTTCTAGACTAGTTTTTGTCTATTTTGTTCCTATTTTTGTGTTGGTTATGGACTAGTTTTTTCCTTTGTTTTGTTCTTTTCAAGTTGAGAAAAAAATTTATGGCTATATATTTGGATTGTATATCCTTGAAACCATTCTAGGGAGAGGGATAGTATCATTAGGACATTTTTCCACCAACCACAGACCTGGCAGTCTCTCATACACCTCCTTTATGGAGTGGTCCTACCCTTCAGTGAAGAATATATATTATGGATAATTCAATAAGAGGATGTATCATGTGAACTAAGGTTTTCGTCTACCTTCGGGCACCTATCTTGGGCATCTCACGACACCTAGTGAGCTAGGACTAGAATAATTTATATTTGTATGTCTAATTAAGGATACCAGAATTTGACATACTCATGGCCACAAGACTATAGGGAAGACAAGAACCCACCAAGTCTCCCGAATCCTCTCGCTAGATTTATCTAGTCCTTAAATATTAAAAAAATAGTTCTTGAGGAGTTAACGTGAATGACACCACCTAGTGTGTCACATCCTAGTCTCACAAATTCCAAAGGATCCAAAGAATCTACAACCTTCAAGGTTAAAAATGCGTTGTTTTCTTATTCTATAATCGCAATAATTAAGTGAGGGAATTGTAACATCATTCTTAGTAAATGCATTAAAATTTAATTCAAAAAATTCATTCATTTATTACGTAAAGTTTAAACTAATACAAGGGTGTAAAAACTAGAATGTTGTTTTATATTATTTTATCAAGAGATCACATAGTGAAATAATTTAATATTTATTATTATCTCATTAATTTTTATTGGATGAATTTTCCTAGAGTTTGCATCTGATTTGATGGATTTTTGTTTATTTATTTATTTATTTATTTTGATTGGATAAGAGCAGGATAATGGATCAGCACATAGTTTAGAGTGATGGAATTAACAACAACATTCAGCTAAGACCAATTAGATTCAGTGGGAAAGAAAATTTCTAGATTTACTATGAGGTGTGTAAATCTAATTAGCATTTGATCATTAGGCACTAGCTCATATGAGGAGTTTGAAAAAAACATCCGGTAAATAGGAAAACTAACAATTTTAATTTGCAGCACACATCTCCAAATCTTAAGCTAGGGAAAAAAATAGTTTGAACCAACTAGAGTCATTTATTTTATTTTTTAGGCAATGAGATAAGGATTTCTTGGAAACGCAAGTCTGTAATAGATGGTTGTGCATCACTTCCTTCAACCAACCTTCTATACCTAATGTTGTGATATTTCAATTCATATCGGCAAAGTGGATTGCACTAGCATTGGTTTAGCATGGTTTTAATTGAAAATCTCAAAAATGCATTGTTATGAAATCTAATCCTACCAAAATGATAAGGAATCCTCCCCTTTTGTCATAGTTGTTGCTAGAATCCTTCCTTAATGACAGTAAAATTAAAAGACTACATAAAAGCTGAAGTTGATTAAAACTCCAATGGAGGGGGTTGGAATATGGTTTAGATTATTATCTGGAAGTTTCTATTTATCCCAAAACCCAATATAAGAGCAGATAAAACTAATTCATGGTATTTTCAGCAGGATAAACCTATATATTATTAGTTGGGAGTTTTTATTTATCCCAAAACCCAATCTAAGAAAAAATATAATTAATCCATGACATTTCCAATAGAATAATCCCCATACCTTTCACTAATGCTAAAAATTCCAAGCTCCTTATGTGTTTCCTCCTCTTCCTGATCTGTCTCCTTTTGTTTTGTTCCCGTGAATGTATATATTGTTTTTACCTCCTTTCTTTATTTTTATACATCTCTTTTACTACTTCCATTCTCCCCTTTATTAATTAAATTCCTCTCCTCCACATGAATGTGGGGAATCTATAGTTAATGGAGTGAATCCTCCTTAAAAGGTGGGTAATCTTCCTAAAATAAGAAATTTTAATAAATTTAAAACTACTTCTTCCAACTTGTGCATCTGGAGTTGAAAAGTTCTCCTTGGATTCTTTGAATGTAATTAAAATTGGTAAATGGTTTTGAAGGGACCATACCCTGTAATAAAAAAGGCTCAAAATTAATATAATACATTAACAACAAAGTGGTTTTGATACGTGGGGGCCACACCCCATCCAAAAATTCTAGAGCTATGAATTCAAGAAAACAACTTAGGTAGGGGCCAACTTCCAACAAGGAGCCCAACTAACAACACAAAACAATACAACAACAAATGACAAAATAGTAATAAAATAGAAAAACAAAGCTAAGACAAATATTTGTTGAAAACTTTCAAGTACAATCTTCAAGGCTCTGTAGAGGTTGATATTATTTGCATTTATGGTTTTGGTTTCTCTCGGTGATAGTATTATTTTTATTTTTCATTCTTACCAAGAAAACTGGGGATGCCACAAGCCTCGCATACCTGCTTTACATTAGTTTGGATATAATCCAAAACCACCCCTGTGAATATCCAACTGATTGGACTGCATGTCTTCCACATGTAGAATCATTTCCTCCAAATCACTGAGCTGAGTGGAAAGGCTATTCATATTCTCTTCCAGGTTAGTGAGAGTAGAGGGTATAGGTTGGTTTTGAGGCCTTCTTTGATAAGGATATCCACATTCTCTTCAATCCCTTAAGGGCCTCATCCTATTGTTTAATTTGAGTAAGGACAGACAAGAGATAGAAGCTAGAATGTCTTGACTAATTTCTAATAGACTCTCAGCTCCAACAACATCCTTTCCTTTGAACTATGAAGAATTCTTTTTAGTAGGGGAGGATTAGAAAAGGGAGCATAGATATTCAGATTTTTGTGTGAATCCTCTCAGCTGTTGAGGAGGAGGGGGGCCAGAGGGAGGTGGGGTAATTTTCCACCACATCAAGAAAGAAGTGATGAAGGAGGAAGATCACTCCTTGGTGCAAAGGGAGTACCCTTGTGTGGTCTTGAACCTCTCTAATAGATTTCTCAAGAGAATGTAATATGTAGTGAGGGAAACTAACTTTGAAGCATGCCTAAAGTGATTTAAAAGGACAAGATGATGTAAAGGCAGGGTTGAAAATTGACCTTCTAGAGTAATATAATGAACAACCATCTTAGCAACCTCATTGAATGAAGGGGGATGGAGGAATAGAGGATTCCTGACTTACCAATTTGTAAAGACTTTTCACCCACCAGAAACTGCTTCTCCTTAGCATCTTTATCAAACTTGTTCATGAAAAACTTTACCCTCCATGCTCATGCCCGTAATGAAGGAGATCATCTCTTCAGTAATTGTAAATTCTTTATTTTTGAAATGGATGACTTTGTCCTTCCAATTTTTAGCAAAATTTAGGGAGATATGGACATCATGTCCCTTAATACGCTACATGAATTCAGTGAAACCATCCACATTCAACACTTCCCACAACTCTACATTATTTTCCATGATGAGTTACAAATGGGCTCAACCCTACAAGGTGTTCCCCATGATGTAATGATTTTAGAAAATAGAATGACACCAATGATCGGCCATAGATCCCTGAGCATAGGGATAGGAAGGATTAGACACAAAAGTAGAGAAAACCCACCTTAAAATGAAAATTGAAATAGAAACTCTTCTATCAAATTTGGAGCTCAAAAAAAAAAAGAGATCCATTTGGAGGAATGAATTTACATAGGCTGGAAGTACACTTGATCATCACTCCACACTTGTCGATACCACTACCTTAAAATTATTAAAAGGTTAAGTTCTTTCAGGCTTCATTGTTAATGATGGATTTCAAAACACTAGAAATCTCCTCGAGATCATACCATATTTTAAAATTATTAATGATGACCCCATCAATGGTAAGTGCATATGCCACCCCATTCCTTCTCTATAGACATGTCCAATTTTGATGTTTGAGAAACCTTTGCATAAAACCTTATCTTCAAATATAAAGTCCTTTATGGTCTAGCTGGGAGGTTGAGAACCATTGAGATTATTAATGACATTTAGAGAGTCTCCTTCAATGACTAAATTGTTGACTTTTAGGTCCCTGGAAATTCTTATTCCCTAGAGAGTGGCAAGGGCCTCTGCATAATGGTCTTATTGATTTCCCATAGGTCCGTGGTAGTAGAAATATGAAGTCCTTGATTGTTTCTTCTTATCCCCCCACAAGTTGCACATGGTTTCCCTTTAGAGGCCCCATCCAAGTTCAAGTTGTACCAACCTTCAAGTGGATGAATCCATTGAACAAGAGTTTTGTCAATGCTAGGAGAAGTAATTTGACCTGTTGATTTCAATGTTCTAGGATTTCAATAATATTTCCTCATCCTTGGGGTACTTAGCATTTTTGGGGGCTTGAATCTTAAATTTTTTTCCTTGGCTACAACTATGATTTCATTGAGGATCCTCTTTATGGACTTGTTAACATTCCTGAAAATAAGAGAATTTCAAGCCTTCCAAATTCTCCAAATGGTGTGTGGAAAAATAATCTTCCAAAACCTCCTCAATAGACCATGTTTTAAAGGTGGCTACCATTTTTCCCAAGGTATGCACAATATCATCTGGGAACTCCCATGTGATGCCAAATCTAGAAAAGATTAGCTTCCATAAGGCAACAAAAATGGGGCAATGTAAGAGAAGGTGATGGATAGACTCATTATATTTTTTGCAAAGATAACACCAATTGGGCATGGTGGAACCCATTTTGATAAGATTGTAAATTGTAAGGATGATCTTGTTTAAGACCTGCCAAAGGAACTGATTAATCTTAGGTGTGAGTTCTTTGAAGCAAGATTATTTACTCCAAGAAAATCCACTAGGGGTCTCATCTTCCAGCACTTGGTAGCCTATTCTCACTGAATAATCCCCATCAAAGGAATAGGACCAGATGAACTCATCTTTAGCTTGTATATGACTGATAATAGGAATTTGGTTGAGGATGTTTTACAGATCCAAAAGGAGATCCTTATGTTCAGGGATCTCAAAGCTTAAGATTTTCCATTGAAATCTTCCATCAATATAGATAGTAGTATGTAGTTGACCTGCTTGACCAATGGCTATTTTCAGAACTATTTTTAAGTTTGTTCCCAGTGAAACTATTAGGAAGATTGTGAAAATATTCCCACCTATCATCCAAGAATTGAATTTCCTCCCATTTCCAAGTGTCCATTTACAACCCTCTTCAAAATTGTGTCTAGTCTTAACTAGATTATTCCAAAAAATCAAACCACTAGGAAGGGAGTAGCCTTTGAGGAAATCCTGAGTTGTAACTTGGTTCAAATATTTGGATTTTATAAGATCAGTCCAAGGGAGTTTCTCCTTGAGAAGTCTCCAACTCATTTTTGAGACAAGAGCAACATTCATAGTTTTGATATTCTTGATCCCTAAACCACCCACATTTTTGTTGGTGCAAGCTTTATCCCAAGCCACAAGATGGAATCTTTTTTCTCCTCCATACCATCCATAATAATTTCTTTTGAATTTTTCTCAATCCTTTCCACAATAGAAGTAGGTATAAAAATAGGGACATAATGTAGATAGGAAAATTTTGAAGTGTGCTCTTGATTAGCAAAAATTTTCCAACACTAGAGAGCATGGTTCCCTTCTAACCAGCAATATTTCTTTGAAACTTGTCCAAAGCAAAGAATTCCAAACACTCAAATAAACTTTGTTAGTGCTAGAGGAAGACCAAGATAAGTGGTGGGAAAAGAGTTAATTACACAACCCAAAATCTAAGCAATATTTTTTTTCCTTTCCGGAGGAGTGTTGAAAAAGTAGAGATAACTTTTATCAAAGTTGATATGCTGTCCTAAGCCTCCTCATAAGTTTTGAGAATAGTTTTCATCATCTTCACTTTTACAAGAGAATCCATCAGAAGAAAAATAGTTTCATCAAAAAATTGCTGATGGGAGACCATGAGCTCAAGGGAAGTAGGTTGGAATCCATTAAGATAGCCCAAGGAGACCGCTCTAGTGATGGACCAGCTGAGGTTTTCCTCCATGATGATAAAGAGAAGGGGAGATGGGATCTCCTTTTCATATACCTCTATTTCTAGAGAAGAATACCACTAGGGTGCCATTAACAATCACCGAGAATTTGGGAGTAGATATGCAAACACTAATAATCTTTTCTGAAATGAGCATCAAACCCAAACTTTTCCATTACCTTATCAAGGAAGGACTAGGAAACTCTGTCAAAGGCTTTATTCATGTCAAGATTCAAAACCATGCCTAATTTTTTATTCTTCTCCATAGAATGGATGGTTTTTGAACCATCACAACACCATCCTATATAAGTATTCCCTTCATGAAACCCCTTGCTGGTTGGAGATAAGGTGAGGAAGCAAAGGTTGAATTCTACTAGTAAGAATATTGGTGAATATTTTGTAAAGAACATTTGTGAGACTAATAGGTCTGAAGTGCTTGAAATATTTATCCCCTAGCTTCTTAGGATCTAAAAAATGAATGTATTATTGATTTCTTTCAAGATTCTCCCATTCCATAGAATTCATTTGTAGCTTTAAGAAGATCTTCAGCGCAGATATCCCAAAAATTTGGTAAAAATTATAGAGAATCCATCTAGGCCCGGTGATTTGTCTCCCTCCATGGAAAAGACCACCTTTTGCATCTCTTCTAAAGTGGAATGTTTTCTCAAAGTTTTGAAATCTTCCGAAGAGATAAGAACATGGGGAATAGAATCTATCATGCAATTCATTTCCTCTAAGGATAAAGAGGAGTTATCATTCAAGAGATTCATATAAAAATTTAAATATTATTTCTTAATGTTGTTTTGATTAGAAGTAATTAATCCATCAAGAAGGGAAACTTTTGATATTCTATTACGATCCCTATGTTTGAGGGTTGTCATGTGAAAAAACTTGGTGTTTCTATCACCCTCTTTCAGCCTAGACCGCTCTAGATTTCTACCTCCAAAAATATTCTTCTTTAGCATAGAGGTTATGGAATTAAGATAAGAGTGTTTTTCACAAATAAAGTCCTCATGTGACATACCAACCACTGCAACTCTATTTTCCAGAGTTGCAAGCTCTTCTCTAACCTATTTTTCTCGAGTGAAGATGTTATCAAAAATAGTTTTATTCTAGGTCTTGACTTTCTTTTTAACATTTTTAAGCTTTTGGAAAAATTGAAATGTGTTGTACCTTCCACTTCTAAGCTCCACCACTCCTTGATTTTTTCCTTGATGTCCAGATGGTCCAGCCACATTTTCTCAAATTTGAATGAGAAATGAGTGGGTTTTATCAGCCTTTAACACTTTCAAGATGATAGGATTATGATCTCGAGCCTAAACTAGGGAGAGAGGAGAGATGAATTTTGAGAAATAATATCCAATCAATCTGAGATAATGGCCGGTCAAGTTTGACTTGTATGATCTCCTCCCCAATATTTTTTTGATGATGTGTAGGGATTACCATAAAGCTCAAGATCCAAGATATTAGAGTGAGAAATGAACTCTTCGAGATCATCCATCCTCGGGTTGTGAACTTAAGAACCCTCTTTCTTTTTAGAACTAGATATTGGGGTGTTAAAATCCCCCATAACCAACTAATGCCAATCTCTATAGTTAGAATGAAAATTTTTAAGCTCATTCCAAAGTTGTCTCCTTCCATCAAGAGTATTAGGGTGTAGACAATCAAGAGATCCAACTACAAGAGTTTTCTTATGAGTGAAAATCAACAAAAAGATGGAAGAGGAGGAGAAGAAAAACTTACCCAAGACAAGATTTGGGTTCCATAAAATAGTAATACCTCCAAATGGCACTTTTGAGTCAACCACAGTCCATTCCACTTTTTCCAAAAGTATGTGCTAAAGTCTTCAAAGCTTCCGAGTTCATTTTGGTTTCTTAAATAGCCATAATGGTAGGCTTACATGTATTTCTTAACTCCTTGAGAGTGCATTACTTACCACTCCCATTAAGGCCTCTTATATTCCAAGAAACAATCTTCATTTAAAAAGGCATGGGGAGGTGCATACCAGATGGTCCAAAGAGGATTGAGTTCCATCTACGCAATAGCCTTACTAATTTCCTTCTTTCTCTGATCATTTTTTGAAGGTCTTCCTTTAGTGGTGTTAGCCCCCATGTTGGATTTTCTCTTGGAGGCTCTAGTGACCTTGGAGCAAGAGGAAGTCTAGTTTTCTAGTGACTTATTTTTTATCAAATAATAAAGCATAAAGAATACTTTCAAATCCTTTGGATTTTATTTTTTAGCTTTCACAAGAGTAAAATCCAGAGAAAAATTGTTGACACAATCCTCCAACACGCCATGTTTTGTAGGGGTGAGCTCACCTTCCTCTTTTTCTAGGATGAGAGTTTTCTACAAATCTAGTGATGGTGAAGCTAGTGGGTTCTTATTTTGGAGTTTTTCAAAAGCTACAATGGGGCTATTTTCAAGCACATCTTCACTGATATTAGTTTCTCCCAAAATTTCCGACCAACATAACTATTTCCTTCAAGGGATGTTCTTTCAATAAGTTGATGTTTAGGATCTATTATAGGACTGTAGTGTAGGTCCTCAACTAGTAAATCCTCTTCAACATTCGTTGCATTTTCAGACAAGGTTTTAGAAGTAGAATTTTGAGTCTTTTCTTCATCCAAAAGAGGGAGAGGTAATGTAGTGATTTTCTCAACTTCTTTGGACTCCCCTCTTGGTTGGAGATGAAACACCACCTACTGAAGATTCTCATCCAACTTCATGGTAAGATCAATAAGATTCTCCTCTTTGTTATTTCTATGTTTATCAAACCATCATTTTTGGACAGCTTCAGAAGGGGATTTTTGGCACCCAAAATATTTTCCTTACTAGAGGCTTTTTGTTGGGGTTTTAAAGTTTCCCTCCTAGATTTTCTTTAAGAATGACATTTCTCTTCCTCATTCTGGAGAGGATTATATTTCTTCGTGTTCTAAGGATCTAGAGAATGGCATTCTTTCCCCTTATTATCCTCCAATATTTTTGTTGTAGGGAAATTTCTAGTGAAATGTCCCAACTTGTGGCATCTGGAGCACCTCATCTGAAAAGATTCATAGACAATTGGTTTCTCCAAGCACTCATTCTATTTTTTAGAATGACATGGTTAGGTAATATTGCTCCATGTCCGTGGGACACACGGAACCTAGAAAAATCCAATTGAGATCTATTTTTGGTAGCACTATCTAGACCTACAAGAGATTTGATAGATCTAATAATGTTCAACAAGATCTCATCATCCCAAACTGCATTGGTAGTCCTGGAAGTATGCACCATAGGGGGATGGTGTTTATATTTTCTTTGAAAGGATCAAAACAAGGGTACCACCTTTTAATGAAGATTCCCATGTTCCCCAAACACCATAGGCCTCCCAAAATAATAACATTAATGTCTTCTTGGAGATTACATTTGAAAAAGAAGAATCTGTTAGCCATAGAAGAAATACTCATTTCACCCAATGGATTCCATTTTCTAACCACATCAATATTAGGTCGTGGACCTAAAAACTTACCCACTAGCACCATTTGACTCTTTTGGATCACTCTATTGAGGCAAGCTTCAGGTATTTGAATTTGGAAAATACATTGATCGCCCTTAGAGCTTGAAAAAATTGACAATGCATGTGGATCCAAAGAGAAAATGGGGTCCACTTTCCTTTCAAGTGGTTTTTGAAAATCCCTCCAATGTTCCCAATTTTGATAGATCTGATCTCTTTTTCTATGTAGGGGGTAGATTTCTTAAGGTTACCTCATTTTTCTTTTTAGTATTGATATCAACCCCAAAAAGAGACCTAGGCACATCGATGTGAAGAAGATGTTGTTGCAACAGTCCATCAAGCAGAGGAATATTCTTAGTTTTGATAGAAGGATCCAAGAAGTTCACATACACAATTTCCACAACTCCATTACAGCAGAAAGTTAAATTTTCAGCCATTAGAAGCTCAAAGACAACACTCTCCATTCAAAACAATCAACCATTATTTAATAACTTAATTACTATCCCTCACGTGATTTATTTATTTAATAATTTTATTAAAAGGTTCTTTTAATAAAAATTTAGTGTTATTAATATTTACGCATGAACCAAATCCATATATATATATATATATATATATATATATATATATATATATATATATATATATGCTACCTATATAGACCGATAACTGCACCATAGACCTATTTTCTATTAATACTTAAAAAGGGTTCTTACCTACTCTTATGGCCATGTGAGTTCAAGAAAAAGGATTTATACTTCCCTAAAGTGGACACAACCTAGTCACATGGTTTACATCCCTTTGCCACATTGTTTTCCAACATCTATTTTCCTCTTCTCAATGATACTATCCCTCCTTCTGAGGTTAGTTTTTCCTGTGCACACCACCACTCAACATAGCACTCACACATTTTTAGTGTTAGGAAATAAACGTTAAGAAATAAATTATCTTATAAACTTGTAATAATAATTAATACTTTTGTGAGGCATAAATAAGGCAACTTGATCATTTCACATCTAACCATGGTCATATAATTTATTTACTAATCAACATGCATAACTCATCTCAAAACATCTAACAACTACATTCATCCATAATTAAATAAAATTCCATAATATTCAGGTTATGATAGTCATGAATAAAATTTGGTGATGACACACAACACATAGAGGAAACCATGTAAGATGCCCAGTTATTCAATTTTTAGTGCACACCATTTGATTGGAAATATATTGTCATATATGAAATGGTGTTTCACCTACAAGAATGAAAACATTGGAAAACAATCATCTTGCCATTCACATTGTACCATATCAATTGGTAGGAGGTTACTTGTACAATATGGTCTATGATGAAGTTTTGCACATGTGTGTCTTAGATCATGAACATGAAGCCATCATGGAAGAAGCACATGGTGGGATCATTGGAGGCCATTATGTAAGGGAAACTATAGCACACAATATAATCTTGGTAGGAATTTGGTGGGAATCATTGTATAAGGATACTAAATAGTTTTTCAAATCATGTGATCATTGTCAAAGAATAGGAAAACCATGATAGCGTGATGAGATGTCATTGTGAGCCATTACAAATGCAGAACCTTTTGAGAAGCGGAAAATTAACTTTTATGGCCCAATTGCACTAAATTCATGGAGGACATGTATGTGATACATCATAATGTGCACATATTATTTGACAAGGTGGGAAGAAGCAGCACCCAAAAAGGATTGTATGATATCTACAAGAATAAGATTTTTATAAGAGAACATTATTAGAAGATATGGTTGTCCATTAAGAGTTACCAATGATATGGGCACTCATTTCTTGAATTAAATAATTAGAATAATACTATTTTAGTTTATGGTATCTCATCATAAGACTCGCCCCTATCACCAATAAGCCAAAGGTACAAAAAAATCCTTTAACAAGATCTCGTAACACACATTGACTACAATATGCGATGTAGGAAGAAAATATTGGGATGAAAAAGTTTTAGTTGTAATGTGGGCATACATGACTACCTATAAGAGGTTGAATATAGCCACACACTTTCAATTGGTGTTTGGTGTAGAGACTATTTTACCAGTTTAATTTATGTTATCATCCCTATGTATTGCATGTGCAAGAGGTTTTCGCAGAAGATTGGGAAGTAAATGAGCGTATTGAAAAAATTAATGCAATTGGATGAACAGAACAAAATTGTGTAATGGATCCAGAAGATATAAAAAATCAAGAAAAAAGGATTTTAAGGAAAGGCATATTAATAACTAGTCTTTTGTGGTTGGTGTGATGGTGTTTTTGTATGATTCAAAATTTACGCACCACCAGAAAGCTCAAAGTGTGTTGGTTCATTTAAAGTATCCAAGATTTTGGAATCAGGTACATGTCAGTTTTAGGCACTAGATGGCACAATGTTTCCTATTTACTTTAATGGGAGTAGGTTGAATCCCTAATATAAATAATCTTCTTTCATTATGTTTTTAATAAGATGGTATTACCATTTAGAATAGATTTCCCTTTCATATTTTTTTTATTTTCTTATAATAAGTGTGTTCACGCGCAAGGGGTGATCTATTTGTTCTAGATTGATGTGTAGAGGACCATGCATACTTTTATTTTGGGGAAGAAGGAAAAGAAACATGAGGATTAATTTGGCATGTCATATAAAGCTCATTTTATAGGTGTATGTTCTTTCTCATGATTGGGCCACCTGGATATGATAGGTGTGAGGGGGTGCACAATGGTGAACTTGCTCAAAGGTGTAAATGATGCTCACTTGTGAAAAAAATTGTACCGTGCATAATATAATGTGAGGGTGGTGGCACACTAAAGAAAAATACTTGGTAAGTAGTGCAGACAAAGAATGTGTGTGTGGTGCAATAGGATACATGCAACATGATTTGCAACACGGGAAGTAATAGCAAGATAGAAGGCTATGGACTATCAAACATGGAAGATAGTAAGGACCAAATGAAAAAATGAGGAAAAATACAAAAAAATAAATATAATGCACAAAGCATTGGTAGGTGGAGTGAGTTGGAAAATCATTAAATTAAAATACTATAAAAGGAAAGAGCATATCGATTCCCTCACCTTGTGAATTGAGATTTGTTGGCGATAAATTTTAGTGAGTGGAAACAATTGTGGGTTTTTATCCAAGTCTCTAGGATTCAAATTTCCTCTACTTAGATGGTGTAACTTTCATGTTTACATGCGCTTGAAAAAGTGGATTTTTCTGGTGACCTTGCAGAGGGGATCCAATAGGGGCACTCAATGAACATGTGGCAAAGCTATAAATTACTTATTAGAGATTACTTTGTCTTGAGATAAGGAAAGGGAGTGATAACATGAGGTAGGAGAACTAATGTTGCAAGTAGAAAATCATATTCCTGCATACACTAGTTATAAATTTCATCACATGCATTAAAGACAAGAAAATCGCAAGATTTTAATGCTATCGGCTAGAGGAAACCATGTATACAAAGAATAACAAATTCATATACAATGAAAAACACAAACTTATTCCTTATTTAGAATTGAAAATCCATAGTTGTACATAGTAAGAGAATGGAGGAAAAGTAGTGAGTAGAAAATAGGAGAAAATGGCTATCTCCTTTGTTCCCTCTAAGCACAATGCACTCTTGAGTTTACAAAATTGATCGCCAACCCTTTTTGATCTGGGAGGAATTTTTATTTAATAAGAAGAGAGTTGAATCTTCATATTCCCCCAATGAATTTTCATATGTCCTCACACAACTTACAACATTTTAACTACCTAGGAAACTTGTAAGTCCCTTTTTATAACATAAAGGTGACTTTTACATTAGAAATATGAAGTTTCTTTTTAATTTTATCAAGGAAATATGAAAATTGCACCCGAAAAAATAATTATAACATGTAAGAGAGAGAAATTTGGGGTTTCATGAGAGAATAGAGAGAAAAGAGAGAGAGAAGAAGAAGGAAGAATTAGAAGCTGCCTCTGATGAAGTGTAATGATCTTTGCTAGATGATCTGATGAAATGATCAAATGTGATGAACTCTGAATCCTTTGGCACATCTCAATCCTCCTTTGTTGACATTTAATTTCCATTTTCATCCACTTTCTATTTTTACTATGCCTCACCATGAACACATGTTATTTTTAGTAAGTGTCTTTGAGCTGAAAAAATTTGATCCATGAAGCTGCAAGGCATGGTAGAGCAAGGAAAGACACACACAATGAAAAAAAATTCATGAAAAATTGATAAGTAGGGAAAAATTTATGCATGGTTTCATTTTACGGTCCCTATTGCACTAAGGGGACAAAAGGGAAAGAAAAACCCACTTTGTTCCTAAAGGCGTGCCTTTTCACTTTAAGCTCTAAAAATGGAGGGAGAGCCAGGGAGTGCAAATACACATGTGATGAAAGAAATTTGGGATCAAATGGAGAAATAGAGAAAAATTATGCATGTGCACATTTTACTATCCCCATTGCACCTTTACAAAGGGACATGAGGTGCACAAAAATGTGCCTTGCACTTTTGAGAGGCAAAACATAAGAATTTGACTCGTTGGGAGAGCAAACTTGAAATTGAGATTGTCAAAGCTCCAGAAGGTCTTTTTGGATGAAATTTTACATGATTTTGACTCCAAACATCCTTCCAAGATCAATGGGATGTGTATAATATTTTATTTCTACCTAAAACTCCATAAAATGGAACAATTTTTTTATCACGATTGTCACAACTCACCATATAAATAATGATCTCACTTTGAAAAGCACCAAGATCGTTTTAAAAACATAATGGTTCCACCTTGTAGAGGATTATTTTAGCTTTCCAATGAGATTTTTTTCCTCCTGAATCCTTACGGAGCTCCCGCACTCATCCATCAAAGATCAGGTACGTGTTTTGAAATGCACAAGAGACAACTTACTATTTTTAGTAAGTGTTAGAATCTACCTCTCCCAACCCCAGTGATGTCACTAACTTGAATTTTTATCCCCTTAAATGCTTATTTTGTGAATTTTCCTTCACCTCGACCATTTCTTGGAATGATTTGATATTTTTAGTAGGTACCCATACAGAAACTTATTATTTTTAGTAAGTGGCCATTTTCATTATTTTATGCTCTAGGGAATCAAGTGGCCATTTTCATTATTTTTCGCTCCTGGGAATCATTTTGACTTCTGATGATCTTTAGTACACACTACCTTTTCCATAGCCACTTTGATGATAACTTTCCAAACATAAAAGCATGTATATAAAAGCTTACTATTTTTTGAAAGTGGATTTACTGATGCTTAGTTTGTGACAGAACACATATTTTTGGATTTTTCTCGTTGTTGCAATCTTATCCATTGACTTTCACTTGATTTCACCCACAATAATTCTTGGATATAAAAATGAAATTTTTACTTGGTAAGAGCTTCAAGCACGGAGCTACCATGGAATCCATTAATGGATTCATGAGGATTTTTTTCAGGTCTTTTTTCACCTCTGATAGCAATGAAATTGACTCCATTGGGATAGGTTTTTCACTTGAAATCTATGTGCAAATTTTTAGTCCGATCTAACTACCAGTTGGCGGGAAATCCAATGAATGTGAGATAGGGTACAAAATGGAGTTTTTGTTGTAGAAAATAATCCAGGCATCATTCAATCTCCCATTTTTACATCATTACATCCTTCAAATATTAGGAATTTTCAAAATATCGCATCTCAATCCATGTTTCGGATGGAGAGATGTGAGAATTTCTTCATTTTCATTATGACAGCTTTTTTGGGAAAAATCTCTTTATTTTTTCGTCTTTCCACCGTTCAAATATGGATTTATTTATTTTTGTTTTTTCATGGTATGATAGCATCAACGATCTTGTTTTTGCAGAAAAAATGGAGTGGAACTCTAGGGAAGATCCGACAACATTATGACGAAGCATGAGGAGAATGTGTGGGGGTGAGAATGGAAAAATTGGCTAAGTCCCGCTATTTATAAGTTTGCAAATGGAAGGGGGAAGGATGGGGCATATTTTTTTGTCCCTTTCATCCCTTTTTCAAAGAGATGAATGGGATGTGAAATTCCACTTCACACCTTATCACGCCATTTGTCACTTTTTTATTGGTTGTGTAACTTGGATGAGGGGCTTAGTTTTAGCACCTAGGAGTGAGGGTGGTGGTTTCCGAGTCATATGGGTGACCTAGGGGATTAAAAAAGGTTATGTACAATTTTATGTCCCTTATATCTCTTTGGAAAGGGACAAATATGACATGAAAATGTGCCTTCACCACAAGTTGCCACGTGTCCCTCTAAAAATGGTTAAGTATGAATTTTGGGCGGAGGTGATATGTCGATCTCCCAGATGAATTTTAGGGTGAAATTTTATATTATTATGCCTAAAAATACCTCAATTAATCCAATGGTGATGGTCCCAAGATCCAAATTTGACTTTAACTCTCTAAAATGGCCCCTTATTTCTCGGAACCGCCATTGTGCGCCAAAAGAATGAGTTCCTAGGGAAGTGTATGATGTTTCATGATGTCTCACTTTTTAAACCATTTAGGGAATTGAAAATTATTTACATTGACACATTTTTAGGATTTAAAATCATAATAATTCTCCCAAAATATTTCTTTAAGTTTGGGTCCTCGTTCACAAAGTGTGTGCTCATTAAGGTGTGAAAACCGCTTCTAATGAATTGGTTCCAAAGCCTTTGAATCTTTGATGATTATTCTAATATCATTCGCATGATTTTACTCATACTTGAATACTCCTCCAAGATGATTTTTTATCCTTTGATCTACTCCAAGGGTGGTGCATGGGTCCTAGGAAGGCTAATGGTAGCCCTTCCCAAAATTGTTTGCAATCTTGAATGTCCTTGAAGATTTTAAATCACCTAGGGGATTGATTTTACTTTCCTAAATCATCTAGGGGACACTTGAAATTCACATAGGGATCATTATAATGATAGGATAGGAATAGTGATTGGGATATAATGACTTGGGGTGTCTTGGAATGATATGGATTTAAAAAGTTTTGACACTGTGGTCCATTGTCATTCTTGAAAATTGGAAATTTTCATGTTACACATTTGCATGACAACATATGTCTCTAGCTTGAGGACATGTTATAGACTGAGTGCAGTGAATACATGGCATGAGAACTTCTAAAATATAAATTTACAACATGTTAACCAATGCCTTATCCATTGGGCTTTACAAGAGTCATATACAACTTGCAAGAGGTAGCCTGAAAGGAAGAACACACACACACACACACACACACAACGGAAGGGAAAACAACACACAACATAAAAGAGAAATTATATACATGGGTATATCTATATAAGAGGAGAAATAATATACACATACCCAAAAACAAGTTGAGAAAAGTACATGCCATCATGGAATAGTGGACTAAAATCTAACCTTTGAACCATAAAAATTGTTATTTGATCAAACCACACTCTAGTGATGGATTTGCATGGCTTGAGAAGAAGAATACTAATCATGACTCCATCTTCATACTCACATTACATCAAGAATGTTCTTGCATCCATCGAAAACTTGTTCACCTTCTTGAAACTCTTGCCTTTTGAGGCTTCCTCTTGATATCCTATGAGCATGATACACCATTCCTTCATACTTTCAAAATTAGAAATATTGACCTCATCATGGAGACACTCTTCATCCTTGGATGGAATCCTAAAATCATCTCCCATATTAGCAAGGTATTCAATAGGGGTGAGAAAAACTAATTTCCTTCTCATTCTAGGACTTCTCTGAATATCTTGTTATGTTGCCCTAGGTGAGTACTTTCCAAAATAGAGGCTATATCATGTAATAGAATCCCTTCATCTTCCTAAAGAAAATTTTATAACATAGAGATATGTTCAAGATATATCATATCTTGAATAATGATGAGTATAATTTGATTTGTAATTATTTGATTAGATTCATACACATTCTTACTTCATTTGCTCCCAGTGATTGTTATCAATATCCATTTGCTTGAAGTCCACCTTGGTATCATTTAAAAAATTGCAACTCTTGGTTTGGTCATATAAGAATTCTTCACCCTTCAAAGTGGATTTTTCCATATGAACTCTTGTTTTGCATTGGTGGAGCATTCTGAAGTGGTGGGAACAAATTGGTTTTGAATACACTCCCAACACTCTTACATCTTTTCACCATGTTCCAAACAAATTTCTTCAATGTGAGTCAGCTCAACAATTTCCCTACCATCTTCTTCCATGGTGGAGGTGTTGTCTTTAAGGTTCGATATTTCTAAAGGTGATTCAAGAAATTTTCTTCTTTTTCACTCGTGAGCTTCTTCGCACAATGTGGAAGAGAAATACATTCTTTCATGTTTACTCTGGTCAACTAAAGAATCGGGGAAGGCATAAAATTCATCCATCCATTATGTCTTAGCATCAAAAATTAGTGAATCAAAATGAGAAGCACAAATTTATTCATACATGTCATTTATTTCCATAACCTAGGTCAATATTTCAAGACTGAGTTGGGGATCTTTAGTTTCTTCTATAGCCTTTAAGAGATCTTGCACATATAGTTTTTATGAAATTTCCATAGGCTCATTTTTATTCTCATTAGGAGAATATTTATGTTGTGCCTCCAAGAGATGGTTGAAAATATGATCCATCTGTACCTATGATTCATTTGAAACATACCAGTCACTCCTTCCATGCTTTTTGTTTCCTAATATTCACTTTCTTAAAAACATGGGCATACTTGATTCATGACACATCCTAACAAGGAGAAGAGGTCCATGCTTTGTGGGAATGGTACTCCTTCAAGCTCAAAATCCATATCATCCTCTTGATGGGACTATGTTGAAGTAGCAATGTGGGAAGAACTTTCAACATTATCCTAATCTTTCATTATTTAATCCTCTTTCTCAGATGGACATTGAAATACTTCATACTCATTGTGATGATCATTCTTATCCTTAGGTGAGAATAGATTGTGTTCAAACTATTCATTCTCCTTGGCTTCAAAAAGGAAGTGAGATTATTCCATCAAATCATCCATGATTCTTTGAGTGTCTCCATTTCTTCATTCAGCATTTCTTCGTCACTTAAAGGATCAAAATAAGAAGGAAAATCATCCATGATCATCTTGAATTTTCCATCTTTAGTCCATGATGTAGGATTGATCTCAGGTGTTTCTTCACATATCTCCATTTCTTCATTAATCGAAATATCATAATTTTAAAGGATATTATTCGTGATTATTTCTAACTCGTCATCTTGTATTTCTTCATCATTGGTGGAATCTTCAGAAGGCATCAAATCATCCATTAGGAAACAAGAATCCTCTATTGAATATATTACTTCTCGAAGGGGTTGTTCCTTGAGCTAGAATGAATTGATGAATGGTGGTTCTATCTCCATGTCTTTCTCATCATCTTTAAAGGTGTTTTTATTTCCAATGGAGGGTTCAAGAATAATATCTTCTTCAGTTGATCCTGCATCATCTTGTCTCTCATTAAATTCCATAGTGCTGATTTGATCTTCATCGGAAGGCTCAAGGATAATATCTTCTTCAACAACATTCAAGAACCTTCCAGGATGAAAACCTCATAGTATGGACAACCATCAGGATCTTCTTCCATAGGTAAAATATCTTCTTCTTCCTCTACTTGACAAAGTACTTCAAGATGTTCATATCTTCTTTACAAGGATAAAGCATACCTCCATACTTCGTGATAGGCTTTGGGGTTAGGATTTCCTTCTGCTGCACTAAGAATTCTTTGCACATATTCTCCTCTCAAAATGTCCATTTCTTCATCACCATATGCAAGGAATTCATCTAGAGGAAGGGAGATGAAAGACAATGTCATGAGTTTCTTAGTTAGCTGTGTGAAGTTGAAAAAATTACCCTCAGTGGATTTTGTATTGTCATTTCCTTCATACAACCTTTTATATCTCTTCTGGACCTTCTTCATCCATCTTTTAGATTCTTGATCATTGGCAACAGCAATTCCCATCTTCTTTCCTCTAGAAATACTCTTCTTGAATTATAACCACCATGACTTGATGATGGGATCTTCACAAGAAATAATTTTCTCTATTCTGAAAAAAATTGGCTTCTTTTGAACATGGAGCCATATTTCTTTCCTTCAACTTTCTTGGCTTTGCAAGAGATGTTCCAGAATGATGGTTGATCAAAAATTTATAGTTCTCAGAAATCCTCTTCTTCTTATTCTTCATTTTCATTCATTTGTACTTCACTCCAATATAAAAATTTCTTCATGGTGTGTGATAAATGAACACAACAAGGATTTTTTTCTTTTGGAAGTCACCTTTAAAATGATTTTCTATTGAAATCTTCTTTTTTTTAATATTTCAATTTTTGGGATTTTCAAACCTTGCGGTCGTATTTTGGGTGTAGATGTTGCCAATTCTTCCCCACGGTGGATGCCAAAATCTGTTGGTGATAAAATTTGTCAATTAGACAAATTTATGGGTTTCTTGTCAACACTCTAGGAGTTGAAGTCCCTCTACTTATATGGTGCATCTTCTGTATTTGCAGGCACTTGAAAAAGTTGAATTTTCTTGGTGGGCTTGTGGTGGGGATCCAATAGGGGAACTCCATCGACCTATGGCAAAGCTAGCAATTGCTTGCTAGAGATTACTTTGTCTTGAGAGTGGGAAAGGGAGTGAGAATATGAGGTAGGAGAACTAATTGTGCAAGTAGAAAATCATATTCCTACATACACTATTTAAAAACTTCATCACATACATTAAAGAGAATAAAGCCATAAGATTTTAATGCTACTAGATAGAGGAAACCATGCATACAAAGTGCACACATTCATATGCCATGGAAAATAGAAACTTCTTCCTTAATTAGCATTGAAAACCTAGAGGTGTACATAGTAGGAGAATGGAGGAAAAGTCGTGAGGAGATAATAGAATAAAATGGCTATCTATTTTGTTCTCTCTAAGCACAATGCACTCTTGAGTTTACAAAATTGATCACCAACCATTTAAAAATGTGATACCTATTAATTTTATAAAAATAGAAGTGGATATTCAGATGCCCTTAATGACTTTTCATATGCCATCACACAACCTAAAAATTTTCAACTTCCTAGGAAACTTTTAAGTCCCTTTTTATAACATAAAGGTGACTTTTACATTAGAAATATGAAGTTGATTTTTAATTTTATTAAGGACATATGAAAATTACACCCTTAATGAATAATTACAACATGGAAGAGAGAAATTTGGGGAGAATGAGAGAAGAGAGAGAAAGAGAGAGAAGACAAAGGAAGAATTAGAAGTCACCTCGATGAAGTCCAACAATCTTTGTCGAGATGATTTGATGAAATACTCAAATGTGATGAAATTTGAATCCTTTAGCACATCTCAATACTCCTTTGTTGACATTTCATTTCCATTTTTATCCACTTTCTATTTTTCATATGCCTCACCATGAACACATGTTATTTTTAGTAAGTGCACTGAGGTGAAAAAAATTGATCTAGGAACTGCATGGCATGGTAGAGCAAGGCAAGAAATGCCCAATACAAAATTTTCATGACGAACGGATCAGTAGGGAAAATTTTATGCATGGGAAAATTTTACTATCCCTATTGCACCAAGGGGATGAGAGGGACAAAAAAACTTGCTTTGTTCCCAAAGGCGTGATTTTGCACTTTAAGATCTAAAAATGGAGGGAGAGTTGGGGAGTGCAAATACGCACGTGATGCAAAAAATTTGGGATCAAATAGAGAAATAGAGAAAAATTATGCATGGGAGAATTTTACTATCCCCATTTCACCTTTGCAAAGGGACATGAGGTGCACAATTGCACTTTTGAGAGGCAAAACATAAGAATTTGACTCGTCGAGAGAGAAAACTTGAAAGTGAGATTGGTGGAGCTCCAGAAGGTCTTTTTGGATAAAATTTTGCATGATTTTGACTCCAAAAAACATTCCAAGATCAATGAGATGTGGTTTATCTTTTATTTCTTCTTGAAACTCCCTAAAATGGCATAATTTTATATCAGGATTTTCAACTGTCCATGTGAAGAATGAGATCCATTAAAAAACACCAAGAATTTTTTTAAAAACATGATGGTACCACCTTGTAGAGGATTATTTTAGCTTTCCAATGATTATTTGTTTCCGCATTACTCCTCATGGAGTTCCTAGAATCGTCCATCAAAGATGAAGTACATGTTTTGAAGTGCGTAAGAGACAACTTACTATTTTTAGTAAGTGTCAAAATCTACCTCTCCCAACTCCAACTGATGTTTCCAACTTGAATGTTTATCTCCTTGTATGCTTCCTTTGTGAAATCCACCTTCACCTCGACCACTTCTTGGAATGACTTGCTATTTTTAGTAGGTACCCATATAGGGAACTTACTATTTTTAGTAAGTGGTCATTTTCATTGTTTTCTGCTCTAGAAAATCATTCACTTCCTGATGATCTTTAGTGCACACTGCCTTTTCCATAGCCACTTTTGATGATGACTTTCCAAACATAGCAAGCTTGTATAGGAAAGCTTACTATTTTTGGAAAGTGGATTTCTGGTGCTCAGGTTCGTGACAGAACACATATTTTTATATTTGGCTCATTGTTGCAATCTTATCCCCGAATTTCACTTGATTTTACCCACCAGAATGCTTGGAAATAAAAACAAAATTTTTACTTGGCAAGGGCTTTAGGCATGAAGCTACCATGGCAGCATTAATGGAGTCATGAAGATTTTTTGCAGATATTTTTTTCATCTCTGATAGTGATGAAATTTTCTCCATTGGGATAGTATTTTCACTTGAAATCTATGTGCAAATTTTTAGTTCAATACAACCACCGGATTGGCTGGAAATTTGACGAATGTGAGCTAGGGCACAAAATGGAGTTTTGTTGTAGAAAATAATCCAGGGCATCATTCAATCTCCCATTTTTTTCATCATTACATCCTTCAAATATTAGGAATTTTTCAAAATATATCATCTCAATCCGTGCTCCAGATGGAGAGATATGAGAATTTCTTCATTTTCGCTATGAGGGTTTTCAGGAAAAATCTCTTCATTTTTCTTTGTTTTTCCACCGTTCAAATCTAGATTTCTTTATGTTTTTGGTTTTTTCATGGTAAAATAGCATCAAAGATATTTTTTCAGAAAAAATGGAGTGTGGAACTTTGGGGAAGATCCGACAAAGATTCCGGCAGGCGTGAGGAGAATGTGGGGGTGAGAATGGAAAATTTGGCTAAGTCCCACTATTTATAAGTTTTCAAATGGAAGGGGAAGGATAGGGTGAATTTTTGTGTCCCTTTTGTCCCTTTGGAAAAGGGATGAAGGGGACATTAAATTATTCTTCGCACCTCATCACGTCATTTGTCACTTTTTTACTGGTTGTGCAACTTGGAGGAGGGGGCTTAGTTTTAGCACCTGGGAGCTGAGGGAGGTGGTTTCTGGGTCATATGGGTGACCTGGGGGCTTAAAAAAGGTTAGGAACAATTATATTTCCCTTATTCCCATTTTATAAGGGACAAATGGGACATGAAAATTTACCTTCACCACATGTCCGCCATGTGTCCCTCTCAAAAATGGCCAAGTATGAAAACTCTTACCTTGGGACCAACTTGCGGAGGTGATATCTCGGGCTCTTGGATGAATATCGAGTGAAATTTTATATTATTCCTTTTGAAAAAACCTCAATGAATCTAATTTTTATCGTAAAAATATTCAAATTTTACTATAACTCTCTCAAATTTCCCCTTCTTTCTCGGGACCGCTCATTGTGCGCCAGAAGAATGAGTTTCCTAGGGAATTGCATGAAGTCTCATTTGTTACACCATTTAGAGAATTGAAAATTATTTCCATAAACACATTTTTGGGCTTTAAAATCATTATAATTCTCCCATAATATTTATTTTAAGCTTGGGTCCTCATTCACGAGTGTGTGCTCGTTTAGGCCCGAGTAAACACTTCGATGAATTTGTTCTAAAACCTCTTAATCTTCCCCCTGAATCTTATACAATTATTCCCTTGATGTTCCTATCACTTGAAAACTCCTTAAAAAAAAATTCTCCTTTGATCTACTCCAAGGGTTCTACATGTGTCCTATGAAGCTTAATGGTAGCCCTTCCCAAAACTTCTTGAAAGCTTGAATGTCCCAGAAGATCATAAATCACCTAGGGGGAATGATTTTAATTTCCTAAATCATCGAGGGGGACACTTGACATTCACATAAGGATCATTATACTGACAAGATAGTATAATTGATTAGGATAGACTGGCTTGGGTGTGTCTTGGAAAGATATGGCTTTGATAAGTTTTGACACCGTGGTTCGTTATCATGCTTGAAAATTGGAAATTTTCATATTACACATTGCATGACAACAAGAGTCAAGATTCTTTTTTATTTTTATGAACCAAATCTTGTGTAAACCATAGACATTGTGTGTAAGGGAAGTGATAGAGGATATCTTAGTAACCAACAACTAGCACCTAGAATCAAATCTCCTTGCAATTGGGGAAGGTGACATATGTTTTGTAGAGTGGAAGCTTAAGTGAGGTGTCGAAGTAGAAGTAAGGATTTTAGGGTCCATTGAAAGTAGTTTTTGAGCTAGGGCATGCTAAGTGAAGAACAAAGAGAAAGAGGAGTAAAGAAAGGTAAGTGTTTAAGGTTTAGAAATATGAAGGATTTCACCTTAGACACAAAATCTTGGAGACTAAAAGTTTACAATTAAGTACGTACACTATGACACCAATAAAGAGAGAACCTAACATGAAGAAAATACCAGAGGAAGCACCAAACAAATGGTTTTTGGAAATGCATTATCCACAAGAATTAATTTTTTGAAAATTATAGGCATTATGAATGATGGAAGTGTAAAATTAGATAATATAATCATTATGTGTGAGGCCACAAAACATACATCAAAAATGATGTGTTACAAGAGATGATTTAGCTTGAGACTCGGGGAGGATAAATAGTCTTTAATAATAAGGTGTTCAAGACCTTAGAAATTGCATGGGTATTGTAATTATATGGGTTACTCTTATTTATTAAGCTCATGCACATGTACCAATGGTTGATGTTGTGTGTCCATGAGGACTACTACTTTGTGTGAAGAAGGATGAGCCTAACTATAAATCTGATTGGCAAAGTAATAGGGCTGCGAGATAGTGGCAAGGAGATGGATCTTGATTTTCATGATGAGTCGGTGGTAGAGGAGATAGTTATAAAACCGTAGTATCGAAGGGGAAGCCATGCCTTCAACATCGTAAACATTAATTACCCCTGGAACCAGAGGTTACGCACCTAGTGAGATGAAAATTGGGTGCCTCTTAAAAATATGGTAGGTGGTTAATAATAGATTTTTACATGTTGCGCACAAGATGGTGTAGGAGAGTGAGTATAATATTACCCATTTCTTAGTAGATAACATCGTAGACAAAGAAAGGACCCAAACAGAGATAAAGGAAATAATCACATGGGGTCTTTTCTCTTGCTAATTATGTTTTGGGAAATATGGGTTTTGGATGGTGCGGTAGATAACAAATGGGAGCATACCATTGAAAATAAATCTACGGCATAGCGGTTTTCTAAGTACACATGTGATGGTGCAATTTCCAATCCATATAAGATGTGCCTAGAGAAATGGTATAAGAAGATGTACAACACATTTGAGAATGAATGGGATGTACCTAGGGATCTTCCAATAGTGTTTGAATGGTAGAGATACTTTGTTGTAATGTAGAACTTCTACCTTGGCATATTTTTGTTGAACACTAGGAGATGGGTTCATGGTGCAAACTATTATTTACATTCACAATGAAATACTTTAAGTGCAAGGTGAATAGAATTATGAATGCAAAGCCTCTAAAATTAAACATAGAATGGGTATATGTCAACTAACACATGCTACACAAGACATATGGGTATGATTTTACGAAACCCTGTAGAAATAATTGAATTCTATATCCCATCATGACACTAGCAATGGGGAAAGAGGCATGTAGGGTATATATCTATTCAAATCCCAAGCTCCATGATGGAAAGGTAGTTAATGTGTTTGATACTACCCTTAGAACACTAGAAATGAAGAAAAAAACTATGAGAATACTCAAGCGAATGCACAAAAAACTCCTCCGAATAAGAAGAATAAGATGAGCCTAAGTTTGTGCTTAATCACAACACATGAAGGAGGATACAAATGTGGCACCAAGAAGCAAGTGCATTGCAAAATCACTAATTTTTATCAAATTTTCTAGTAGGGAACACACACAATCCTATCCTAATAGAGGAAGAGTAGCCTCACATTATCCATGATCTAGATGAGAAATATTTAAAGCATCATGTGCATAAAGAAGAACATCGGGAAGGGATATAGTAGGAATGAGAATAGGAAGTCCAAGAGGAAAAGAATGCACATTAATAGAAGCGTGAGGAGGAACATGAAGATTTATGATGAAGATAAGTAAGAAGAGCAATGGCTTGGGGAGGACCAAGGAGAAAGAGAAGAAACATGTAATGCACAATATGATATTATGTAGAAGATCTTTGCAGGTGCAGCACGTAGAAATAATTATGCCAAGGTGGTCTCCATAGGCACCTCCTAAGATGTCATACATAGATGAAATAGCTAACCTCCTCGAGGCCGTGTTCCAAGTGCTCAGTACCCACAAAACAATTGTTTTGTTGGGACATGTTTGATAAGGTTGAAGTCCATCCGTGCACATGTAAGATGCTCTTCTAGGTAAGTCAAAATCACATGGAGGAGTCAGACTTCCCCATAATATACTCAACACAACTCTTGGATGACCAAGTGATCAATTCTATCATAAAATGGCTAACAAGTTAGTAATGAGATTTATTGACTAAAGTGTTGCGATAAAGAGAGTGCAAAAGTTTATAGAGATGAAGAATAGAAACAATTTGAAAATCATTGAGGAGATGAGTGAAACAAAGAAGATAATGGAATATGTGTATGATAAATTTGTCTATCTTGTAAATAATATTATGCATGCATGTCCAGATATTGTAGTACCGGCTAGATCGGACTATAACATGAAGATGGATTACTTAGAAGAACTAGTACAACTACTACTAGTAAAGGTAAATAATGGGAAAAGGATTACATCTAAAGAGAATGCTATTGTTAATAAAGGAAAGGTGGAGATGAAAATAGAATAATATACAACACTTGGAAATGAGCCGAAAGAAGCCATGCGAAAGGTTGAAAAGATTTTTGCAAACTTTCAGGATACTTTGACAATCCTAAATGCACACATTATAGGGGATGAGGTAGAATTGAAGAAACTAAAGGACTCTCTATTGATAAATAGGGTTGAGTATGACAAGGTGTTGCAAGTTTTAAATGAGAAGAAAACACAATAAAGGCTAAGCGTGATAGGATCAAAGAAAGGCTTGGAAAAGTCCAAATAATGGTGATGTTTAGGGTAGATGGTTTAGAGGGAATCACCAAAAAATGGGATGTCATAATAAAAGAGTTGTAGGAGAAAGTCATTGAATTGACTTTGGAGAAGATTCTAGATATCGTTGAGATAGCCCTAGACAAGGTATCCAAAGTGAGCTTAAAGAGTGGAAGCAGCCGGAGAAGGGGATCAACCTAGAGTTCCCAAAACTTCTACCAGCACCAGGACCATAATTTTGTATACATGTAGCGGGACATTCTTTATTTTTTATCTTATTGGGGTAGTTCATGCATTCCTACATTCTTCTATTCTTTTATTCTTGTATTGTTGAGGATGAACAATATCCCTAGTGTGGGGTAATTTTGGACTTAGAAAAGAGGATAAGTATGAGCTATGCATGAAGGTGTGCATAATAGAAAAAGGGAGAAATATTACAAGTACAAGATAGTTTGTGAGGGTTTGCATAGAAGAAAGAAGAAGAGGACATGTGAAGGTTTACGCATGAGAGTGTTGAGAATAGTAGATATCTAGAAAAATAGAGAGTGACTGAAAATAGGAAAATCTATAAATGGATCAAAGCATCATTAAAACACATGTAGGGCACTAGATAAATATATACCATGCATGTGTAAATGTAACAAAATATATCATGGTGTTAAAGCCAATTAATCTATTAATATCATGCATAGATAAAGAATAACCAGTTGAAGAACAAAGCATAGATCAAAGGCACATGCAAGCTAATTATATAAGAGTTTATTAATAGATTAAATCATTGTAAATCGGTGAAGGATAAGCTCCCACCAACTATGTATATTTTTATTTCTATGTAATAAAGAGTGAAATGATATGCCACGTAATAGTGTGTGAGAGAGCTTGTATGAGAGTTATGTTATGTTTGTAATGTTTTGTAATGGATGATCTGATATGGATTGCCAAGGTTAGGAGAGATGAATGAGGTGTCATTAGCATTCAGATTATGATATTAATTGTATATGTTATGGAATGAATGATCAAATCTCCATACTATTATTAGTTTTCTTATCTTTGATATGATTTGTGATTATATTGTCTTCTACTATATGTTCCATTGTTATATGTTGATTATTCATGTTACATGAGTTAAATAAAGAGGGACTTGATACATTATGTGTGTTTTAGGTGAGCACTTGGACATCGATCGATTGATGTGCCTACCGCCCACTAAGTGGTGCTAACAAACAAGACTACGAAATTCATGATATGCAAATCATTTGGGTTTGCCTTTGAAAAAACCATAGATATGGAGATCATATATGCCTATATCATATTCTTCATTAGTGAATGGTGTATTAGGGAACTTTATTTCATTCCATCATGTCACATTAGGAGAGTAATTAGAGAATGAATCATTTTCAATAGTAATATAATTGGAAGCAACTGGAAAAGTGAGAAGAGTATTATGTCGATCAATAATACCACCAATATATGAGCTAAGAATATCCAAGAGTAAAGAGATAGAGATGATGGTCAAGTGTAACAAAAAATTTCATGTGGAATACACATGTTCTCATAGATACTAATAGGAATATATAGCCTTGATATTGAGAGTGAGGTGTAAGAAAAGGGATGATATCAGTAGGAGTAAAGCCCAATTGGGTGAGGCCATCATATGTGTAAACATTTTCAGAACAAGTAGGATCATAAGGGACATGCTGCCAATACTTGTGATCAATGTATAATGTGCAAGTAAAGTAATAAAAATGAGGAAATGACATAGGAGAAGAGGTAATAGTAACATTATGACTAGAACTACTAGATGAGGAAAGAACCACTGGGGGAAATAGACTATAGAGCATGTATTGTATTAGAATAAGGAATCATATTAGTAATGGTAGGTTGTGTGGTGAGAGATTTGACTTGACATTCACCAAGAGTAGTAGCAATATAGTGAGTATGTGTAGACACAAAATCAAGCACTTTGGGTAATTATCTAGTCCTAATTACATACTACTATTCATATGATTCCTAAGTGAGAAAAGAACTAATTAACCCATGTCTTTTGCCACCTTTCTTTTTTTAATCCATTTTCAGTCTTGCACCCTTACTTGTTGAGTCTACCTTTTTATAACTTGGATTTTATCATCCTATAAACCAATGCTCATCGAAGATGCTAGTGTCAAGCACCATCATCCACTCTAGGCGCCCCGACTCCTTTATACTTTACTCACATTCTTTGGGTCCTTTCTATCTGTTTGATCATCTTATCTTTTTGGTAGTTGGCCTTTTTGGGGTTAATTATGAAATTCAAGAAAAGGAATCATATAAATATAAAGTTATGTGATCATGATAAAGGACCAAGAACTAAGAATTATCTATCACCACCTAAGGTTGCATCCATCAAGCATATAAGAGCTCCATTGAATCCATCTAGCACCAATCACAAGGGACACAAGGGATGGTTATTTTGCATACACTTCATATGGGGGGAAGTTCATTCTATTCCATGTACACATCTATTACATTCCATTACATCTAGCATATTTGATCACTATCGAGTTTGACACGCATAAGAGCCACCTAGGGCACGATTCCACACACACACACACAGAGAGAACTACATTAGGTATGATATGTAGTGCAGTACTTAGTCATAAATTCAATATTATGATAGCTAAGGATAGTCTGAACCCTCATTTTGCATCTTTCTTTATAGGATTTGATGTCTATTTGAGGGTTTTACAGGTTCAAATTTCATTGTAGGTTTCCAAAGACTTCGTCAATTTTGATGCAGCCTCGAGTGACCAAAGGTGACTAAAAACAAACAACTTACAACCACTCGTAGGAGGTTTCATGATCTTTTCCATAGACCCCGCCACCCAAAAACAGGTGTAGGGCACCCACGAGTGCCCCTGCCCCTCTCTAGGCCCCCAGTCTAGCCTATCTCTCCATATTTGCATTTTTGGGTCTCTATGTGATGCTCCTGCTGCTCTATTCACTTGGTCAGCACTTTGGTAAACTCCATATTTTATTGTGAATCAACTAAATAGTGCTTTCTCCTCCTTACAATTAGGTTTTCATATTTTATTGCTTATTTGCTTGGGTGTAATTTCTATACTTAATTGCATATTTATTTTACTACTACAATAGCATCAAATTATGCATATATATTTCACATTTAGCTTAATCATTTTGGTTAACCCAAACACTTTCACACTTAGGATCCTCATTTTTCCTCTATCATGGGTCATAAAATTCCTCAAATTTCTTTTTGTCTGTTTTACTTAAGAGGCATACCAATTACCAGATTATTTTGGAAAAAACCTTAGACACCATGTATCTTCCAAAAGATACACTCCCACATGAAATAATTCCTATCTTTGATCATCCATTTGAAAACCCTAGTATTTTTATCCTCCATCTAATCAATCCATGTTGTACTCAATTGAATCTTTGCATTATTTATTTCAAGATAAATTTTAGGTTATGGAATCCACGATTACATCTCTTAAATTTGAAATTCAACATATTAAGGATGTTTCTCAAGATCATATTTTTTTTCATTCTACATCCCATCTTCATTTTATGTATTCTACATGTGTTTATATCAATTAGCCTCAAGTCATACCATTACCAAAGCCTCTCACCTTTGATCGCAATGCTAAGAAACATGACATTCTTATTGAGCTCCTTAGTCATCAATTGATCACTTTCCGTCTACTCAAAATTATCCTCCTTACTGACTTGCAAAATATCACAATTGCCCATATTGTAATTATCATCGAATCAATAGACATAATGACAATGATTGTTATGCTTTACGATGAATAATCAAGCACCTTGAGTGTCAAGGCTTTATCTCATTTTCTTGCACAACATTTTGTTGCATGCTCATCTAAAAGTTTACATCCCAATGGGTTCCTAAATATGATTCATCTATATCTAATGAGCATCATACCATCATTTCTATGGTTCCTTCTACAAAGAATCAACAACTTCCTAAGCAAACGCATCTCAAAATCAATACAGTACCCCCTCCTTTCAAGTCATATGTGGCATTACTAAGTCAAAATATGCAACCACCTCTCAAAATCAGTCCACCTTCTACTATCAAGTCTTCTATAGTGTCATCAATCCCACCTAAGTTACCATCATTCAAGATTCCTTCCCATCTTACTCCACTTCCATTTCCAATTCATTTTTTCAAAGGAATTACTTCTCCTACTTGATGATCAAGACACATTTCTAACTTTTCCACCATTACATTGTCCTACTATTGCTTAGACCTATCATTGTCTTGGTTCTCACTCTTATCATGACACATCCAATGCTCTCCCACAATGCCAAGGTATATCTCGGGTTGTTGCGTAAGTCTTCATCATTAGCACACTTGGGGGGAATCACACTTATTATTCCCCCTTATAGCACTAGCAATTGTTTCTAACATGTCCTATCACACTTAATGCTTTGCACTTCAAGATACATTTTCTTAGAACTTTCAACCCCTTTGATACATGGATTTTATGGTCACTTCCCGATGAAACACTCATGTTCTTATGGTTCTTACATGACTGTTGAGGGATCTATTACAATAAGAACTCATTTCATCTTCTCATTATATCTATCTATTACATACTCATTCATACATACATACATTTATCACCATCTATAATTATTCACACATGCAATACACTCTCTCATCATCCATCGCCAAACATCATGTATCAAATAACACACTCATCACTATACAATTAGGGGGTTCATAATTCCTCCCCCTCTTCTCGCATCATCAGCTATCTTCCATCTTACACACATCACATCTAGTCTTTTACATTCATCATGCACATCTTAATACATTTGCATCGGAATTTCCCTATGATGCACTCTTGTGATATGGTTCACACTTGACTATTGAGGGCATACTATACACATGAAATTCACACACTATACACTGTACACACCACGCATTCTCACACACTTGACCATATCACACATTTTACACTAGACATATTCACCACACATATCTCTAGCATTGCTTAGTCACACTACACACTACACATCTCACACATTGCACATCATACACTTAGGACATCTTCTCTCGCAACATCTTCTACACACTTTATATTTTATTAACTCTACACATTCGCACTACATCTCTCTTGCATCTACTTATACATGTTACGGTCGTTACCCTATGACGCACTCTATTTCAATGTTCCATACTCGACTACTAAGGGTATATATCTCAAATTAACCTCATCACACTCATGCATTTAATCACTCACTCAATCAATCAATCACATGCTTACACTCTACACTTTGCACTTTGAAGATCACACCTTTCTATTACACACATTTAAACCATTTCCTAATGATGCACTCTCATTTACGGTTCATTCTTGACTATTGAGGGGGCATAAATAAATGAAACTCATTGCATACATACACATCCACTTATGGGGAACACTTATCCTATCATTCACATTGCATTCCATTCCACCTCATTCATGACATATTGAATATATTGGTTGTAATTAGTCTTGCTTACATTTACTTATTACATGTTCACTTTATTACACATGCTAGATAGATATCTTCTATGTCATTATCTTTTATCATACACTCATGACATTCACTTTCCTTTATAGGTATGATCACAAATTCTACAGATCTATTACACCTAGCATGGATGTTTGGTACAATGCTTATTACCAGTCCCATAGCAACTCATGGGGCCATCCACTTTGTACACTACGGATGTTATTGTTTCATTTTGGTTCATAGAACACTACTTTATTAGATTATACATGTTTTGACATGCCTTTTATCTTTCTAACATGCTAACGGGTGCCTCATGTGCAACATTTTTATGCAGGACTATCTATTTCCTTGGTTATTAGTTACATTGTTTGTCATTGTTTTCTCTTTTTCTTCTCTTGTTTGTGGGATTTAGCATTTTTGTTGTGTGCACACTTGTCTTCTTGTAGCCACTACGGCCTTGAATTTCTTACAACATATTGAGTGATGTCCCATGTCTACAACCCACTTTTCATAGTCTACATTGTCTTCTTACATGTTTACTTGTGTCTTAGCTTACACATTGTCTTCTTATCTTACATTTCGTCTTATACATGTGTGTTTGTATTTGTTTGTACTAACACTTGTCTCCTAGCCACTTTTGTGTGTGCCTTGGTTTCTACCAAGAACATTCCCTTCCCCATGTAGGGCACAGTTTCTACATAGTGGTCACTCCTCTTTTTGTCACATACTCCTTCAGTGATGTCGCATGCACCCCAAATGAGGGGGAATCATTTGGATGAATCAGTCACCCCATACAATGTTATACGCAACACACGTTTTCAGTTTCATACAAGGCTCAAAATTATACTTGGGTCCTTATCATAGAAATGTCCTTCTTGGATGCAAGTAACTTGGGGGAATTACACGGTGATTGCTAGTTTAGCATAGTCTCTGAGTAACTCCACACAGCGGATTTTATAGGGCATGCATTCCTTAGCACTTTCACCAATTTTTCAGACCCTATATAGTGGTGTCTACATTACGAGAACCATTTAAAGTTTGTATGACGACACCAAACTTTTCTCCCTACACTTCTTCTATGAATTGGCATGAGATCGCCCCAAAAACTCACGGCCAATGCAACCAGTGTGAGATCATGCAAAAAACTCAGAATTCTACAACATCTTCAGGATCCTCTCTACACTCTTTTACTCATCAAAAATTAGGTGCAAATGTTCCTTTTTCACATTTTCATTTTTTGGGTCATGTCTGCGTATGGGAATAGATAGTCAATATCATCAACATCATCAAAACAACAACAACATCGACATCAAAAATAGGTACATCATGACATCTACACATGTTTTTCCAAATTAGGTTCATTTTCATCATCACTTTTTTTATTTTTCTCCTCCTTAGCATCCACTTTTCACTTTTTTATCACTCCACACTTTGTCTAGTCCCTTAGAACACTTTTTATCATTGATCTACATGGTTATCAGTACGCATCTCTATCTACTTTATGATCTTGAGCTTTCGCTTACCAACATAAAGTGGGGAAAATGTAGACACAAAATCAAGCACTTTGGGTAATTATCTAGTCCTAATTACATAATACTATGAATATGATCCGTAAGTGATAAAAGTACTAATCAACCCATGTCTTTGGAAAATTTTATTTAATTTATATTACCACTTTCCTTCTTGCACCTTTACTTGCCCATTCCTCCTTTTTATACTTCGTCTTTTATCATCCTAGACACCATCTCCCAACCAAGACGACAACACCAAGAACACTCGTCCATTTTGGATGCCCCCGACCCATTTTTACTTTACTCACACTTTTTGGGTCCTTCCTAACTATTTATGTATCTTATTTTTTTAGTAGTCGACCTTTTCGGGGTTACTTACGAAATTCAAGAAAAGGAATCATATAAATATAAAGTTATGTGATCATAATAAAGTACCAAACACTAAGCATTAGGTATCACCACCTAAGGTTGCATCTATCAATCATCTAAGAGATCCATTACATCCATATAATGCCTTCACAAGGGGCATAAGGGTTGATTATTTTTCATACACTTCCATAGGTGAAAGTTCATTCTATTCCATACACACATCTATTACATTTCTTAACATCTAGCTTATGTTCTCGTTATCAAGTGTGACATGCACAAGAGACACTTAGGGCACAATTGTACACACACACGAGAACTAAATTGGGTGCGATATGTAGTGCAACATCGGTTGTAATTTCACCATTATGACAGTGAGGATAGTTTGACCCCTCATTCGCATTTTTTTAGGATTTCATATCTATTTGAGGGTTTTCCAAGTTCATGTTTCATTGCGGGTTTCTAAGAACCTCAGCCATCTTGGTGCAACCTCAAAGTGATAAAAGGAGACTAAAATTGAACAACTTGCGACCACTCAGAGGAGGTTTCCTGATATTTTCCATAGACCCAGGCACCCAAAAACAGGCCTAGGGAACCCCATGTCCCTCTCCACACACCCCATTCCATCCTATCTCTCCATATCTACATTTTTCGAGTCTCTGCACGATAATCCTACTACTCGTTCACTTTGAGTCAACACTTCGGTACACTTCATATTTTATTGTGAATTAGCTAAGTACTTCTTTCTACTCCTTGTAATTATGTTTTTATAATTTATTGCTTAGTTGTTTGAGTGTAATTTATGTACTTAATTGCATATTTATTTTCTGCTACAATAGCATCACATTAGGCATATATATTTCATATTTAGCTTAATCATTATGAAAGAGAGACTCATCAAAATCCATCGGAGTGAAATCCAAAGCATGTAAGGTACCATCAGTGAGCTCAACAATATTAATAATATCATCATTAGAATCATTAATCTCTATGTGGAAGTGTTGTTCAGACTTTTCTAGGGGCTTGGCAATAGATACGGAAGGGATATGGGAGGATATGGCAGGAGAGATGAGATCGATAGTGGGAGTCGGAATAGAGGAAGTGACAAAAGGTGGAGGAATGGGAGTAGAATTTCTAGACTCCCAACATCATATGTATCAAGATGGTGTGAGGGAATAGGTTCAATCGGGGAATGACCATGGAGGTGGAAAATTCCATGCAAAAATACTTGAATGGTTCAGGATTAGTAGTAATAGTATGCTCATAGCCATCAAAGATAAACTTGACACAATGATGGACAGTAGAAGGAATAGATTGCATAGCATATATCGAAGGTTCAACAAGGATCATATTTTATTGAAATGTGGTGTTCATGACATAAAAGAGGGTGTGAAGAGTGTAGGGTCCTACTTGTAACTCTAAAGTGATAGTACCAATGCATGCACAAGTAGTAGTATCATAGCCATAAATGACAATAGTAGAAATTGTTATCCATTTTTACCCTTGGTAAAAATGGACAACCTGAAAAAATTGGACTTGAGCAATTTCTTGGGGATTCATTGACAAATTTGGAGATTTTAGGTATTTTCATGTTTTCTAGGAACTTGGAATCATTTGGAAGGTTGCTTTATTACATTTGGAAAAATACCCACTTGTTCAAAATTTCTAAAAACACCTAAGGAGCTAAATATGGGTTTTACTTTAGAAGTATTTGGGTTTTTAAAGTTGCTTTACTTCATAAATTGCAGCAAAGTAGTCACAAAACCTTATTTGCATAACTTTCTTATTTGCAAAAATACCAAGTTGCTTTACTTCTAAAAGTAATCAATTAAAGAAGTTCCAAAATCCTGAGTCAAGTATTTAAGGATCAGAAACCCATAAAGAAGGGAAAAAGAAGAGTAATCGGGGATTCAATGTGTGCCAACTTTGAAGTAATGCTTGCCAAAAAACTTGAGCAAAGTAGTTGCAAAATCCGCATGAGTGGAGGAGAAAAGAGTGATGCGTGGTTTGAGTACCTACTTACCGAAGCAATTGGGGGTAGAAAATCTGAAGTAGAAAACTACAAAATCCTCAAAGTAGGACAAACGCAGAGAGTGTTACAAGGATATGACATGTGCTAGTAGTGAAGCTTTGGGGGTTCGTAAATCTGATTTAAAGCAAAGGCATCCCCAAACCCCACAAAATAAAGGATAAATCAAGAGAGCTAATCGGAAATGACCCGGCAAGCTAGAAAGTAATGTCTAGGAATATGAGCACATAGTGATTGTGTGCCCATAAGGTCTACCAATAGCAGATTGGCATCCTAATGGATTGGTAGCAGGATACATGAGATGGGTAGCAATAGGAGGATATCCATGAGTGGAGGAGGTAACACACGATGTATACTATTACAAATGAGAGTTGGAGGTCTATACATGATGAATAAAGTATGGCAACCCTTTATCAGTTTTCCTTCCTATAAAGGGATGGCACAGGAGTTACTGAGGGCCTAAAATTACTAAGGTAGATATAGGGGAGCTGTTCCGGTGAGAACGAGATGATTTACGGTGGATAGAGATTGATGCCAGTTTAGACTATAACAGGATGTGCCTCCACCATTCCCTCAGTACCGCAGAGATGATGTTGAGATATTGTTATCTCCACCCCATCCTATAGAGCAAGCAAAGAAGAGGAGTAGGTGGTGGATAGGAGGATAGATGATTCGGGTGGGATATATGGTTATAGATGTTAGTGGGTATCCCAACTACAAGACATACCACCGAGGCCGGGTCATCTAGAATTGGCTAACATTATAGTTCAAAAGGATACATTAGAGGGACAAGTGACTACTTTAGAGGTGTATTTGATAAAGCACAGGACACAAGTGGCCACTTTGACAAGGTAGGTGACTACATTACACGGTCATCTAGCATAGGTGCGAGGCTAAGGTTTTGTAGGGGATGGAGCATAAGTAGCAATGCTACATGCACATGTTGAGTTTACTGTGGTCAACTAGTAGTAGCACACGCATAGGTTATGATATTACATGTGTAGATAGCCACACAGGCACCTATAAAACTACCAATTTAGGCAGGGATAGGGTCACATGATACATGCGGTAGGAAAAGGGCTCTTGGTATAGGGTAAGCGGCCATTATTATTAAGGCAGGGTGTACAAGTTTGAGCTAGGGTGATGGCACCACCCCAGTCAGTATCCATGGCTAGATTCCAGGATGTGTTGAATGAGGCGATATTATTAGGATCATTTGACCACAATTGGTATTAAGATTCCTTCATATGCTAAGCATAGGGCGTAGCAGAAATCCAAGTAAATGACCCATAGCTATAGTACTACAGGTAGTCATTGGTCTCATAGACATGGCAAGAGGGAGGTGACAAGTGCACGGTCCTCAAGAATAGATGAGGGTATGGGGAGATGATGGCTAGGTGGAGGACAGGGAGAGAGGAGGATACAGGTGAGAGTGGAGGTGAGGGCCCTATATTGGGGTGATGTAGGATGATAGGTGATACTGTATTTTGATTTTTGATATATATATTGGCCTACATGCCAAAGATGTAAGATTGTACATGAGAGTTTTTGAGATACTGATATTATTTATATCTGTGTATATATGTATTGATACATAGACATTCCCTTTATATAGTTGATGATGATATTAAACTGATGATGTATTGGGTTTTATTTCCATTATATTGTTATTATGGAAACTAGGTGAGTTAGGCATGGTTGAGTCAGGTATAGGCATGATGGAGTCTTGGTTAAATGTAGAAGGTTTAGGCATGATGGAGTCTAGGTTGATGAGGCATGGTTGAGTCTTGGTTGATTAGGTATGATGGGGTCTGAAATGTCAAAGTGTTGTTTATTTATGGAATGTAGGTTATGTTAGGCATGGTTGAGTCATAGGTGTAGGCATGGTTGAGTCGAAAATTTCCAAGTTACTGTTTTTATGAAAATTATGTGTTGTAGATATGGTTTGGTTAAATTTCCAAGTAATTGATATCATGGAAATGTTAGATGATTCAGGTATAATGAAATGATGTATGTTTTGTGACATGTCAATTTCCAAGTTATTGTGTAGATGGAAACTAACTAGGTTATGATGTGTGTTAAAGGGAGGAATGGTTAGGGGAAAGAGTGGCCAAGATAACCTCCAAGGGCCCCATTCCCTTAGAGTGTTTCCTACATAGCCCCAACAAAAATGTGCCTTATGACGATGTAGATCTCCCATAAGATAGGGAAGAATATGATGAGGTAGATGAATGGGTTGGTTGGTTTTAGGCATGATTGAGTCTAGGTAATTTAGGTATGGTGGAGTGTAGGTTGTTTAGGTAAGGTGGAATGTTTAAAATGGGTTGATGAAAATAGATGAGAAATGTTGAGGTAGGTGAAAAGAGAAGAACTCCAGAAATTAAGTATCAAAGATCTAGTTCTGTGTAGGAGAATCAATAAGTAAGAAAAGAGGTGAATGGTAAAAGAGGAAAAATGCTACATATTTGGAAAATACCATAATGAGCATATAGAGGATGGGTTAATGAACTTAAACCCCTAAAGGCAGTGCATGATTTACTATTCTAAGGGTGAAAGAAGTTACATGATAAAAAAATGTCACATTTTTGGTACATCCCTTGAGTATATAGAAGATAAGAAAGAAGGGAACATGAGGTAAAGTGGGTTGTTTAGCATAACCTTGTTGTGATATAGCATTCCTCTTCTCCAAGATACCCAAAACCAATATAGAAAAGTCCATAACGAAAAAGCTATATTTTTCTTGATTTTTTTGTATTTTCTTTTTCCTTTTTCTTTTTCTAGACTGATCAATGTGGGAAGTTTATGGGGATTAATATAATGACTCCTTGCAGCCTTCATAAAGGTTATTGATGTGGGAGGCTTCTTAAAATGTTATACAATAGGGATAGCTTTGTATAGTTGTCCTTTGAGGAAGTCTATTTATAGCAGCAAGATAGAAAAATACATGTCCTTTTTGATGGAGTCATCTATTTTCAAAAATATTTAATCAAGGAGTTGAATTTGAAAATACCATATATTACTTTTGAATTTCTTGGACTTTTAGGTCATGGACAAGACTATAAAGGAGTATAGGCTTCTTTTATGAAGGAAAAAATATAGAACACAAAAGTTATCTATGTGAGAGAGGTTTTAAGTGATGAATGACCATGGGATTCCATCTTACAAAGGACCAAAAGTATCCATGATAATCATTCCATGAGTAGAGTTGTGATACTCATATTGAAGATAAGGATGAAAAGTGTCGATTAATCACACGATTCTTGTGTAGTCATTTATCCTTAAAATAGGTAAGTGGAAGGTGACACTTTCTCAAGGGATGATTGTTTAATAGAAAGAGGTGATATAATACTTGATTCAAAAATATAATGGTCAAAGATGTAAGGAATTGAGGGGCTTAGGTTCAGGTTTACCTTCAAGGGAAGATAAAAGTTAAGCACCTGATCTATAGGTATGAGTAAAAATATAGGGTCCAAGCCAATTAGGATTAAACTTTCCACATTTAATTTTCTTAGCTTTTGTTACATGTTGACTTTACTTCATGAAAAGATCTCCAACCTTGAAGGTTTGTTCATGGATACATTTTTCATAGGCACGTTTGAGACATTTTTGATAGATTTGAAGGTGATCAAGATCATTTAAATGATGTTCATCTAGAAGATCAAGTTGGGATAAATGGTTTTGGTAAAATTAATCATCATTTAGCATTTCTTTGATTGAGATATGAAGTGATGGAATTTTTACTTCAAGAGGCAAGACATCCTTTGTACCGTAGACCAAATAGAAAGGTGTAGTAGTGGTGGAGGTACAAATACTAGTGGGATAAGCCCATAATGTAAAAGGAATGTGTGTATGTCAATCCTTACCAGTATAGTTGACAACTGTCATTATAATTTTGTTAAGAGTTTTTATTTGATTCGGCTTAAAAATCCATCTGAGGATAATAAGGTGAAGAAAAAATGAGTTGAATTCCAAAGGTGTCACAAATTTTTGTAGGGTTTTTTTTTGAATTGTTTTCCATTATCAGTGATGAGGCGGTGAGGAACACCAAAGCGATAAATGATGTGATGGTTGATGAATTCACAAATTTTCTCAACTTTTGTAGAAATTATAGGTATAGCTTCCACCCATTTAGTGTAATATTCAGTTGTGGTGGTGATACAGCGATGATGTTCGAAGAATGAGGTTTAATCTCTCTACGAAAAGATCCAAGCCCCATTGCAGAAAGCCCAAAGGTCTCTGGTGACTTGTAAGGCATGACTAGGGTTGTGGTGAATATTAGCATGTTTTTAACATTTCACACAATGTTTGACATAGTCACAATAGTATTGGTTTAAGTTTAGAAAAAATTAGCTGAGGCGAAGGATGCCCTTAGTGATAGTGAGGCCATTGAAATGACCACCACAAATCCCATCATGAACTTCCTTAATGGTGTATGGGATTTTAGAACTTGTAAGGCATCGTAGGAGGATACCGTCAAAACCACATTTGTAGAGAAGACCCCCCATGATAACATAGCAAGAGACACTTTTGAGGAAGGCTCGTTGTCCATTGCAAGTGAGTTCTAGAGAAAAAATTGAGAGGAAAGTTAATCATAGAAGCGCATGGATTGGTTTCAATTCTTCCTACAAAGTTAATGTCTTGGAATAAATAAGAGGGTGATTGCAACCTTTGTATTGTGACAAATATTTTTGAGTTGGAAGGTGAAGTAAGTATTTGAGAAGCAAGGTAGGCCATGGTATCCATAAATTTATTAGTGCAAAGTGGTTTGAAGTTCATAATGATCAAAGGAAGTCAAAATTATGTCGATGTGATGTTTATACTTTTGAAGTACCTCATTATGAAATTGGTATAAACCATTGAATTGGTTCACAACTAGTTGGGAGTCACCAAATATATTAATGGATTTAACATCTAAGGCTATGGTGGTTTGAAGACCTAACACAAGTGCTTCGTATTCGGAAATGTTATTAGTACAATCAAAATCTAGTTTGAAAGATAAAGGCATAGGCTCACCGTCAAGAGGAATAAGGATGACCCCTACACCACCCCCACATTGACATTTAGAACTGTCGAAAAATAAGGTCATCTAATAAACAATGTTGTCAAGGGAGAGGGTAGCAATGGATTCATCAGGGAAATCAAAGTTAGAAGATTGATTTCCAGAAAGAGTTAACATGCTTTTAGAAGTTGGTCATAAATGGTTTTTCCTTTAACATACTTTTTATGGATGAATTCAAGATCTAGGTCTGCAAGAAGCATGAGCCAATGCAAAGCATGTTGGTGTTGATAAGGCTTAGCATACATGTAATGTAGGGGTTGGTGTTGGTGATGATGAAATTTTTGTGGTTGAGTAGGTAGTGGAAAAGTTTAGTGGCAAAAAATATGGCTAAGAAAATATTCTCGGCGTGATTATATCAAGTCTCATAATATAAAAGTGTATGGATTATCTAATAAACCATTTTTTTCCCTATGTTTCTCTTCATGATGAGTGAGCATTGCACCTGGGGAATGGTCGGTTCCATAAATGTAGAGGTAAAATGGTTGGTCATACTTAGGTGGAATGAGCATAGGTGGCTAGAGAGGTATTTTTAAGGTGTTGAAGGCTCTACGAAATTCATCATCCCATTTGAAGGAGACATCCTTTTGAGAAGATGATGAAATGGATGGTAGTGGTTAGAAAGCTGAGAAATAAAGCAATGAATAGATTGTAACTTTCCTTACAAACTATGAAGTTGATGAAGGTTAGTAGGTGGAGGAATCTCAAGAATAACCTTGATTTTAGTAGGATCAACTTCAATGCCATGCAAATAAATGATGAAACCAAGGAGCTTTCCTAAGAGAATAGTGAAGACACACTTCTTAGGTTGAAGGTGAATGTAGTATTTGATGAGATGGTCAAAGAAAACTTTAAGGACTACAAGGTGTTTGGCCCAATGTTTGGATTTGGAAAGAATATCATCAACATAATCTTCTAATATGCTATGCATGATGTCGTGAAATATATAATTCATAGCCTCTTATATGTGGCACCAGTATTTTTAAGACTAAAGGGCATGAAACGATAGCATAAGGTTCCCAAGGAGTGATGAAGTTGGTTTTTTCTTGGTCTTCTAGGGAGAGTAATATTTGGTTATAACCCAAGAAACCATCCATGAGTGATAGCATCTCATGACCGTTGGTGAGATCAACTAATTGGTCAATACTAGGTAGAGGAAAGTTTTCTTTGGGGAAAGCTAGGTTAAGTTCATGGAAATATGTATAAATACGGAGTCCCCCTGTCGCTTTGGTAATAGGAACAACGTTAGATATCCATTGCGAGATAATTAATGAGTAAAATAAAGGAAACTGAAAGGAGGCGATGGATTTATTCTTTATGAAGAAGGGCAATGTGAGGATGCATTTTTTACAGCTTCCATTTCATGGGTTTGGCATCAAGAATGGTTACGATATTGTGGACCAAGATATTTGGGTCAATACCAGGCATATCGACATAAGACCAAGCAAAATAATTTTTATGATCTAGAAGGAAAGAAGTCAAAGCTTCTTGTTCAAAGCAACATCTAAAGATTGTCCTATCTTTATAATGTGTGGGTTATCTTGATGTGAATTTTGATTTTGATGGTTAATTCATTCAACATGGTTTACATATTAGAAGGTAACGATTTGGTGAATTTAATAATTTTCCACACCAAGGTACGTGAGAATAGACTCATCATCATGGCATTAAATGATAGGTATAGAAGTCGTATCATCATCGACCATGTCGGATACAGGAAGGGAAGAGAAGAGGAGCCTCTCCATCACATTGATAAGTTAAAGATCCCAAGGAAATGGTGTTCATAGATGCCAAATCCAAATCCCTTCCAAGCACAACAATGAAGGAAGGTGTGGGAAAAGAGGCGGTTTGTGAGAGATTAGAGAACAAATGAAGATGGTCAAGTTTGGGAAGGTGACTCAAGCGAGTAGGTATAAATATCAAGTCCCCCATACGTTAAGTTAGTGTGAAGCTAGGGAGGACCATAGGGGAAAAAATTGACTACTTGGTGATTATAGTGTGGGTGTTGATGAAGGCTACCATACTCTTAAGGAGTAAGGAATGTGTTAATGTTACAAAGGCGATACTCCCTAGGGTGAGGCATTGAAAAACACCTTCTAAGGGATCATTGGTTTTTATGTGGGTAGCTAGGATAGCTGAATCACTGGATGGATGGGAAGAAGAAGCATCAGATGTTTGAGAAGTATATGGGTTGGCTGATGGGCTAGCTATAGAAGTTATGGCTAGAGTGGGAATTGAGGAGTTGGTTATGGAAGATGTAGCAGTAGAAGTGGTGGATGAGGTAGCGGCTAAAGAAGAAGCGGTAATGGTGGTAGATGCCTTAACTGGTATAAGAACATCATTAGGTCGATAGAGCATGTTACAGGTTTTAAATGGTGAAGGGTCAGCTTGAATGGTATAGTTGTGCCCTTCATGTTCAAATTTTAAACAATGGTGTAAGGTTGAAGGAACACAACCCATGGCATGAATCTAGGGTTGGCCAGATGTAGATTGTATTGGAATTCCCCCTCTAAGATAGAATAATTTAGGAATGGCACAGGGACCCATATGAATGTGGAGAATAATGGTTCTAAGGGTGGAATTCATGACATCATTAAATGAACACAACATAATTGGGTTATTATGCATGTAATTGGCAAGGATGCACATTTTTTTGTACACATGGGAGGAAATGATGTTGATACTGGCACCTCCATTGATCATAACACATTGAACATGTATATTATCAACATAGATGGAAATGAATAGGGCGGGGTCAAGATCATCTGATTAGAAAGGGACAATCTCTTTGTTAGAGAAAATAAGAGTGGAGACTTGATGAATGGTAGTGGGAGCAGAATATGGAGGTGAAGTGGTGAGAGCAGCCACATGATGAGGAGTGATAATGGTGGTGATGGTGTGGGGTCATTAGGTAGAACCTCAATAGATTGTAGGACCTCAATGAGGGCCTAACGATGAGACTCAAATGTTTAGATGAGGTCATACAAAGACATTTTGAGAGGATACTGGTGCAATTGTTTAATCATTGTATGATGGGAAACCCCGTTAGAAATGGGGTATGCGGGTCCATGAGATGGTGATTTTGGGTGTAGGTGTAGATGGAATGTTGGGTAAAGGTGTAGCAGATGAGCTGGTTTTTTTCTCCTTTCCTTTTTCCTTCTGATCTTGAGTGGCAACTTGAACCATATTGATTTGAGGTGAAGAAGAAGGTGTGTCATGAAAGGTGTAGTGGTAAGATGGGAAAAAAGTGGTGAAGGAAAAGAGTCTTGTGAAAGGAATATGGTGCACTAGAATTTTGGAGGAGTTTTGGCTAGTTCTCTAATGCAGACCATGTTGATCTCAAATGTTGGAGGAGGGTAAAAGGGTTGTGGAGGTGGAGATGGAGGTTGTTGAATAGGTATGGGGTGAGGTTGTGTGGTGATAGGTGAAGGTGGAATAAGGTCCTCATCTAAAATATCATCATTGTAAAAGTTATCTTTAAGAGGACATAGTTGGAGAAGAATAGTCTTAAGATCCTTATAGTTTTCTACATCATGCCCTGGCACGTGAAGGTAAGCACTGATTTTGGTATCATCGAACCCATCTGGTTTAGGGTTGAGTGGTTCATAAGGTCTAAGTTGTGGCAATGTGATGACATATGGTTTCCAATAAGTTAGTCAAGATGTTGGCATAAGACCTTGCCAATGGATCACAATGTGAAGTGAGTTTGGGTCTGGATGGAAGTGTTGGTGACTTCAACGGAAGAGGTTCCACTAGAGGTGGAATTAGAGTTTGAGTAAGTTTGACCACCTGTTTGGTAGATAGTATAGTTTTGGGTTTCGATTACACCTTTTTGGGTAAAGGTGTAGCTGGTGAGCTGGTTATTACATGTGGTGTAGGTTTAACTACCTCTTTGGAAGGTAGTGGAACTTTAAGTTTGGGTTACGCCTTCTTAGGTAAAGGTGTAGAAGGAGTGTATGATGTAGAAGGGAGAGTGGAAGAAGGAAGGGGGTGGGTTTTCCAAGGTGATAATGGAGGTGTGGTGAAGATGGTGGTAGGAGGCAATGTGGAAAGGACTAGTTGAAGAAAAGGGAATGGCATGGGTAATGATGAGGATATAGGAAGTGGTGTAGGTATGGGAGGTAGAAAGGATGTAGGTAATGGTAAAGGTGTAGGTTGTGTAGGTAATTTGGGTGGAATAGAATATCATGATGAGGAGGTGGGTTGTTGTGTTTTTGGTTTACCTTGGGTAGGAGGTTTCTTGACCAAGGTTGATGGGTGTGGACCTAGGATAGATGGAAGTGGTGAAGGTGACAGAGGGGTAGTGGGTGAAGCCGGTGTATGTGGCCTAAGAGGTTGGGTCTTCCTCTTAGGTGGGGGAATAGTCTTTGTAATGACTTGTGAGGACATGGCTAAATCCAATTTGATAGGAGGATGGACTAGGTTTGATGTTGGCATAACTCCCAATGTGGTAATGGGTTTAGATGTGAGTAAAGTTATGGGTACAGGTAGGGTTTTAGGCATATGCAAAATTTTGGTTGATGGTAACAGTTTAGGTGTGGGTGAGGGTGATGAAGAAGAGGAAGCTACTATGGGCATGGTGGGTTTGGTTGTCTTAAACACCTTTGGATAGATCATGGAAGTGTCGGTGGAAAACATCTGCATTTGAGTTAAGACAAGAAGCCAAAGGCATCCCCATAGCATGGAATTGTCAACACAATCCAAGTGGTTGGCCAAAAATGACAATAACATAGAAGTAGAGGGGTATGATGATGATTTGGTAATAATCCATGTAAATAATGTCTATGAGATAGGGAAATGGTTGGCTTCAAACTCTATAGGTAGAAAAGATGATAGCAAATCGACAAGGTCTTTAAAATCTAATGGGGAATTATCACCAACAGGAAGAGATGCCACTAGTAGGTCCTCTGTGGGTAGAGGAGGAGGCAAGGTTGATTGTATAGGCTCTTCCTTTGGTAAAGAAGAGAGTATGTTGGGCTCTTTTATAGGTAGAATAATGGGTAATGTAGGTTGCTCAACAAGTGGTGAGATGAGTGGGGTAGATGCATCTAAAGATAAGGTAGACTCCTCCGTGGGTAAAGAATAAGGTAAGGTAGACTCCTCCGTGGGTAGAGAAGTGGATGAAATAGGTTCCTTTGTGGGTGGAGGAGCTCGTGCAAGAATTTCCTCAATAGATGGGATGGGAGGAAACTGAGCGGAAGGATTCGGTATGATATCAAAACGGCATGGACCTCACAAACATTATCATAATTAGTTGAGGTTTCACAGGCTTGGTTGGAGGATGGGCTGTGATTTGGAAAAAAAAATTGAAGATGTGGAGGTTTTAGTTATCCGGTGGATTGGGGTTATTCAATATGATATCTCCATTATCTAACAATTCTTGAATGATGTTTTTGAAAGTTATACAATTACAATCACTAGGACCTCTAATACGGTGATAATTTCAGTAATTGTTCTCCTTGTACCATGTAGGTACATGACAAGAAGGATCAAAACCAGCATGTGTTTTGTGGTAGAAAGGGTGATTATGTTAGGAAATAAGAGATAAAATATGCGAGAATAATTCCTTATAGAATCACAATGGTAGAAACTAATATGCTGGCGAAAATATTACTGAGATCTCAAATAAAAGTGCAGAATAAATAACACAACATAGAGAGATAAGATTTAATGTGGTTCACCCAATTTGGGCTATGTCCACCAAGAATCACTTGCTCAGATTTTATTACAAGCCTCCACTCTCTCAATACAATACCCAGATCCGTTTGGAGCTATGCTCAACAAAATCTATAAAATTCACACCCGAATTCAAAACACATCTGCAATACATTTACTTGTACATCTATCATATGCATAAGACCATATAAATAGACAACTGCTTAAGTAGTTTGATACAAAACCGTGGGTATCAAAACCAAGGGCAAAAAACCATGGGTATCAAAACAATGGGCAAAAGAATGAAAAAACCATCAGCCCAAAAAAACCCATAACGGTTACCCATTACCCATGGGTTAATAAACCACCCATGAAAATTTGCTTCGGGGGCTTCACCCCTGAACCCCCTTCAATCGGGGGTCTTCACCCCCCCGAACCTCCTTGACCTACTCACCGGTGAGCGGGACCACCGTAAAAATACCCGAGAGTAACACAAGAAGGTGTACCACATTCTAACATGCAAATAGGCTCCACAAACATAACAATCTCCCACTTGGAGAATGATTTCCCGAGCAAGCTTCTCAACCCTTCTTTGTCATCTGTAAAGGCCAACCAATGTTGAACATAGCTTTATTTTATCCCTTATGACCACCTTGGTCATCATGTCCGTAGGATTCGAAGTGGTATGAATCTTCTCCAACTTCAACTTATCTTCCTCCAAAGTTGTCTGATGAAGTGATATCTCAACTATATATGCTTCATCTTGGAGTGGAAATCAAAGTTCTTAGCTAGGTGTATAGGACTCTGACTATCACTATATAGCTTACATTCCTCCTACTTATTCCCCAACTCCTCAAGAAATTGTTGTAGCCAAATCATCTCTTTGCTTCCTCCTGTGCAGCAAGAACATACTCAGCCTCCATGGTTGACAAAGCCACCAGCTTCTGTAGTCATGAAATCCAGCTCACTACTGTTGTCCCACCTACAGTGTAAATATAACCTATTGTGCTCCTCCTGCTGTCTACATCTCCAGCCATGTATGAATCTACATAACCACGTAAAGTGGTGTCTGATCCACTGTAGCACAAAACTGTCCCCATGGTCCCTCTCAAATACCGAAGGATCCACTTTATTGCTTGCCAATTCTCTTTACTGGATCACTCATAAATCTACTCATAGCTCTCATTGCATGGTTAATATCAGGCCTAGTGCACACCATAACATACATCAAACTGCCAACTGCTGATGAGTAAGGTACCTTTGACATCTGGTTTCTTTCCTGCTCTGTCTTGGGACACTACTCCTTTGATAACTTGAAGTGGCCTGCCAAAGGAGTCCCAACCGGTTTAGCATCCTACATATTAAACCTCTCCAAGACCTTCTTAATGTACTCTTCCTGAGATAAAGTCAGCTTGTTCCTTCCTATCCCGAGATATCCTCATACCAAGGATTTGTTTGGCTGCACCCAAATCCTTCATAGCAAAGGATTCACTTAGCTGCTTCTTGAGTACTTTTATTTCCTGCATGTTTTTACCTGCAACCAACATGTCATCAACATACAAACACAGGATAATATAACTTCCATCCTCAAATTTCTTTGTATACACACAATGGTCAGAATGACATCTGATATAACCTTGCTCCATCATGAAGCTATCAAACTTCTTATACCATTAACGTGGAGCTTGTTTCAGGCCATATAAGCTTTTCCTCAGTTTGCAAACCATCTCCTCTTTACCTTTGACCTCATAGCCCTCTGGTTGCTGCATATATAGTTCCTCCTCCAAATCACCATGGAGAAATGCAGTCTTTACATCAAGTGTTCTAAGTGCAAGTCTTCTACTGCAACTATTCCTAGAATAGTTCTAATAGAAGTCATTTTTACTACAGGAGAAAAAATCTCATCAAAATTTATACCTTGTTTCTGTGCAAACCCCTTGACCACCAACCTGGGCCTTATATCTTTTCTTTCCTCCTTCTTTGTCTTTGACTCTAAACACCCACTTATTCTATAATGCTCTTTTTCCTTTGGGTAGCTTCACCAAATCCCATGTTTGGTTCTCCATGAGAGCCTAATGCTCCTCATCCATGGCTTGCTCCCACTTCTTCCTGGCATCTACCTGCATTGCTTCATCAAAGCTCTCTAGCTCTCCACTATCAGTGAGTAATAAATAATAAAGAGAAGGAGAAAAATGTTTAGGTTCTCTTCTTACCCTAGAAGACCTCCTCAATATAGGAGTTTGGGGTTCTTGTTGAGGGGTTCTGAATTAATTCATGTGTCACTTTCCCATCCAGAATATCCTCTACCGTTGCATATTCTTTCTTGGATTCTTCCCTATTTTCCTACAACTACTTCTTATACATGACTTTCTCATTAAAGACCACATCCCTAGATCGAATTATTTTCTTGTCCTTAATACTCCAACATTTATATCCAAATTCATCACCACCATAACCAATGAAAGTACATTTTTCTGATTTATCCTCTAGCTTGGTCTTATCATCCTTGTCTATATGAACAAACACCTCACATCCAAAGACTCTAAGAAATGAATAATCAACTTTCTTACCATACCAAGCCTCCTCAGGTATGCCTCCATCCAAGGCACTTGAGGGTCCTCTGTTTATCAAGTACAACTTTGTTCACTCACTCTACGCCCAAAAAGAAAGAGGAAGTCCTACATGTAATCTCATGCTCCTAGCATGTTCCATTATTGTTTTTTTCATCCTTTTTGATACCCCATTCTACTGCGGAGTTCCTGGAACTGTCTTTTACCTGTGGATTCCATTCTTATAACAGTAATCATTAAATTCATTGCTGCAATACTCCCCTCCATTATCTGACCTGAGACATTTTAGCTTAAGACCTGTTTCATTCTCTACCAACGCTTTCCATTTAACAAAAGTTTCAAATACATCAGATTTGTTTCTAATAAAATAAACCCAAACTTTCCTTGTTGCATCATCAATAAAAGTAACATAATAACTTGAACCCCAAGAAATGATACCGAGTGGCCCCACACATCAGAATGCACCAGCTCTAACTTACTCTCTTTCTTTGTAGGTCCAACCTTGAGAAACCTTACTCACTTTTGTTTCCCATATATGCAGTCCTCACAGAAATCCAAACCTATTTCTGTATATCCAGGAAAATTCTTCTTTATGATGTCCATGCCCTTATGGCTCATATGACCGAGCCTATAGTGCCATAATGTTGTATATGCATCTGAAGCCACAAGATTACAATCATTAGTACTATCAGTGGTTAAATACAAGGTTCCAACCTTCTTACCTCTTGCCACCACAAGAGCACCCTTAGTAACCTTCCAAGAGTTAGCTGTAAATATCACAGTACAACCATCACTTCCCAATTGCCCCGCCGATATCAAATTTCTCCTTAATGTAGGCACATGTCTGACATCCTTCAATAGCCATGTATTCCCATTCTGCATCTTAACCTAAATAGAACCTTTTCCAACTATACTGCAAGGCTCGTCATCACCAAGAAAAACATGCCCAAAATCCCCTTGAACATAATCAACAAAATAATGCCTATGTGGAGTAGCATGAAAAGAAGCCCCTGAATCTAAAACCCAAGATTTAGTAATATTATGCAAAGAAAGAATCAAAGCATCCTGACATACCTTACGATGCCAAATTTTCCTCCTTTTTTTCTTCTGTTGTTTCTTCTTATCCTGAAGCTCCCAACAGTCCTTCTTTTCGCATGCCCAAGCTTTCCACAATTCCAAAGATACAATCTTGTTCTTGGATTTTGACCTTGCCCGATCTTTTGATTTTCCACGGTTTCCTCTATTCTTCTTTCTCCCTCTAGTTTCCACTATCAAAGCATTCCCTGAAGTAGAAGATTCCCTAGAGCTTTTTCTTCTCATTTCCTTGCTTAGAATCACCCCTACAACATCCTCAAACTTCAACTTCAAGTTAGCTGGAACCGAGTTACTTACCGCCATTACCAAGCTATTCCAACTCTCAAGTAAAGAGCACAGAATTAATAAATCCCTAACTTCTTCATCAAAATCTATTGTAAATAAAGCTAGCATATTCACAACCATATTGAAATCATTTAAATTATACACTCTTGAATTATTCTTAGACATCTTCATATTAACAACTTTTTCATTAAAAATATCTTGTTAGAGGCAGAGGGTTTTTCATACAACTTCCCTAATGCATCCATTAGATCTTTTGTAGTCTTTTCCTTTGGAACATTAAATAATACCAAAGATGTAAGACATAGCCGGATTGTCCCAAGTGCCTTCCTATCCAAAGAAATCCCATTCTGCATCTATCATACTCGAGGGTTTTTTCACCTTCTTAGACAGTGAAGTATAAAGATCCTTTTGATAAAGGTAATCTTCCATCTACATCTTCCAAAGACTGAAATTCTTCCCATTGAATTTATCAACCCTAGATCTTCCTTCATCTGCCATAGCTCCCACTCAAGCTAAAAAATTTCCCTGCGATTCAACACTTCAGCAAACCAAACTAGGCTCTGATACCAATTGTTAGGAAATAAGAGATAAAATATGCGGAATAATCCCTTACAGAATCACAATAGTAGAAACTAATATGCAGAAAATATTACAGATCTCAAATAAAAGTGCAGAATAAATAACACAACACAGAGAGACAAGATTTAATGTGGTTCACCCAATTTGGGCTACGTCCACCAAGAATCACTTGCTCAGATTTTATTACAAGCCTCCACTCTCTCAATACAATACCTAGATCCATTTGGAGCTATGCTCAACAAACTCTACAGAATTCACACCCAAATTCAAAACACATCTGCAATACATTTACTTGTACATATATCATATGCATAAGACCATATAAATAGACAATTGCTTAAGTAGTTTGATACAAAACCGTGGGTATCAAAACCAAGGGAAAAAAACCATGGGTATCAAAACAATGGGCAAAAGACCAAAAAAACCATGGGCCCAAAAACAACCCATAACGGTTACCCATTACCCATGAGTTAATAAACCACCCATGAAAATTTACTTCGGGGGCTTCACCCCCGAACCCCCCTGACCTGCTCACCAGTGAGCGGGACCACCATAAAAATACCCGAGAGTAACACAAGAAGGTGTATCTCATTCTTACATACAAATAGGCTCCACAAACATAACAGATTACTCCAACTTCTAGAATTTTTTCCAAAACAGAAGAATAAGGTTCTCTAATGGGAGTATATTTTCATTGTTCCCACTTGAACTGGAAAGTTTGAATAGGGGAAATATTAGAAGAAGGTTTTGATTGGTTGGATGGATGAGAAGGGCTAGATTTTAAAACCACTGCATTGGTAGATCCTTTTTCTTTAGAATAATTATTTTGTGGTTTGGATGAAGAAGAAGAATCATTGGTTTTGAAGGGAGCATTTTTGTTACGCAATTGCAACTTCTTCTCCTTCATAAGCATGATTTCAAGTTTCGGACCATTGTTGATCTATAAACTCTTCAACTTTGGAATTATCCATAGAAACACAAATAAACGTTGTTGTTCTACTTTCTATTAGAAAATGACAGAGATAGCTAGTGAATGAATTATGCTTATGCTTAGAATCCACAATTGCAGGAAAGGAAAGAATTTAAGCTCATAAACACCAACAAATTTTATCCTAGAAACCTCTAGAGGAGGAAAAACCTAGTTAGGAAGGGAAATTTCTCTTTCTTCCCACTTTTATTGGCCAATTCAAAATAACAAGTATAGAATTTACAATAAGTATGAAAGAGAAGTAGATAATATCTCACACTTTGCCTCCCAATACTTGTTTACTCCATCTCAACACTCCTTTCTTCTACAAAATGCAATCCCAAAGCACTAAGATCTTCTTATTTACTTTCTTTCATGCTTCGATGCCCCTATTCTCTTCTAAAAACATGTATTTATACCCTTTCTCATGTCCTACCATACACTAGAGAATGGGAAAGGTCATGGAGAAGAAGAGACATGAATAATCGTCCAAATTCTCGGGTTTCTCATTTCATATTTTCTAGGACCACTACCCAATGCGGTGGAAGTCCCAAGACTACCACCACCTGGTTGGGTTGTGGTTCAGAATCGATGTGCTACACATAATGGTAGTCATGTTACTAAAAATACAGAACCTTCGTGTATCATTTTTCCTTCTTTTGCTAACTTTTTTGATGAAGTATATTCATTTTGAATCCTGTGGATCAATTGTGAATGCCTAGTCAAATGTGTAGAAATTTATGACTTGGAGAGTTGGTGAGATGTGTCTAGCACAAGATTGGGTAAAAAAATCTATTAACTCAATTTGAGGTAGTTGGAATGTGATTTTATTAATCAATTCATGCCAACAAGTGACAATGTCTACGATAGACTCATCCTCATACTGGCATGTCATGTACAAGTCACCAAAGTGTGACCTTCTTAACAATGATGATAGAAAATTGGTCTAGAATATCTTGAGTTACTTGATTAAATGAAAATATGGAGTTCTGGGTAGAGCACTATACCAATCTAAAGTGGGTCTCGTCAAGGACATCGGGAATGTTTGCGGGAGCAACGCGCGTCATTGTGAGTGATGAGATAACACATATGTTTAAAACACCACAAATTTTACTATGGGTCTTCTTTACTATTGAATCAGTTGAATTTTTGTATTTCCCAATGCATAGGGTATAGATGAATTGGAACATAATGGTGAATTGTCTCATTATAAATCTCGTTGTATGTAATAGAGTTACGCAAGCCGAGAGATAGATGCTTCTAATGTCTACATATTTTTCATCATCATTTTTATAATATCATTTGTGAGCTATGATCTAACGGATCACCCCCTACAATATGAGGGGAGAGATAAGATAGGTATGATGTGGATGGAACTCGGTATGTGGTGGTTCCGTATATAAAAATTGTGATGAGGAAATATAAGACAAGATGGATGTCATGGAAAAATACCCAAAGCATAAGCAAGTAGATGAAATAGGTGGTTGTTTATGATAGGTTTAGGTATGTGGTATGTACATAAAGACTCTCATGGCAATCGATGAAAGAGACTACAGGATGGAGAGGACAAGATTTTTGAAGGGAGTGTGGCTTGTTGACACTAGAGGTGGCTGGGATGCAAAAGGTACATGGGAAGCGGATGATGTAGGTATGCCTACACTAAGGGTAGTGGATGATGATATGGTAGACGTCATAGGGGCGATGGATGTCGAGGGCATGGTAGTTGTTGTAGGTGTGATAGATACAGATAATGTGGGGTCAAGCTGAGAAACCATGGGTGATGAGGTAGAAGCGGGTAATGATGTACTAGTAGTGGCTGATGCAGAAATAAGGGAAATGTGATGAGGAAAAAATATAGGCAAGTAATATATAAGTTTTCCATATGAGTAACTAGTGGATAAGTGAGAGAGTTAATATTGCAAAGTGCAACGTGGTTTTGATCAAGGAGTCTTGTAAGATCCTCATCACTGGTATATATGGTAATAGGCTAGTTTGGGTCTATAGGTGATGAAATTTAAGATGGTGATATGATAGGTGGGATCGGATGGTGTCTCAGCATGAAACACAAGAGCGTTGGCTTGTCTACGAGTCAAAATCATGTGACCGATAAAGAGAATCGATAATATGAGCTTTGTTGATGATACAAAAATATAAAAATATGGACCAAAATGGATTTGGAAGGTGTCAATTAGTTGTTGTTTTGATTGAAAAATAAAACACAGAGATCGATGCCAATTAGGCAACTAATGTCAGTATTAGAGGGTAACAGATGTTAGTTGAGGGATGAATGTCGATTAAGGTGGGGAAATTAAATATTCAAAAATATGGTGGTAGAAGGTGAAAATAAAGTGAAACTGGACTCTGAAGATGATATCAAAGACCCAAAAATGTAATGAAGTGACAGAGGAAGTCACAGAAAGTGATGGATGTGAATAAAACATTATTTTGGGAAAATGACCAAAATAATAATGAACAATAATGATCGAGAAGCGATGGCGGTATGGTGATATAACCAATGGTAGACGCTTGACCGATACCTGGGATCGTGAATGAATAAAATATTGATATTTGAAGATGAAAATGTATGAATGAGATGGATATGAACTCTATAGGTGACAACAAAACATAGAAAAGGTGATGAAGTGATAGAACAAGTCACAAGAAAGTAGAGAAATGTAGATTGAATGCTACTTTGGTAAAAATGGTAAAAACAACAATGAACCGATGCGGGTCGGTAAACTTATGGTGGTCACTAGACTGATACCGGTTACTGTGAAATTTGGGAAGAGAAGAAAAATTGAATTCTAGTGATTTAGATCAAATAAACAGAGCCAACCAGGAGGTTCGAGTATGGTTTTGAGGAGTCATAACATGCCTAGAATAAACTAGAATACACCAATTGTTAATGGGGGCGTAAAGGATGAAAAAAATGAAGAAACAAACCTCACACCTCAAAACACAATCAGTAAAAAAGCTAGCAAACACGAAATCCTATGTTATAGATTTTATGTTTTGGATTATGCCATTTAGGACTAACTGTAAGTAGAATATAATTTTTGGTCAACGAAGGTGCCCTTTAGAAACTGACAACTATGGCTGGTTTTAGGTAATTTTTTTCTTAATGTCCTTAATATATACTTTGTAGTACGCCAGGACCTACTCTGATATGATGTGTGGTCAGAATACCAACTGGCTCCTCCGCTAATCCAATTATTAGTCATTAACAGTAAATACCGAGAAATAATATTTTTAGGTAATGTGTAATTTGTTTTAGTGAATTGGTTTAGGGTGTTTGTGCACAAAGTTAGCTGCGCTTCATTCCCACCAACCATCAGCTAGTCATGACCTCCAACATATAGGTTGCAAATAAATTTAGATGAGCTATAATGCAGCATACAAGGATGAAATGCAACAAATTTTAGAACCCAAATCAACAATTAGATTTGATGTAGAAAATGATGAATAGGTCAAGAACGTGTTCTTTCACTACTATGCAAATGCAAGAAGAAAGAAATGATTTGTTTTAAGCACCAAATCACAAATGTCCTTTAGATCAATTAGAAGAAGAGAATGTTACCAGGGAGAAGATTAAATGTTTATTTTTTAGAAAGAAAGAGACACACACAATATTTCCCTATATGAAGAAAATGCAATGAACCCAAGAGAGGGTCCCACTGGGCATGCCAAAATGTTTCACCAATAAGTTTTATGCTTTCTAGGATGAAACAGATAGAGGGTAAATGGTTAAGGAGGAATACCTGTTAAGTGAAGGTGGAAGGTAGAATGCACGCGTTATTAACGCTATCTAAGCCAAATGTAGAGAGATCCTTTTTGTCTGGGAAGGACTACTTGTAAATGCAAAGCAAGACCACAAAAATAGTATTAAATAACATAGGACAGTGGACTGCCTAGCATATGCTAGATCCAGGAAGTGTGGTGTTTCCTAGAAAGGCTATCAATCCACTGTTTAATAACAATTTAATGTAAATACGAAACTAAAATAAATAGGTCCTATTGTAATGTAGTGATTTAGGTTTCTCATACACACAATAAAATTATATTCTATGATAGATATCAAATATAGTACTAAGTATAATTAAAATTGGGTTTGTTCGAAGTCAAACAAGTATGTCAAAGATTTGGTAAAGTGCAGGGTTGGTGGGTTCGGGTATGCGTTGAGTTTGGGTGAATGACAGGCTCGCTGGTATAAGAATGTTATTAAACACAGAGAGCACTATCGAATGTGTTACCAATTCCATTATAGTATAGAAAGCGATGGCGGTCAAGTAACCGATGTTGGTAGGGGCAATAGGTGATAAACTATTAAAAATGGGGTTTTAGCCTCTCTATGATTACACAGAGAGTGAGGGTTGTATGGATAGGGTTGTAATATGTCTAAGAAGACTCGGGAATGCTAATAAAGAGGTTAAGAATGGTAAAAAGGTTAGGGATGGTTAAATAGTGGTTTGGTTATAATAAGTTGATATGTGGGTAATGGAAGAAATGAAAAACAAGATCTACACTTAAATAAGCACAAATGATGAATATCACAATAATTGGTGTTTTACATATCATGTGAATGGATATGGTTAGTGGTTGATCGAGAGAAGAGATGGTTGATTCCGAGTGTCATGGCAAAGTGTAACTTGTGTGCTCTTGTGACTATTCTAATGCTATGAAAGGAGAACGGCTTCTTGTCTTGCATTATGGTTGTGTGTGTTCATCATTTAGATGTAAGAGGACTTGAAGATTCAATCTTGAATGCAATAATGCTCTAATAAATTAATGACCAACCTGGGTGAAGAGTTTTGAAAGTGTATATAAAGTGATTGATGGTAGTTAGGTAACTAGTGTTGGTCGAGGATAAACTAGTGTTGGTTAGGGTGAAATAGTCCTTTTTACCAAAAATAGGTAGATCTTCCTAGATTTGGTCATTTTCCAAGTTGGGTCCACTTAGGGAAGTGGATTTCTCATTAGAAAAGTTTAGGAATAAGTCTCATTTAGTTAGTTCAAGTGGTGACTCAAAGACTGGGAGTGATGACTTAGTCATTGTGAGTTAAATGCCCTAGAATGGGTCCAAGGTGAGGTGGATGTGTGAGGATTAAATTAACTTAATTAAAATAATTAAATTAATTAATAACATGAGGATAAATATTAATTCAATTGTAAGTGATTAAATTAATATCAATGTGGGGTAAAGGGGTCATGGCTAGGTGCATGTGTTACATTGATTAATTAAAAGGGGACCAAGGAGAGTGTGACCCAAATTTGGTTTCTACACAAGGAAACATTTGTGAGGATTAATATGATTGTTTTAACAATTTTTTTATGAAATTATTTCCATAAGCAACTTATCAAAAATTCTTAGAGGTATGTTTAAAACTTAAAGGGGTGAGCTTAAAATGAGCACCATCAACTATGAGTTGTATTATAATTGTTCTTGTTGGGTTTTTCTCAACTCGAACCATTTAAGTTTGCATGAATAATTTTGTATTACTCTTCTTTGATTTGTCTTGAGGATTGTTACTGTGATGGAAATAATTATTGGGTGTGACATGTTTCTTGTTGTTAAAAATTGGTAATAAGTAAAATACACTACGGGAATTTGAAGCTTACAGATTCAAAATAAACATGGTTTTTTTATTTTTTTAGCTATATACACGTTCTATTTACATGTATTCCATGAAAGGAATTCATCTCATCCATAACAATCATCTTAACATGAGGTTGATGCTTTTTTATTGGTTTTTTTAGGTTAAAATATGTACGGTTTTTTTATACTCTTTTTCGTAGAAGTATTAAGGACTTTTCTATTTCGTACCTTAGACTCAAATCGTATTTTCATATAACATTAACTCTATCCACTTTGTAGAATTGTGAATACTTATTAATAAGTTACATGAATTTTTATTTCAATCGATGGAGTTGATTTTTCTCTTCTTGATTGATTGATTTATGAAAATGGTTATTTAGTCTAATGATTTGTGTTTTTGGGTTTTGTTTCTTGATATTCTACTACCTTATCTTTAATTGCAATAAGTTGAAATCATAGTTCATATAAGCTCTTTATAGAAGTTGTAAGTTATTGGAGCGATTATGGGAACTCTCCTTCATCATTTAATTGATATACTTATAAGCTTGGGTTAATGAAATTTTAAATTATTAGGATAATGATCCTTCTGTTAATGTGTTTCATTAAGTTAGTATTAACAAGTTTTAGTACCCTTTTTCTAGTAGATTGATTTGATGAAACTCTTGAATGTGTAATTTGTTTGGTTATGAAAGGGGAACTAATGCTTATGAAGCTAACTATGACATCAATTTATTCTTACATTATTTATGATAATGTTAATTTGTGATATTGTAGACTCGGAAATATGAAATAATGGTTGTTTATCATTTTTCCATTCTCTTTGTTTAAGAAAGATATTGTCAACAATTATCTCGGAAAGGAACTTGTTTTCTTCTTTCAAATACTATTTAAAGAAAAACAAGATTGATGAGAGAAGAATGTATTTTGAGTACAAGTTGTATAGTTCAATAGTCTTTATGAATATGAATGTTGTTATGGATTTGTTGAGTCATTAGTTTAAAATGAAGTTATTGTTGTATAGACATAGAGGATTTACTTGATGATTGGAAAGATGTTGTTGGAAACATTGTATGCATCATTAGATCACTTTATTTGCTATTGATTTGTATACTTAATAAGGTACATGTATTATTTAAATTGTATCTTAAGTAAAACCTATGATGTTCAATTGATTCATAATGTAACAACATGATAGATGAGTAGTTAATCTATGTTTGTTCATTTAACTAACCTTATCTATCATTTATCTTTCCTTTAGATGTAGGATGGAGTAGATAAGTGACGTGATTATTATATGTTATACACATGAATTGATCATAGACTATTGATTATATATCCAATTTTAAACCATTGTATTTATTGAAAAGTGAAATGTGATTTCATCATTTTTTTATATGGCAATTTGTTTATTTGTAAAAATTGGGAAACTATTGTAATACTTATGACAAATAAGGATTCATAATTATTGAGTTTAATAAATACATTTATTACTTGTAAACCTTGTATGAGTTGTAATAATGATTTTACATTGTTATTTAATAGTGGTATTTACTTTTGAAATTGATTATAAAATTGTACTTGTTGTAATGATATGATTGTACTTTATGAAAATTATTATCCTTAATTAACAAATGGAAATATTACAATAGTATGTATGAAATCATCATTAATATGTTTAAATAAATGAGATAAATAACGTAGTGGTTTTATGGAAAATGATATAAAGTTATGAAATAATGACATTTCATCTTAAACTTAGTCGTAATGAGATTAATTAAATAATTAATCCATTTAAATAGTACAACTACAAATTATTACATTGATGACAGTTGTACTTTCACAACATCAACATATTTATACATAGTTCTCCAAATAAAATTAACACTATGTCAAACTACGGAATTCTCATAAAACCAAACATCAACATATTGATGTCATAATAGCATAAGTGTTATACTTTAAACTATGAATTAAGATGATAACAAGTATAATGTGATTAATACATTTACGATTATCATCAATCTTAATCAGTCTTAATACTTAATGATTATATCTCTTTCTTAAAGGGATACATAAACATTAGTTAACTAAAATTTTGGAATTAACGATACAATAAAAATTAGTTGGATCATTACAAAAATGAAAGGATGTGGTTAAACTAAACCTATTCCTAATAACAATAATTTAATAGTGATACTATGGGTTGAGATACTTCATAAGATAGTAACTAGTTAAGTTATTATATATCTTGTTCTTAAATGGATAGCTTGACTTAACATCTAAATGATGGATTCCACCTTGTATTAAGATAATGTGTGTTAGTAAAATGTGGACTCTATGTCCCTCCTATTCATTCAATTGAACCTTATCAATACCACCTCGGGATGGCTACGAGAAGGGTAAGAATTATTTAATGATGAATGTCATTAATTAATCATTATTCTCCCCATAGGTGTCCTAAGTTAGGACTGATAATATAATATCAAGCTGAGAGGTGAGCCCTAGATTATATGCCTTCTTAGTACAAGAACTTAAAAGTTTAATTAAAAAAAAATTATCCACATAATCTGTGCACTAATGGGGAAATTTTCATTTAGCTTATGTGTAGTTAAGAAACTAAGCATGCAATGCATAGCTTGAAAATGTTGGCCTAAGTAGTGTACTATTTTATTACACTGTCAATTCACCAAGTTCCTATTTAATTGTGTGAGATGCTGGATGAAACTTAGCTCACTTATTTTTCAGGTGGACACTTAGGAACTACATTATTTCTCATACCTAAATGAATAGGTAAACCAAGTGCATACAAGTTATGCACACTCAGATAGATTGATGATAAAGGGGATCGAGTTAGATATAATTTACCTTTACATCAACACATAGTGATATTGTTATAAGTTGAATTTTAAACTTCATTTATGTTGGATTATAATTTCTTCTAAGTTAAAAACATTAAAGGCATATATGTTGGAAAACACAAGCACTGATATGGGAGGGGCAAATAAGTGCTTCTCAAAACTTTGAAAACTCTTCATAAACTCAGTAATCTATTCAATATTGATCACCATTAACCATGAGGGACTAACGACATCAAAACATGAGAAATTAGTAAGAAAAAACTAATGAAAAAAAGGTTTCATGTGGGAAACCAATCAAGGGAAAAAAAAACCAATTGAAATGAACACACTAGTGTGGAAAAATTGTCTTATAAAGATTACAAAGATTTCATTTTTGAGAATCCACTCAACTTAAAGCTACAACTCCAAAATTTATCTAAGATACTACTTTACCTTTAGAAAGATCTTACTTGCATGGATTATCCAACTCCCAAGAAATTCATTCAAGCTCCTACTTTACCTTTTACAAGCTACAACTTACAAGGAAGCTTCAACTCCCTATTTATTAAGCAACAACTTAGACTTTTAAAATATTTTTGATCACCTTCCTCTAGTTGTCTCACACAACAAATTGTGATCTCCTATTCAACTCCTCTATCTTCTCTTTTCACCCTCCTTCTCACCTTGATTCATATTTTTCTCAACTTCTTAATATCTTGTAAAACATTACCATATAAGGAGTCTTTCACAGAATCATTCTTGTCATGATTTTCTCCTTAGATCACCCAATAAAGTATCTACTCTCTCTTCTATACATATTATTTCAAGAATCACAACCACAAAGGCATATCATATGCTCCTTAATTTTAATTTTTCTTCATATTCTCATTCTACTATAAAACATAGTCATCAATAGCTAATTCTCATACACATTCATACTCTCATATACATAGGGATGACCTTATCTTGTAACACTTACTCTTCAAACTCCTAATACCCTTCACCTCCTTAGTATTTAACTAGTGTAAGGAGTTTGACATGACATCATATATATCCATCATTACACATGTAGACTTTTCAGTTATAAATGCATATCCTTCATGTCTTATTATGACACTTCATATTCCTATTAGGCACTGAAAAACATTTCTTAACTTGATGCTCTCTGATGTAACTGATAAGATTCCATAATGAAATTTGCACACACTGATTGGTAATGGTTCTTCCCTTTCTTTTTCTTCTTCAAAAATTATTCTTTATCTTATAGCTATACTAACCTTTGCACCATGTTTTGGAAGAGTGTTTGAATGTTACATAGGTTCCTCATTGTCATATACATCCTTTACAATTTTGTAAACTCACCAATTTACATTTAAGACACCATTTGAACACATAAGGGTTGCTAGGTTTAAGAACTTCAACATAGTTTGAAAAATTAGATAAGGAGGTACAACTTCGAACATATCATGCCTTGTAATCAAGAAGGGAAACACTTTAGGATTTCCTTGTCAGCATCTCATGTATGATACCTATACAATTAAAAAATCAACACATGATTTCACACACACACGTAGCCTCCTGATTTCATGCTGAGATAACTGAAATGTGATGAATGGAATCATATCATGGTAGATGGATAAAGTATATATGGGTTAGGTGGGAATGGAGATAAAAATTCAAGGAAATTGAATGTTCTCAATAGGAATAATGGGGATTTTTTTGTTGAGAGAAATTAATTCTTGTCTCACTATTTCAGAGGTGATGTTATGATCAAGAATGATCGCAGTGCATAGGTCGGTGTCAATATTAGTATAACCAAATAAAACATGATTTGGTTGTGGACCACAATGGAACCGCACTTCATTTTCTATAAGTTCCTCTCTAAAGAGGGTCATAATGATGTGATGAAATGGTGAGGTAAGGAAAAATTAAGGGTTTTGGGACCTAATCCTATCTACCAGTCAACCCAATACTCTTCAATGAGTTTTTCTTCTTCTTTCAGGGAAATTATTTGGTCGATAATATTAGGAGGCACGGACGTGGCTCGAAAACTAGCTCGCATAAGATTTGGTCAATGTTAATCTTTTTTCACTTAATGTTCAATTATCTAATAGGTGGGTCAAATATTTGGATGTGTTTTTGCGGTGGGCCTAGAATGGTCATGTGGGTGCTAAAACAAAATAAATGGAAATAAACAAGCAAACTAAGATCCAAAAGGGTTGATGGCTAAGATTTGGTAGCCTAAGCCACTAAAGAAGTAGAAGTTGTGTTCTTTCCAATCTATATTACTTTAATTCCTACCTTTGAATAAATGAAACAAACAAACTCAAATTAAATTAAATAAAGTTAGTTTCCCATTTTGACTAACTAAGTTTAATTTGCAAGAATTCAATTAAAGTAAATAAAAAAAACTAACTATTTTTGGTATTTTCAATGAATATTTAAATAAATAAATGAAATAAATATACTTTTAACTTCTAATCTATGTTTTTGTTCTTTTCTATTTATTGGGAATTAAGTGAAATAAATATTCAAACAAATAAACTAATTAAAAAAATAATCTACTTCTATGCTAAATTAAATTAAACAAGGAATATCTAAATGTGGATACACCTCTCATTGCAAGTTGTGAAGCTAAATATAACTCACTGGAAAATTATTTTAATTCTTAGTTATGGATATATAACTTCTCTTAATTGCTTCACCTCATAATCATGGGAAGAAATAAGAATTCTCAGAAGCAATTTCTTCTTCCCCTGAGCCTTCCCCAGTAAAACAAATGAAATGCATAGACAAGGATAATAATGAACAACTAAAATAACATGCATAGAAAAGGAAGCTTCCTCAAGTTTCTTTCCCTTGCAGATCCACAAGGATAAGTAGGGAAGAATATTTCCATGGAATATTTTTCATACACATACAAACTGGAAATGAAGAAATGAAACACACGAGATATTTTAAACAAAGAAATGAAGAAATTATTTCACAGAACCTTCCTCCAAATTATTTCTTGGGAAGATCCATAGGGATAAACTGATAAGAAAATATCAATGGAAATATTTTTACTAACAATAGAGAAATGACAAATTCTATTTTATTAAAATAAATTTATTCAACAAAAATATTTTTTTGAAATGAAATCTTTGAAAGAATTATAAATTCACCCCCAACCTGGATATTGTAGAACTATAAAAACTTCCAAGTATGGTGATGATTTATTTGATCTCATCATCTTCCTTTCTAGATATTAGAGTCTAATTGATCTAGAGAACAAAGTTAGCTGGTTGTAGAAAAATGATAGGGAAGAAGTCTAGAACACTTGGAAATTAAGAAGTGCCAAATCATCCTAAGAAGGGGCAATCAATATTCTAATAATAGTAAACAGAGAAGAGGAGTTGCATACATATCCAAAAATACATAAATAATGTAAAATGGTCAAGAAATGGGTGAGAAGGAAACTCACAAACTTGAGACATGCATACAGAAAAAATAGTTTAGATTCTCAGATTAATGCACATGAAACTACTAGTCTACGTAGACTGGTAGTTATGGGACCACCACACTAGTTACGTAACCGCCGGTATAGGTAGACCAGCGGTTACATAACCACCATGGAAATTAAGTGACTTAAAGTCATGATGACCTCGCAACAAGCATAAAATGGATCGAAAAGATAGAAAAATCTAAGACAAGGATAAGTAAAGAAAAATAAACATGCTAAGAGAAAGGGGAAAGGATATGGACTTCATTGTTTTTTCTAGAAAAGAGAAAATCATCATCAAATACTTCTACCTTACCAACAACATGGAATCTAAGAAATTTTGGGGGTGTATATAATACGCCCCAAAAAATCATTTAATCCATGAATGGGAGTAAAATATGAATTCTAAGTATGACACCCCAAATGGGGAAATATAAATTATACCTTAACTTTCGGTGTGTTGAAACCACACCAATCCAATGTTCTCGCCAATTGTAAAATAGATATAGGAATCAAGTGCATATATAAAATATGATGAGAAAAATATTCTAAAAAACAAAATGACAAGATTGTGTACTATATCCTTGAGGGTGAGAAATATACGATCCAACACACCGATCCGAAATACACTTACTCAAGGAGATATTAATATATGAGTCTCTACTAATTTTTAAAATCATTTTTACTCACCCTATTAGCTATTTTTAGAGCTTTGGATTACCTATGACTATTTCATGTGAGATTATAGCCTAATTGAAGAGCATTCAGAGATGATGGTAGTGCAACCAATGGCAACAATAGAGGTGCACAAATAGGTGAGTTATATGCACTCTTTTTTTACCCTAAAATATAGGATTTGTTTGAAAATATTCATAGGGGATGATTTTTAATAATTTTGTAGTAAAAACGATCATAAGGGGGTTTTATCTAGGACATGTCTTTCATTTGAGAAATTTTGATATATTTTTTATGTTTTTACAAATTTTAGGCCTTAGGGTATGGCCCAATTTTTAGGGAAAGACCACCGTAATGATTACGTAATGACTTCTTTGTGCAAAGTGGTGGTTATGTAACTTCCATGGTGGTTACGTAACCACCATTTGAGGAGAGTGGCGATTACGCAACCGCCATGATTCTTTTGCAACCATCGTGGTGGTTGTGTAACAACCACTCTGCTTAGAGCATAGGTTATGTAATAAAGTCATGAATTTTTACCAATGATGGACTTAGTATGCAATTTTTGGTTTTTGTTTGTATTTATATTGTTTTTTGAGCTTTATTCACTTATGAGGTTGTAACTTTCTCTTTTCTTGTTGTTTATGAATATATGGAGGTTACATTAGGTGGAGTAGATCTTGTGAGTAGGATTGGTTTCCTAGATCATTCAAGGACTAACCCATGTAGAGAGGGGTTTTTAAAGAAGGATATCCTTTGGAGGATTTCTCAAACACAACTCGTTGCTCCCACAAGACACCTCCTTTGTGATTTTTCGAGTTAGTGGGATGTATCTTTGGAACACTTTCTCGGTTAGTTTGGGGTTAGAGGTAATTGGACTATCACCTTGTAGGACATTTATTGGACCCTCGAGTTCTTATCATAGACAATAAGTTGACAATGAAGAGTTCCAGTTCAAATTTTGAGGCCTGTAGTTGGGATAGTTATTTTGTCAATGCACTCGCACCTAATACTAGTGTTAAGTAGGGGGTTAGATTGGTTATAGTTGACACCTCCCCTTTCCCTACTCTACGTAAGGTTATCATTTGTATTTCAGCTTCACATCTAATCAAGGACATGAGGAGAAATGTTCTTTTTCTAATGGGATCATATTATCTAGATCATTGTATAACATCGTAAATTTTATGCTTGGGGAATGGATATATTGGGGACTACATACCATTATCTTTATAGGATTGTCATATTAGGGATAAATCACTTATACATCCTACTCTAGTGGTGTCTTGGGTATACAAGTTGTTGATCCCCTATAAGAAGGGATTTGGGATACCAGATCCCAAAGATATTAGGGTAGCTCAATGGGTCCATATGGCTCCACTTAAAAGCCCATCTCGGTTAGTTTCTACATTGACTATAGCAAACATGATTCGCCGCAGCCATGTCATGATATGTCTAGTATATGGGGTCAGGTGGGGATTACCTTGACCAAATTTGGACTAAGTTTTAAGCGATTGACAGAGTATCATAGTAGAGACCCATCTAGCGCTCGGGGTACCCCATTAGTTTGGGTTACCTTATATAAATGCTCTTCCTATAGTGGCCATAGTTTATAGGGGTATACAAGAGGTGAGAGCCACCTAGAGGGACGGCACGGTGAATCGTAACTACATATGGGATTCTTATTAGCACACCATGGGCCAAAACAAATCTAGTTATTACGGCACCGAGTTAGGACCGAGGCCAATATTTCATATTGGTGCAGGCCCCATATAGAGTGATGAGGAGGAGGTCAAGGGAGAGTTGGGATCAAAGGAGGAGACAAATTCGAGTGGAAGGGGATAGGATATTCCTTAGTATCTACTAGAGATGAGGTGGAGGAGGAGGAGGAGTCCATATTCCCTAAGGAGATAGAGGATGCATTTGTGCATCCACAACGCATGAAGGAATAGGTCGCACAAGCTCCAAAGCAATGACACCTATTGTTCATCCAAGTTAGATGAATGGAGATCTAAGTTGGAAAAACAAACTTCTTCTCCCTTTACTTGCTATATTAGTAATCACTTAGACATTACACCTATCTTCCTTTTTTATCTTACTATTTCTAACTCGTCATTATTGGATTTCCCTTTGTAGCCACGGCTAGTGGATGACGTGACCTTATTCAACGTGCGAACCTATACATGTTCACAATCCATATGGGGAAGACTAGAGAGATGTTACTTGTGTACTCGGACACCCAACACTATTCATTCATCACATTAACATATCTATGTTAGCTTGAAATGCCATAAAGGAGATGACTCTATTGAGGACCTAGATTACTATTCATGAGGACCAAGAGAGGTGGTGGTGAGGACACTCATGTAACGGGGCTACTACTACTGGTCGCTCACCTAGGAAGTCACATGGACACTCACACATATTGACGAGACATGATGCTCCCGTGCTACAGAGAACTGATCTCACCATAGGAGGCATAGTAGGATCCCTCACCTTGCCCCTTTGTAGGGATCCAAGATTGAGGATAGGCCTAGGGATTTTATGATTTTGAGACATTTTTTGGATATGTATATCAATATTTATATATTTTGAACTCATAGTGATATTTTTACCACTACTTACTCTTTAGTGTGATGGTATTGTACACAAGAAACTTGATAGATTATACATATTGACATCATTTTAGTTCGAGTCCTTTCATAAGAGTTAATATCATTTTGGTTCATCTCATTTGTGTACTCTTATATGATTAAGAGTTTTCATTGTTTTTTTATGTTTTTGAATGCATTTTATGGGTGATAATAATGAGATAATGTGATAAACAAAATGAAATGCATATGATTATGAGTATCGAAACAAACTATAATTATGAAACATTAATTTTCAAGTGACTCTTTGCATTTCTATTTTATTGGAAAAATGTGTTGAATCTGGTATGATGATAAGATAATCTCAATTCATTCTTAACTCTAAGAAACTAATAATATGTGAGGGCTCACCTATGAGAGCCATGAAGAACGTGAGATATGTCTTGAAGAATGTGAATGAGAATTACCAAGAGACAAGAACTTTGACAAGGATTTATTCAGAAACCTATAACCCAACCCCAACCAAGATTAACTTAACCAATTTGAAATGATTTTTTTACAAGTCCTAACTATACTTAGATCCATGGATGTCCTATTGATTGATAAGATATGGTTTTAAAGAATAATTATCTCTCTTAACATATACATCTAAATCATTTTTGGGGAATTTTTAAAAATAAGTAATATTTGTTTGTTTATTTTCAACTTAGTGATTTATCAATATGACCCCCTACATCTTACCCCATACTACAAGTGAGAAGCATGGGCTCATCTTTGAAGGTTTGTAGGGACAAGAAGTGTAGTTATTTGTGATGAAATAATTTTGTGTTTATTTTTTATTTATCTTTTTATTTTGTTTTTGTTTTTATGACTTGACCTTGAGTTGTTCTTTTTGGGAAGAAAATCGTGCCCCTAATCTCAACCCCATACAACTATTATAATTTGAGGAGCCAACACCAAATATTGATATGGGAAAACAAGAGTTTCGGGTGAAATGTTTAGAATTTTTGTTATAGAGATATTTTTAGGGAAATATTTATCATCAAAAATATTCTAGTGAAGACCATGGGTAAGAAACACTCAAATCATAAGAAATCATGGAGAATATTTGAGTATATAAGTCCTTATAAAGAAATGTCAAAAAAATCTCTTATATTAAAGTAATAAGAAAGATTTAATTGTTAGAATTTTTGGAAAAAATTGTGAAGTAGGTATGATTGGGAGATTCACCAATGTTTGAAAGTCAAAGGATTACTTGAACAATATGTTTCTATTTTAAAATTTAGACAACATGATAATACAAATAACAATAAAATGTGAATACAAGTGGGGATAGTGTGGAAATGTGAATTATTATGCATATAAACAATTGAGGTGAGGTGAATTAATGGATTTGCTAAATGATTCACCCTCAAAGAGTACACAGAAAAAATACACCATTTTTATAGTCTTCCATTACTTGATAAGGCCCCAACCATTTTGGTCTAAATTTTCTACCTTTAATTAATTTTTTTGTCAATTCGGATATCAAATCTTGACACAAGGTCTTCTACCTAGATTTATCATTCATAGACCTATTTATTGTACTATCGACACATTCTATCTACATATAATCGATGATGTTGTTCACCTGTAACTTCCATTCATCAAGACTTTCCAACTTAGCTAGTCACACGTCTCAAGACGTATCTTCGTCAATAATTATTTATAAACATGTGAAGACTTGGTAATTCTACCTCTAGCAATTAGACTGCTCAAAGATGAAAACTAAAGAGAAAGGGGTTTCCCCATCATATTTGGAATAGAAGTCCTATAATCCCACATGGAAATAAAAATCTTTAAGTGTGAATATATTTTATTCTCTTTAAATTTTTAAGAAGAATGGACTTCAAAGTATTATTAGTCACCTCATCATGTATGTTGGTGGAGGGTAGTATAAAGAGGATGTGTGGTGAGATATTTTAAATTGAGCACATAAATCATGCACCTCTTCATTATTGAAAGGCATCCCATTATCTAAAATTATAACATGGGGTACATCATACATACATATGATTTGATTCAAAATGAACTTAGCGATAATTGATCTAGGTACTATGGTTAGAGGCATGGCCTCAACCCATTTTGTGAAGTATTTTGTGGCTATGATGATGAATTTGTGGCCATTTGAGGATGAGGGAGATAACATACCTATAAAATAAAATCCCTAGGTAGAGAAGGGCCAAGGTTTCGCTATCGATTATAGAGCTTGTGCTGAGAATTTGTATAGCATGTGAGAACTCGGACACTTTTCACACTTTCATACATACTCTACAACATCGTGTTCTAATGTGGGGCAGAAATATCCCATTCGATGAATATTGCAAGTGGTCAAATTCCCTCCAAAATATCCATAATAAATTCCACTTTGTGGGGTTCAAAAGGAATATTTTCTTCTTCTTCTTCATCAATTCATTCAGTCACATGCCATCAAAATCCCTACAAAAGAGAACTTCTACAATCACATATTTTGCAGCTATGGCACATAGTTATCACCTTTTTGTAAGTTGTATCCCTAAGGATATTTCTGATCTACTATGTGGTTTATTATGTATACGATAAACACAAGGAAATAGAGGTACTTTCTTCTATATGATAAATGCATTCATCGGTGAAGTCTAAGTAAACTTTCTATATATAATCTATTAGGTTGTCATCTAACCAATTTGTAATGATTTGTCTTGTAATAGACTTGATTAATAAAGGTAAGATTGAATTCTCCCATTAATGTGATAAACCTATGTTCCTTTTTAGACAAGGTTTTTTGAGTCAGAACATACACAACTATTCTACTTTAATAATTACCTAGTTTATTTGTTGAGCATGTAATGCCTCAACCTCTTAGTTGCGAACACAATGGATAAACACTCTTTCTTTGCAAGGATATACCATTTTTCATAGTAAATAAATGTATGACTAATGAAATAGATGGAATTTTTACAACCACCATTGTCTTCATGTGCCAACATGCATGTAATCAAGACATCTTTGGCTCGAGTATACAAAATCATAGGATGATCAACTTTAGGCAGCATGAGTGTCATTGGAGACATGAGAAAGAGCTTGACTGACTCAAATGTGTTATGACATTAATTGGTCCATTCCTTAGAAAAAAATTCAGTAAAACCCCATTGATAAGATAGAAAACATATGTTAGATTAGGAACAAATCTATTAATTTCCCCAAGTTTACCCAAAAAGGGCCTAATACCAGACTCATCGATGGAGGATTCATTTTAAGACTTGACTAAATCTTCATAATCCCTTTAGAAAACATGATGTAGCCTAATAACTTACCTCCAGTGACTCCAAACACACATTTCTCTAGATTTAAGGTAATGTCGTATTTGATTATACATGAGAGAATGATCTCAAGGACTTTATGGTGGTTTCCTCACTTCTTATCTTTCTCTAAGATATCATCAACTTATGTTTCCACAATCTCATGAATGAGATCATGGAATATGTAAGTCATATTGCATTGATAAATAGTTCCAGTGTTCTTCATACCAAACAACATAATGGCATAGCAGTGAAGGTTCCCAAGAAATGGAAAAGGTAGTCCTCATCGATCTTCCTCATATGTCCTTATCTATTTGTACTTGGATAACTCATCCATAAGGGATAACAAATCATAACCATCTATCACATCAATAATTATATTAATAGATGGTAATGGGAATTCATCCTTGGGGAAATCTTTGTTTATGTCCCTAAAGTTAATACTGATTTTTATCTTTCCATTTTTTTTTAGAATCGAGATGATTTTTGATAGCCACATAGAATAGTCCACTGGATTTATGAACCCTACATGAAGAATTTTTATCACTTCCTCGTGAACCATTAAAGTAACCTTGGGTTTCATGGGTCTCAATTTTTGTTTTACAGTGCTTAGCTTCAATTTTTTTATGAATTTATGAACCACTACAATGGGAGCAACACCCTTCATATCTTTATAACTAAAATCAAAGGATTTATAATGTTATTTTAGTACCTTTGTATGCTCTTATATTTCTTTGGGTGAAAATGAAGAACCAAGATTCATAATCTTAGGTTATTCCTTTATCCCTATGTTGATATCTATAGTGCTGTTGACAATTATCTTTGCAGATGAACCATCAAAGTCATGGGATACCTTAGGGATGTGGGACATTCCCCCTAAGATAACCTCCAGGTTTTATAGAAGCTGGCTCTTCTATGTTGGTGTGAGGTAAGGGTTAGAAGAAAAATTTAAAAACAGTACAAAACTAACTAAGGTGATACGCCGAACTTATTTTAAAAGGTACAGAGATAGATTCTAAAAAACTGTTAGAATAGTCGAAGAGTGTTTAGCATGGTCTACTATTTTATAAGTATCTTGAATTATCAAAGGTTGAGAAGGTGTAAAACATAATATATGTAGATGATAGATGCATATAGAAAACCCAAGGGCATATAGCACGATAGATATTCAACATTTATCTAAAAACTACCAACAATAATGGATGAAGGATGCAAACTATTGAGAGATAAAATGCATAGAACAAGAGCCCTTTATTCATAGAGAAAATAATACATAAGGCCGATATGGCACAAATTACAAATTTCTTCTACAATAGAGCCTTGTTAAGGCTAGAAAACACAATAACTAAGCCTAAAATTATCTTTCATAGTTCTGGTGTATTTCTTTTTTCTATCTATCCCTTTTTTGTTTATGGATCAGAAAATTCCTTTATAGACCCCCTTGGCTCTTGTTTCAATGTCCAAAATCAAATCTTCCACCACCAGCATTCAATTTTCCTACAAAATCTTTCATTTTTGGGCAAGATCTCAACTACATATTTATGATCACCTTTAATTCGTCTAACTCCCAAGCCTTTCACTCCTTTGGTTGGTGATGATTCTTCCCTACCACATGGAGGTCATGTGCTTTGCCGAGGGCCTTTCTTGGGGCTTTTATCTAAACCTACACCAAGGTTATGCCTGGATGATCTTGCACAGTTTGAAAATGTTCATTTTCTCTCTTTATTTGAAATTTCACCCGGGTGACACGTGGAGACCCTGTGTGTGTTTTTACTATATCTTTGACTTTTTAATCCACCTAGGTAATTTTATCATGCCTAAGACACATGGGTAGTGTGACGTAAGTTTGAGAACATTCCTTTCTCCACATTATGCCCCGAGTGTGCCAAAGGGACACGTGGATATCTTCCGCATTCAACTCCATACTTAGCTGAATTTGGGTGCAAAAAAACAAAACAAAAATAAATAGGGCTAGGGCGACAAAAAATAATGGCTAGTAAAAGAGCCTCACACAAAAACCTCTATAGATCCTTCTATCAAAGAGGCATTCCCTTCTTCGAATTTAGGAGGAGTTAACTCCGGAGGTTCCTTTTCCACTTCATAAACATCTAGATCTCTAGAAGAAGAATAATATATTATTCTATCTAGATCTCTAGAAGAAGAGGGGTGAGGGACAAGAGAAAAACCCCTCTTTTGATGTATGATATGAATATTCGTATAAGAATGTAAGAATCCTAATATTACTTCATCATTTTCAGAAACATATAATGTAATAGGCTCATTTTTGGTTTCCACGTATGCTAGAATAACATTGTTAAGCATCTTGCAGACTAAAGGTTTGTCTTAGATTGAGATAGTAAAATATTTTTCTGTTAACTCCTCACTAGGGTAGAAATGGGAATAATAAGTAGTTATAGAATTGGAAAGATGGTTTTTCTCTCAAGGAAATTTTTTTATAGAGACGAAATTAGAATCCTTGCACAACTCACAAACTATAGATTTGTAAATTTTGAGGTGTTCATCTCTAGTCTCATAAATCTCTCGAGAGTTGGTTTCTAATGAGTTACATGCCTCCTAATACTCGATGTTATGTACTCCCATCCTCTTGGCTACAATGATACCAAGAGGTAGAGATTTGTACTCATCTCCATTTTTAGTACACTCAAAATTTAATTTAAAGGAAAAGGGAATGACTCTCCCTTCTAGAGAAGTAAGAATTGTCCCTACCCTTGGACCATAGAAACATCTTTCTATATCATAATTGAGGGTCCAACAGTTGTTAAGAAAAATAGATGTTTTATTTTTTAGAGTCTTCTTCCTAGACCTTAGAAACCTCAACCATACACACTTCTTTGAAGCCATCGGCTGGAAGAAAGGCTAACCTAAGAGCATTTCCAAATCCTTGAGAGTTTAATGGGAGAAATATTGGAAAATAGTTCTCTAAATTTTTCACTATGTTGTTGTTCTATTTGAAACAGTCTCTACTACAATAGTCTTATTTTCACTAATGTCTAACCCTTCAATCATTTTTGGTGATTCTAATTCATTTTTTAGAACTAGCTTTAATGTAGAATCTAGGCCCTTGGAAGGAAGAGGATTATTCAATTAGTGAGCTGGGATTTTAAACTCACAATGAACCCCATGTTTCTTCTAAAGATTCACTAGGTGAATGTCAAAGGGTTTCGGATCACCTTGAGATGCAAAGACTTTACCTAAATGAAGAAATATTACTTCCTAAAACAACATAGATGGAATAGCCTTCATTATATAAATCCATCATCTATCAAGGATCATATTATAGTTAGTTTCTCTTCCTATAATATAAAACTCAGTTATAATTTTTTTGGCCCAAGAGTAATGGGGATAACTATAGTCTCGATGGATGTGGTTTTAAGGCTATCATAGCCTCGTAGTGTGTTTCTAGTAGAGTTAAAAAAATCTTCATAAACTAACTTATATAAGAAGGAAAACAGGACAATTTTAATGGCATCTATATCACCAATCATTGCCCTCTTTCCATAATTTGGATAATTCCATACTTAAAAATACAATGCAAGATTGCCTCTTTGTGTTAACTCAAAGCATCCATAGACATCTTACTAATCTCGAACACAATTTCAATATCTCTCTTGTGTTGTCCTGGAGGGTAGACTTTAATTTCTATATGGTTAATTTTTTTCTCTATAAGAGGTGTGACATGTACTAGATGACCAAGGCTTGGAGCTTCTAATAATTCATTTTGGTGTGCTGGATAAATCTTCAAAAAATCTAAAAATTAAATGCGAGAAAAGATCTTGGTGAGATCTGTGATTAAAATGTAAGCTCCCACTAGTTTGGGAATCACTAGTGAATCATATTATACCGAAGGATACATGGGTATAGGATGCAACATGCACTCGTGAGTATGGGTAGATGCATTAACTTCAAGTTTTGTTTATATCTAAACTAAGACTATGATTTTAGTTTGATTCCTCTTATCCAAGTTAGGAGCAACTCAGGGATCAACATATGTCAAGGTTTCTTGATTATGGGTTCCTATAAGAATAAATTTTTAGCACCCTAGGGATGATTTTTCTCATTTTCGAGGCATTTAGGAAAGGATCTCTATAAATCCTTAGGATAGAATTTTGTAGAGTGACAGGTCTTGTATGGGTACCTTGTGAAGATATAGGTTTTTCCAAGAACATTTAAATGAAGAGATGCCTTTGATATTCAAGGATCCATTAAATGAAATTTTTACAATCCCTACAAGTTTAAGCATCATGGCCTATCACTCTATAGAACCCATAATATATATTGGGATCAAAATCTCTAGGTATTTGTTTTTGGTTTTGTTATGGTCCATACTTTTGATTTTGATTTTGATATTGATTGTTGTAGTTAACTTTCGGAGGCCTTTGACCTTGATTTTGGTATTGGTTTAGGCCATGGATCTAAACTTGCTAAGAATGAGGCTGACTAAAATCAACCACATTAATAGATGGAGCAAGAATTTTGTTCCTTTGGTTTGTCAAATTTACATTTTGTTTTTGATATTGTTAGTGTTCGCAACATTTTGCTTCTTATGTTTATCAATAATGCCATCTATTGTTATACCATGGTTTCGATTCGGGACTTTGGGTCCTTCATTATTGTTTGAACTCGAAAATTAATTTCTACATCTGCAGGTATCTCTTGGTTTTTGTCACCCCGACCCTTTTGTTTTTGGCGTTCCTTGTTCCTTGAAGCATGATTTTGGTTAAGTATGGAGCCAAGTGTGGAAGGTATCCACGTGTCTCTTTGGTGCATGTTGGAGGAAGCACAAATATTTGAGATCTTCTAATCGAGTGCATAGCCTCCACATGGTGAAGGCACACCAACATAGCCTGAATGGGCTGAAAATTCAAAAGAGAAGGAGATGAGCCCATAGAGCACCACATGTTTCGCCCAGGCACAACTCCAAAGGGAGAAAATAGAAGGCAGACCCAAATCAACATACAACCTCTATGTGTCACTCAAATAAGTTATCACCATCCGTAAAGCCTACCCAAAAATCAAAAGGACTCACATTTGGTAGATTGAATGCAATCCCGAGTCCTAAAGTGAGAATTTGATATCTCTTGCATGGGTCAAAGATCAAGAAGATGAATAACTAAATGCAGATGGTGAATATCATGATGATAGACACATTAGACCATGAGCCGTAGAGTCTATATAAGAGATTCCATGAACCAAGTAAGAGTGATATAGAGGAGAAATTGTTTAAAAAGCTCCAGAGGGTTTTTAGTTTCAGTAGTTTGTGTTTATCAGCCTTAATAAGGCTCTGTTGTAAATAAGAACTATAATTTTTGTTGTTATCGGAATTATTTAGTATTCTCTCTATAATTAAAGGGTTCTTGTTCTATGCACAAAGGATTCACAATACTCGAATCTTTATTTCCTTATGTATGATTTTATTTAACTCTCCATATATATGTTTTAGTTTCTACCATGTTATACGCCCTTATATTATTTTACATTCATCTACCCATTTGCATGGTTATGTTTTAGTCCTCTCTAGCCTTAGATAATATTGAATCTTTCTAAAAATAGGTTAATCATGCTCAATTCTCTTTAACTTATTTTGTTGTGGTTTGGGTATGTATCTCTATGCTTTATAGTAAATCTTGGTGCATCACCTTAGATTAGGATTTGTAGTTATTTAGTTTCCTTTCTAACCCTTATCTCAACACTTGAAGAGAAGATCCAACTTCTATAAAATCTGGAGGTTATCTTAGGGGCCAAGTCCCACGTCTCTAAGATTTCCCATGACTTTGATGGTTCATCTACAAAGATAATCATCAATAGTTTTCTGACATGCCCTGGTGGGACTAATCTAAAGCTTGATCAAGAGGCACATGAGTGCTTATTTCAGTGGGAAAAGAGCCATAAGGATATCCTAGAGTATTTCTTATTCATGAGAAGGATACAAACATAGTCAAGAGTAAGAGAAGAAGGCATATTTGAGTACTTGTAGCTATCCCCTGGTTGAGGAAGAAGAGGAAGGTAGATCCAAAGATCTCCATCTCCTCCGAACTAAACTCTTTCAACACCTCTTCCTGGGAGGCCCTTCTCACAATCTACTAGAGTCCTCAGACCTATCAAAATGGCCCATCAATAGCCTCAGCCTCTGAGGTAGTTCATCCCATGGAATCAAGGGAGTCCACTTATTACACCAATACATCCAGCAACATGGAACCCTATTCCAGAAAATGTAATGAAATCACTACCCAAGTTCAGTGGTGAAGACTTTAAGACTCTAGAGGAACATCTCCAAGATGTCACAGAGATATGTGCAGTACATTTCATCATAAAACAAGATATATCCTTGAGACTTATGACAGCCTCATTCAAAGGAAAATCTCTTGATTGGTACAGATCCTTAACTCCTAATTCTATTGGTACCTGGGATGAGCTTGGAAATGTAATTTTTCAATATTCTATGAAAAGGGAGATAGATATTCACTTCTTCAATAACTAATCAACATCAAGAGTATCTGCAAGAGCTTCCGACCGACTTCAATACTAGATTCTATAATACATGGAAAATAATTCTAGTTCAAGCATAGCCACCTGTAGGTATGGTTATTGTTTTCTATTTAAAATATTTGAACTCAAATATCTTTTTCGTGATTCATTAATTGGTAAGAGATTATTTTCCACAAGAATATGATATTGTGGTCCAAGTGAGAACAATTTGATAGATGTTGGTAAACTTCCCCCAAGGTTTCTTTTCCCAAGATATCCAGAGATATCCCCACTTCCCAGCACAGACCTCAAGCTCGACCCAAACTCCTACATCCATATATAGTTACCCATCCCCTCAAGGATTTTTCACCCCGCAGTAGCATCATCATCTTCCCGGAGATAGAAGAAATGAAAAATATCCTTAGGAGCTTCTCTCAATGAGATAGTTAACCTCAAGAGGAATCAAGGTGCTTACCCCAGAAAAAATTATCAAGGCTACCAAGGAAATAATCCCACTTACTCTCCACAATATCAAAATTCCCAGAGACCACTTCCGGCCCAACCTTCTAACCAAATTTTCCCAGTCCCGACACCGCTCCAGACTCTCCCACCTAATAAGGGGAGAGAAATGATTCTAGGATAGAACAATTTGGTAGAAGACCCCAATGCTTGGTGCTTTCCTTACAACACCCCTCATATGCCAAGATATTTCCCTCAAGGGAATCTACAAAAAAGGTAGTAGAGAAAAGGGAAATGGAGGGTTTTGAGGTCAACGAAGGCAGACCATACCAGTCCCAAGGAATCCAAAATGTGGCCCTTGTTGTGCAGATGTAAGGAATGTCCCTGGAACAAGAAGTAGAGATTTATCTTGAACACGTATTTTTCTCTTGGATCAAAGGAGAGGAGTTTGTATTCACAAATGAAGTTTCTACTTCAAATATAGTATAATCAAATTACAACACTTAGTTCAAGAGGTGAATGATGGAAGCCACAAGTCCAGTTCCTACGAAAACAAATGATGTAGGAAGAGGGCCTCCGACATTCATTGCTCCTTCAACCATAGTCATACAAGAGATCCCGACAACAACTTAGAATAAAAATACCTTCTATCTAGTGGTAGAAAGGCCAAAATATTATCAAGTCCCCAAGGTACAATCACTCGGCCCATGAATGTAGTAGAGAAACTCAAGAAAGCACCAACCAATGTATCCTTGTGGGATATCTTGGGCATTCCAGAACAAAAGGAATTGTTGCAAGAGGCATTAAAATCCAAAGATGAGCTCAAGCGTGAGCAGAAGGTTAAAGAACAACTTGGAGAAAATCAAGCTCTAAAAGATTCAAAGTGTTGATGAATCGAGAAAGGTGAAATACATAAAATGAGATCCCAACCCTTCTTTATGAATCTTATTATTAGTAAGAATTTATGACATAATTCCATGATATATTTTCACGTAAAGCACAACAATGATGCCTAAAGTAATAGCAGATTCCTTGGGAATAAAATATGAACCCTTGAGGAAAGGATTCATGCAGTTGGATGGAAAATCAATTCAAACCATCGATTCATCGAGGTCTCCCATTACAAATCTATTCTTTCCCAAACATAATAGTTCTGTAGGACATAGTAGTGATTGATGTATCACCAATCTTCAGACTATGTCCATCCCATGACTTCACAGGAAAAATTTGGGGCTATGTGTCTTTTGACTTGTCATATATTATTCTATGGAATTAATATGGGTCCAAAATGAAGGTGTTATTAGAGCCTCTCATGGAAGAGAATATCATGATTAGGCATCCTCATGTTTTTAAGCCTCACACACCATGATCACTAGAGAAGAAGAGTCATACATAGAAGAGGGTGACCATCAAAGTGGAAGCTATCTGGTTGACCTATCGCCAAGGGATCCCTTTGGAAATTTTGACTCCACTAGATTGGGCACTTATGTGATTTTTGATGAAAACACCAACATTCCAAAGATCATGAAAGAGGATAATAAAAGTGAAAATAATCCCACAAAGGATCCACAGATATGGACTTTGCACTTTGATGGTGCTAGAAGCATAAATGGCTCTAGAGCCGGTATCTTCTTAACTCCACCAAGTAGAAGAAAGATACTCCAATATTTCCATTTCCAATTCACTTGCACCAGTAATGAAGTGGAGTATGAAGCCTTAGTGCATGGTTTGACCTTGGTGTGCAAGGAAGGTATAAAGCAACTGAGAGTCTTTGGAGACTCTGAGTTAGTGGTAACATAGGTCAAGAACACTACTACGAAAGGAACCCAAGAATGAGGTCTTACCGACATAGGGTATGGGATCTTATTAAAGACTTTGAAGCCTTTGATATCAAGGTTATCCCTTAGGACCAAAACATAGAGGTAGACAGGATGGCTCAGATCGGATTGCAGTTTGATCCCACCAAATATCTACTAGAGAAAAAGGATGTAGTAAAGTTGATCATCCACCCCTCTATACCTAACAATATATACCATTGGTAAGTCTTTGAGAGTGACTAGCAGATATTGCTTTTCTTGCATCAATCAAGAATTCGCAGACCAACTCCAACCAAAAATTGAAGAAGCATATGGAGATCAAGTTATTCAACTTAGAATGAACAAGCTTCTAAGAGGGCTGATAACATTAGAGAATCTCTTTAATACCAATGATGCTAACACAAATAGGAGAAAGTTCATTATGGTCAAAGAATATTATGTTGAAATAGAAGTAGCTCACGGAAGGAAGTTAAAAGTAGGGAAATGAGTCACCCAACAAGAAAGAGAAAGGCTTGTGGCTTTATGCCATAAATATGATAAGGTGGTGGCCTAGACTTATGATGACCTACATGGTTATAAAAAATATATCATTCAACATACCATTGATTTGGAGAAATGAACAAATCATGTGCATCAAAAGTAGAGGCTAGTGAACCCAAAAATAGAATCTCTCATGGCTGAGGAGCTTAGGAAGCTCTTAGAAGCCAAAATAATCTTTCCAATCAAGCATTCCACATGGGTGTCTAACCTGGTTCCTGTGAGGAAGAAAAATGGTGAGATCAGACTTTGTGTGGATTTTAGAGATCTAAATAAGGTATCTCTTAAGGATCACTACCCCTTGCCTTCCATGGAGCAAATATTACAAATGGTGGCAGGTTCAAAAATATTTTCTCTACTAGATGGTTTTTTGGGCTATAATCAAATATGGCTCGTGGAAGAAGATCAACATAATACCACCTTCACAATGAAGTGGGAACCTTCGCATATGCAAAGATGCCATTTGGACTCACCAATGTTGGGTCAACCTTCTAAAGAGCCATGGATGTTGCATTTGGAGAGCTTATCAACAAAGTGATTCTGATATACTTGGATGATCTCATGGTGTTCACTAAAAATGGAGAGGATCATTTTGATGCACTAGAGGTTGTGTTCAAAAAGTGTCAAGAATTTGGGATCTCTCTTAATCCTAAAAAGTGTGTTTTTAGGGTCCCACAAGGAAAAATCCTGGGGCATATTGTCTCAAAATATGAAATCTCTATTGACCCCGAAAGGATCAGAGCTATTCTGGAGCTATCCCTTTTGATCAATAAGAAGGCAGTTTAATATTTCTAGGAAATATTAACTTCATTAGTAGGTTCATTTCAAACTTTGTTGGAATGATCCACCGATCACATTTAGGCTGATAAAAGACCTCAATTTTAAATGGACCACTGAAGGCTAACAAGCCTTTGAGTCAATCAAGGGAGCCATTGCATCTGCACCAGTGTTACACAATCCGATTTCACTAAGGATTTTATCATGTATGTATATGGAAGTGAACACAGTGTAGCCTTTGTGCTAACACAGAAGGGAGATTCACAAGGAGAGGAGCATCCAATAGCCTTCTTTTCAAAGATTCTCCATGACTACAAAACCAAGTATAAATTTATAGAGAAGAAATCTTACACCATTGTTAAAGGACTGAAGAAACCGGGCATCTTGTGACCAACAGTAATATCAAGATCTTAGTGGTACACTCTAGTTTCAACGAATGTATCTCACCTAGGAATTAATGCCACCAATTGATGATGAATCTAAGATGGTATTACATATTCAAGAAAATGAACACAAAGGTTAGGTATCTAATAGAATAAATTTCATGTGAACAGATAAGTATCCAGGTCACCTTCCTCTCAAAAAGAGAAGGTATTATCAGCAACAAGGATCTTAATTCATCATAATTGACAATATCCTTATCAGAAGGAACTTCGACGGGATTCTACTTAGATTCCTAGAGAAAGAGAAATTTGAAAGGGTCTTACATGAGTTACATCATGGTAGCTCAGAGGCCATTTCTCAGCCAAAACTATGGCCATAAAAGTCCTGCAAGTAGGATATTTTTGGCCCAACTTATTTTTGATTGTTATCATATGGTGAACAAGTGCAAAACTTGCCAGTACTACATAGGTTTTAGGAGAAATGTTGCATTACCCCTTAATCCAATTCTTATTGAAGAACCATTCACACAATGGGGTCTAGATTTCATCAAGATGGTAAACCCAGTATCAAGCACAGGCCATAAGTGGATCCTAACAACCACTGATTATTTTACTAGGTGGGTGGAAGTAGTGCCACTAAAAGAAGCTACCGATAATATGATCTTGGAGCTTCTTCGTGACATCACCAATCATTTTGGACCCCCACATACAATTATATCAGATAATGCTAAAGATTTTCTGGGTGCTAAAGTATTTGACTTTGTAATGAGGTATGGCATTTACTTAAAGACATATTCCAACTAATACCCATAGGGTAATGGTTTAGTAGAGTCCACAAACAACAATCTGATAAGGCTCATAAAATTAATGGAGGACGAGTACAAGAGATCATGGCTTGAACATATCAAGATAGCCTTATGGGATAATCTGATCACACCAAAGAAGATTATAAAGACTTCACCATATAAGTCGAGTCCATGGAAAGAGCATGGTGATGCCTCTCATGGTAGATCTCCCAAGATTACAGCTATTAAAGTAGGTAGTGATCAAGAAATGTGGAGAAATGCAAGTGAGGCTCATTAAATTGACATAACTATAAGAGAGGTGAGAGTCAACTCATGAGTCTATGATTAGCCATCAATAGGTTGTCAAAACCTAGTTCAACCGTAAAACTTCATAGCCTGATCTTAGATTTTCATTTTAGTACTAAAATGGGATGCGAGAGCTATCAAGCTTGGTAATCATGGGAAGTTCGACCCCCTCTGGACTGGTCAATTCAAAATCACCACATGCAAGTAGTATAATGCTTTCAAACTTGAGACCGTGAAAGGTGAACCCTTGGCGATTTCGGTAAATGGAATCCATCTTAAACCCTTTCATTAAATATTTTTGAGATATTGTATAGTGTATCATGTGTATAGTTGTTTCTTTTATCTCTTTTGTTTCACAATTTTTCTCCTTCCAATAAGTGTCCTCGGACACGTGTCTCCTACGGAGGATTCTTGTGCCCCTTTTTGAAATTTTTGGGAAGGGTGTACCTTCCTTTGTTTCCCTGAAGTTATGATCCAACACTTTTTTGGAGTACTTATTGAAAAGGATTGAGGAAGTAATGGAAAATATCTTAGGAGATGTGAAATTTAGCATTGGAGGTTATTTAAGGAACCATTGCAAGACGTGACCGGTTGTGTGCGTGAGACATTAATTCACAAAAATCATGGAGGTTATTTAAGGTAGGTAGTGGGTTACCTGATTTTTATTCCAAATGCTAAAGAGTATCTTGCCTGAATCTCTAAACCACCAGCATAAGGAACCAGAGTCTTCTTCAGCCTCGTAACAGCCATGGAAGCCTCTAGATCAACCTCTCAATAAAATTCTTACACAAGACGCTCTACGCCACCGTGCACTCAAAGCATCCAAAATTGGTTTACCCTAAAAAGGGTACATACTATAGAGATGATTTGTTGGTTACTACCTATGCAGATGACGTTTTTAACCCTATCTTAAACAAGAAGATGAAATCCCTTAAAGACGGAGCCCACGCTAGATTCCAAAACCATATAGATGATGGGTCCTTTAGCTCCAAGCTTTAGACCACCACGATAGATTAGTACATGGTGCCCCTCATGCACCCATATCCAATTCTTGTACATATGTGTGCATGCCATTTCGACTCGCCAATTGTACCATCAATGGTAAGGATATGCATGTAGAAATAACACCACAAGCTATCAAGGAGATGTTGGCCCTACCATAATACCCAACTTCCATCTTTTATGGAATGGTTAAGCTTTAGTAAATCTGGTATTCTTTTCAAAATAAGACCGTTTTCCTCCAATACGAATTATAGCAAGATGATTTGAACAGCCCTAAATTTTTGAAATTTCCAATTCCATTGAAAATGTTCACACCAAATGCATAGGATGCTTGCTCTATGTTGACCTTCATTTTTTGTCAAGATTCAGATAGAGAGGTCCATGAATAGAAGATGGGAACCCTTTTTAGAATGACAAGAATGGGAAAAGAGCAAGCATACAAGTTTGACTTCTCTGAAGTCATTGCATAGACTATTTTCCACCAACTGGCCCATTTCCACATCAACTCCACCTTCAAGTATTCCTCATACTTGTTCCACCTCATTTTTTTATATGACTCTATCAACTTGGGATACATAAGTCAACCCTCCAAGTATTATACCAGTATCAAGCATGGACCCATGTGTTATCCTCTTCTTCAAATGCATATGAGTTCGCAAGATGTTTTGTTGCACCACTTCTTCCTGAGTTGGACTAGGATGGGGTCAATAATAGAATGAGTCACTCAACCCGAGCCATCCTCGAAGACAAGCTACACCCCTGTGACTACTTTTTTGGGAAACACATTCAATGATAAGAGTGCATGGGTTCAAAGAGGAACCCTTCATGCTCCCCAAAGTCCTCATGGCACATGTGGTGACCTCGAAATAGCCGGACATCTAGAGAGCCTCAATGAAGAGTTCATATCTACCTACAAGAATAAAACATTATTTGAACTCCCTAGATAAAAGATGCATTGTGATGAAGCGCAAGGCGGGACATATCCTCACATAGAATTTGGTCCACTATGGTTTCACCTTGATCCAGGATAGATGGAGATATGACCCTAATGGGAAAATTGCTACCACCTTGGCCCGAAACAAGGTCTTAGGCTCATGCAAGCATGAGCGGAGAAGGTTCTTTGAAGATAGGAGGTCTCCTAAGGAAGAGACTCCTAATATTTATGTTAAATTTTCAGATATCCCAACCCCAAGATGGGAGTATTTTTATCAAGTCTTGCACAGTCATGACCCCTCTATTACTATGGGAAAGGGAATGAGGATAGTCCTAAAGGAAAGAGACTGGGGCATGGAAAAGATTGATGCCTTTTGGAAATATAGGAAGAGAATTGGGAAAACTACCCAAAATTTTGAGGAGGTGTCCACTGACGAGAAATGGGAAGAATTGTGGGAAGCCAAGCACAGGACCGATTCAGATGGTAAGAAATATGTCACAAGCCCCATAAATGATCCTCCCAATAGAAAACACCACCGCACTTCTTTCCCTCAATCTCCTAACACACTCCATTGAGTAATACACCCATTACTCAAGAGACACTAGGTCCTCAGGGTTTAGAAATAGGAAAGCAATCGGTGTGAGACCCAAACTAGGGTCTCGTTTCTACACATTCATTGGTCATTCCTCTTTTACCACCATTGATATTACCAACCCTCCTAGCCCACCAAGTAAGAAGAAGAGATCATCCGAGGTACCACCTTCCTCTACCCCATCCTCTATTATAGCACCTCCATTTTCTTCATTCCTGGAACTCACCCATTTCCTCCTCTTTTACCTTTCATTTCTTCAATCGAGGATGTATCCATTCTGGTCACCCCGACTGCACCCATCCACTCCCCAACTCCTCTCTTATTCCTCCATCACCTGTCACCATCCCTTCCTTCTCTCCCAAGGTCCTGACACCCTTCTCTTTGGCTCTTGTAACATCCTAGCCCTTGCATCCCACTACCATTCCATATAACATATCACCAAGGCTCCCATTCATAGGTGGGCTTGTTCCTTCCTGCAAAGTTTGTAAATCAGGTTGATTCAACCAAAGTAGCCTATAGTAGGAGAAAGGAGAAGCAAAATAATAAGGAGATGGCAAGTGGAGAAACGAAGCACATGTGGTCATTGTATGACCATCAACAGATCTCCCTCACTATTGCGTAAATGATTCCTAATGTCTCCAAACCTACAAGACAAATGCAACCGGATGATTACACTATCAATGTCATGGTAGTAGACTTGACTCAATTTTGGCCCCAAGATAAGGTCAAGTTGATGAACCAGTCAACTATTATTATCACTATAGATTACCTGAAGGTCGAGTAGTAAGTGAAGAAATAGGAGGTCAGCCTCTGTAAATATAAAGCATTGTTGGCCACCTCGAATCAGAAATAAAAGGTAAAAAACAAAGAGTTGGAACAACTCGCAAAGAATTGAACCAATTAGTTTGAAGGAAACTCTTTCATCTTTTGAGGAAGAAGTCAAGAAATTAGAGGCCTTTAATAGCCTCTAAGGTTGAGGCCATTTCACTACTGGTAGGATATTTTTCAATTAAATATGAGATTTCAACCTCTAGGACCTTGACTGGTTCACTTCAATGGAAGCTTGAAGTGAGGAAAAAGGAAGTTGTCATGCTTTAGGAGAATTTGTGCTTTGATTATGCCAAGAAGGGGAGCCTTCTAACAAAATACCAGTCATCAGAGGATGTAATCAAAGATTTTACCTTGAAACTCGCCAAGAAACCATGAAAAGGGGGAATCATCACATTAGTGTAGGGGCTATATGCCTCCTGCTGTAAAAGAATTTCCACTAAGACAAAGAACCTGTCACCTACACTTAGATTTATAGTTGATGCACAGGGCTTGTGTGGCAATGTGGACTCCTATGAATCCACCATCAGTAATGCCATCTCCACCAAGGTTCCTAAAGCACAAGAATTGGTCCAGAAATTAAACGATTCGTTAGACTCTACCCTATAAGGGGCTAGTATTGAAGATAGGTGGATGGAAATAACCAAAATAAACGATATCTTGAGTTGCAACAAGGTCACACTTGAGTTTCATAACCTCCTCTCCCATCTCAAGCTCGAGAATCGGGAATGGAAAAAGGTGCATTGAGGATTTGGTCTAATTGGGCTTCCCTCTCCCTTTCCTAATGACTCCATGGTCCTTTTAAAGGACAAAATCCAATAGCTACTCACAACAAAGGAACAAGATAGGACTATTTCCAGTCTTTAAATGATGAATCAAGTTTGGTTGAGGTGGAGATCATTCGAATCCAATAGTGAAACTAGAGTTCCACTTACACGCAATGGTGAGAATATTCAAACCCTCTCACAAAAAGATATTATCGAATCGTGTATAGATCCTTCTAGGCTCTACAAAGAATATTGTACCCGATAGAGGAGGAATGGATCGGGTACCATGATGCTTTGAAGCAGCTCTGAGTAGCATCTTTTGAGCTACATTTTTGTAATTTTGAGTCAGGGAAGGATTTCTAGATTCTTCCATGATAGGAATAGAGTCCCTCAGTGAATCTCAATAATTGTATAATAATATTTACATCTGTAGGGATCTCTTTCTTTTTTTCACCCCTGGCCCTTTTGTTTTTGGTGTTCTTTGTTCCTTTGGAGCATGATTTTTGTTAAGTATGGAGCCAAGCGCGGAGAGTATCCGCTTGTCTATTCAAGCATATATTGAAGGAAGCACAAAGAGCTGAGATATTCTAATCACTATGTAGCATCTATGTGGTGAAGGCACAACAACATAGCCTAAATGGGCTGAAAAATTCAAAATAGAAGGATACTTTCCCTTAGAGCCCCAAGTGTCACCTAGGTGTAACTCCAAACGAGAGGAAATAGAAGGCATCAAAAATCATCATGTAGCCTCCATGTGCCACTCAACGAAGTTATCACCATCTGCAGAGCCTACCAAAGAAGTGAAAGGACTCACATTTGGTAGATTGAATGCATTCCCGAGTCCTAAAGTGAGTAGTTGATATCTACCGCATGGGTCAAAGATTATGAAGATGAAGAAAAAAATGGAGATAGTGAAGATCATGATGACAAACACATTGTATCACAAGATGTAGGGTCTATATAAGAGAGTTCCTTAACCAAGAAGAGGGATATATAGGATAAAATTTTTAGAAAGATCTAGAGGATTTTAGTTTCGGTAGTTTTTGTTTATCAGTCTTAACAAGGTTCTATTGTAAAGAAGAACTATAATATGTGTCGTTATCGCATTATATATTGTTCTCTATAATTAAAGGGTTATTATTTTTTACACAAAGGATTCACGATACTTTGAATCTTTATTTCCTTCTGTACGCTTTTATTTAACTCTCAGATATATGTTTCAGTTTCTACCATGTTATATGCCCTTAGATTATTTTACATTCATCTGCACATTTGAATGGTTACATTTTATTCCTCTCTAGCCTTAGATAATACTGAATCTTTCTAACAATAGGTTAATCATGCTCAATGCTCTTTAACTTATTTTTTGTGGTTTGGGTATATATCTCTGTGCTTTCTAGTAAATCTTGGCACATCACTTTAGATTAGGATTTACAGTTATTTAGTTTCTTTTCTAACCCTTATCTCAACACTTGTAGAGAAGATCTAGCTTCTATAAAATATGGAGGTTATCTCAAGGACCAAGTCCCACATATTTAAGATTTCCCATGACTTTGATAGTTCATCTACAAATATAATCATCAACAAAACCATTCGGTAGTTTGAGTTATTTTGAACAGAGGTGACCAACCTCCCATTATGGCTATATGTCTTGCATCGATATCAATTTCCACTTGGTCAATGTAAAGCACATCTTCTAAGACTTCCTCATAACTCCAAAGAGGAAACTTTTGGACCTCCTCCTTAGTCTCTCAATTAATTAAATAGAGGAACAAGTCACAAATTTATGTCAAATCCATGTTTGGAGAACTTTCAAAAGAGTAAAGGATTTATTGTCGCCTCACGAATGAAGTGGGAATTCGACTCATTTTCTCTTTCTCAATGTGTAATAATTATTTGATCCCCATCATCAACAACTTGTTCATATCTAAATCCTTAGTGAAAATAGAAATATATTTATTAAAAGAATGTATAGAGTCTTCTACATTCCTATAATACCAATCGAGGGAAATCCCTTCAAGAGTATTGGGAAATATCCTTGTAATAACTACATCCTAAGGTAGTAACTCTATAATGGCAGTAGTGTATGCCTTGATGTGGGCATTAGGATATCCTTCTCCTTAAAATTTCAAAGATCTAAAAAAATACTTGGGAGCATGAATCCTTGTATGGTGAAGTCAAGGGACTCTTTTAGATATTTAGAATAAGTGCCCACCACATAAGATTTGACCATTAAATATCCTTGATAAGGAGGAGGTGTAATAGTAGCTTGATAAGGTGTGGAATAAGGATTGGTTGAGCCATAAAGAATTCATTGTTGTTGTACATAAGGATCGAGGAAAGAGTACATGTCTATTTGAGGACACTTTGATTACATGTGGACATAAGGGAGAATAACACTAGGATATGGTCTTGTGAATGCAAAACTAGGGAACATCACATTTCCTAAGGGAACTACATTCGATAACACACTTTTGTTAGCCCTTGTGTAGGGTAGGTATAAGAAGGATGGGGGACCATTCCTAGTGTGTGTGTTCTATAAGGAGGTCACTGGGCTAGGAACATCCAAGTATACCTGTGATGGTGCTTATTGATAAAAATTTATGTAAGGGGTGTGGTTTTTCTTTTGAACAATATGGGAAATATTGTTTTTCCCACAAGTTGCATAGGTTGTGAAGCTTGAGAAATTTCTAATTATTTAATTTTCCCTACAAATTTTGAATTTACATCACCAGTGAAGGTTGTGAATTATGTTTCAACGTATACTACACATTGTTGGGTTGTATAGGAGTATGGTACCTTATTATAAATTGATTATTTGTGTGTCCCCCTTTTGTAGGATTATATTCTATTGTTAGTGAGGGAATGGTAGTATTATTCTGAAGAAAATTATCTACATATCATTGCATCCTATCTAAAGACCCTTCTAAAGAATTGAAACTCTCACCACTTTGGGTGATACATGCTAGAAGCTTAGTTTTTAGGCAAGTAGGAAGAATAGGATTCGGAATGTGTGTTAATTTGAGGTCTAGAAAAGACCCATGGATAAAAACTATGCTCTCTGTAAATGTCATATTGTTGGAGTTGGAGAGTTCTAGTTGTGTATCATAGTTAGGTTAATCTATATCCTCAATCCTAACTATTGAACCGGTATTAAATCCTTGGGATGGCGTATGAGGAGATAATAAGTTTTGTAAGTAGTTATCAGCCAACCCGGATAATGAGGGTGATATTTGCATACCCAACTAATTTTAATAGGATTCAAGACCTAAAATAAGTCTGTTATACTCTTGACCTAACATAGTCGGGGGTGTATAAACACATACATAATAATGAGAGAGGGGGAAAGGTGGATGAAATAAAAGAAGAGAAAAAGGATATGAAAAGGAACTAATCCTTCACATTGGGTTATATTATCCAAATAACTCTCCTAGTGATTTGGATAACTTGCATACACATTTTGGCTCTCAGTTCCTCATTGAAGGTTCCACGTGCTCAAGCTCGTTAGCACAACTTCTTAGTTGCAATTTCCCCTTAGCACCCCTTATTTTCCTCAAGCACCCTTGTGTGCTTTCTATTCTCTCCTTCCATTTTCCTTTTTCTCTTTATTCCACCCTTCCCTTACACCCACATTCTATGCTTTCACTTTCTTCCTAAGCAGTTGCTTCACCCTGTGCGCGTCTCACACTTGCTTCAATCATCTAAGTCCTTATCCCTCTCACATGCCATGCCCGTCACTTTGTAATGGTTTTACCTTGACCATGTGTTCTCTTCTCACCAGTTTTCCTCATTTCCCCACATACGCACCCTTACGCACCTTCCTTTTGTCTTCTTTTCATGCCTCATTCTTTCGTGTGTATCCTTGCACACCCTTCTTTGAGCCCTTTTATGCTAGGCATCTTCTATCATGCTTAAGTGTTCCATACATAGCCAGTCAAAGCACGCCAACAAGGTGTTGAATCCTTATAACAAATCAGTGAGTGATACGTGGTCGAAATGAAAAATATTTTCATAGTTGGCCATCATATCAGCTAATCCATACGTACCACATGTTTTACATGTGCTGACGATATAATGACAGTCGTATATTTTTCTACAAAGCTTAGATCAGCATGTGCCTAGACTTGTTAGAGAGTTACTAACATCAGCTACTGTCTTAGGAACTTAAATTTGAATTCTTGGTGGATTTGGTAGGTAAGAAATGGGAAAATGTCTCTCTGAGCATTGATGAGCATATCAGATTGCTCCAACCACCCGATTTGATATGATATTCCCTCATTTCTTCTTCAACACACCAAATAGGCTTGGGGAAGTTTATTTCACATATATCTAGGTAGATTTTTAAGCATTGAATGCTTCTTGTTGGTGGTTGTATTTTAAATTTTAGATTTCCCTCCTTCTCTTTTCTTTCTAAAGATTCATCTATCAATATAAGATCCAGGATCATTTGTTATGTTGGAAACTCTGGATCCTTACACATTTTCTACTAAGGACTTCATATTTTCTATATTTTGAGTTTTAGACCTCTAGATCTAGCTCTCGCATGTGGATATCATCCTCCTTCATCATTGTAACAACACTATGCATTTCTAAAAGTAATAAAAACATCATTTTTGACTATTATCTATCCTAACGTGTTTTCATTCCTTCTTCTTTCCTTTTCTTTTGCATTGTGTGTTGGTTGTGCCATTTCATGTCCCTTGTAGTTCCTTATTTAGTTGTGTTCCGTGAGAATGATCTAGTGAATACGTGTTTAGCTATGTTACTCGTGCATAGCCTCCTTTCATGCATTTCATTTCATTCCTGCTCAAAATAGATAGTATTCATCCCTCTTTTCTGATGCTATCAACTTTGAGTGTATTTTCCTTTCATGTTATCCTTCTATCTCTGGTACCTTGGCATTATTAGCTTATTTTTACCTTCCAACGCTAGGAGTAGTAGTAGCAGTAGAAATAGATAGAGGAACCGGCCTTCTCTAGAGATCTATCCCAAGCGTGCAAGGTCTCACAACTTGGGGATGGTTCCATTTGGCCTCAAACACCTCAGACCTTCCAAGATATGATACATAGGTTCATGTTTGAGAAACCAACAGTTTCTATCATGCCCAAAGTGAGACCAGCATTAAAATCTTAAATTTCATATCTCTAAGTTTTGGTGTGTGGACTTAGTGTTTCATCCTTTGGAGGCTCATTCAACACATCTGGTGACTCCCAACACTTCTAAATCTCTTTTTATAAGTCTGAGAAACTTTCATGAGAAGAGTGCATACAATAAAAAGTGCAATAGATGAAGATTTATTTGAGTACCTCCAACTATCCCCTAGAATATTTTGTTCCAAAAGTCTCGTGTGTGCATCTTTATCCCACAGGTGCCTTGCAATTATGCATTAACAACCTCCTCCACCGAGAAACTTTGTAAAATTTGCTAGAGGAATTCCCTTGGTTCTAGCTATGCAACATGATATGCCAAAATGCATGCTCAAAAGTATTTCATATTTTCTTGTTTAGAATCAAGTCACCCCTCGGGAGCATATCCAGGATGTAGAAAATGTGTTTTCACCATATCCGATCACACATGATAATGTAGTAGTCGGGCTACTTGTAGTCTCTTTCAAAGGTAAACACTTCAATGGTACCGAGGCTTGATACTTGTATCTATCACCACCTAGGATGAGTTGGGAACATCTCTTTACAATTACTTTGAAGATAATTCATATCACCTATCTCTGGTGGAGAAACTGATAACAACAAGGAGGGCACCCAATGAGAAGATGACTAATTTCAACATTAGATTTTAGAAGACTTAGGATAGAATCCATCTTGTGGTAAGACCTACTGACTGTCATGTTTTCTGTATTATCGAAGGTGCTTAACGGTGATATTTCATTTATGATCCAATCTATGGCGGGTAGGAATTTACCAGCTACTTATAGTATTACAGTAAGGGTAGAAAATAGTCTTATTCAGGTAGGAAAGATAACTCCTAAACCACCTATGCCCCTGTTCCCAAAAATTTCACAAGAGCCCTAGCCTTTTGTGGCCCATATTCTTGTTCCTCGAGAAAACCGTGCAATCGGTTACCTCAACATCCTACTCTCAATAGCAGTAGAAGTAAGATGAAGAGTTGAAGGCCCTAATTAGAAATTTATCAAACAAGGTCATATCATTAGAAAATAAATATGCGCAATCCTATAGAGGAAATTATAATCATACGCATGGCCAAAGAAATCAGCCTTGGTAGAATCAGTATGGAAATTAAATATACGCACCCGGCTAGAATAATGATAGATAGCATTCTAAGGCACATTTTCCCTGCAAGTTGTTCCTCTTGCGCATTCTCTTCTAGTACCTAGCATAATTTGGTCGCTTGTTCCAGTTCAAAATAATTTAGCGCAAGATTCATAATGGTGCTTCCCTTGAAAAATGCTTCATAGTCGGTATCACTATGCAAATGTTGTGCACACGTAAGCCTTCATGATCCAAAATTCTTCATCTTACGAGCCTTCAACAAGTGCCCCTAAAGTAGATAACCAAGAAAGACAAGAGGCTCCTCAAGAGAAAAACTTGATGTTATTTGGTGCGAGTAATTAGATGTAGTCAACCAAGCAGTAGAAGATATAAGCAGATGCGCACCCAAGTTACAAACAACACAAGATATAAGAAGAGAATTTCATATTCATGCACTCGAGTCACACTCCCAATAATGTAAGTAAATATTCAAAAGCAAATAGACCACACGCCTAAGGCATCCAATAATAAAAGTGCCCAAGTCCCTACACAAGAGGTCCCACACAAATCTCATTCAAGTAGTGCGAACCCCTCTTTTGGTAGGTCAAGCCTCTGCTCTAGCTAAAGTCTAGGATTTTGTGCACGAGCAGTCAAGAAGGGATATTTTTCCCCAAATGCACAAGATAGGGGCCTTCCATTTAGCATTGTGGACTAGATGAAGAGAACAAACATAAATGTCACAATGTGGGATGCCCTAACCATTCCATCTCAATGGGATCTGCGTTATATGAAGCTCCGGCACAACTCCCATGTCTTGATCTAGTTGTGTAGAATCCACATGCTTCTATCAATATCTACCAAGAAGGAGAAGAGAAGAAAATAAGTAAAGTTGTTAAAACCCCACCCTTCTACATGTCCTCAATTATAGGAAAACACCTAGTGTATAATTACATGATTGACTCAGACGCTAGTACTTTTGTTATGCCTAAGAAAATTGATGATGACTTAGGTCTAAAATATAGCCCCTTGTCTAAAGGAGTTCTACACTTGATGGCTCAACTATAATCACCTTAGGATTCATCAAATATCTTGAGTTAACCCTTCATGCATGTCAAATATTAACCATTACTCAAGATGTGTCAATCATTTACTTACCTCCTTTGTTTTCCATATGTCTATCAAGAGACTTTACTTCTAAAGTGGTTGGTTACTTGCCTTTTGATTGGTCTCATATGTTACTCAAGATAAGGTATGGTACCTAGTTTACCATACAAGATCATCCTATATTTTCCTATCATGTAGAATCATATGTCCCGTCCCCTCTCCAAACCAAGCTGTTTAATCCAAAAAGAACAAGCTCGAGTTCTCGAAGAGCAGTCTCTTCTACCCTCTATTCCTGACCTAGTACTTGATGAATGGGAAAAGAGACACCATAAATTTGATCCATATGCTGAAGAACTAGAAACTTATGAAATTGGGCTTGATACTTATTGCATTCTTGAAGAAGAAATTATGCTACCGTGCACACTCAAGAAAGAAAAATATGAACTGGCCTATGGAATTTATACTTTGATGGATCTAAAAGAAAAAATGGCATGGGAGTAGGAGTGGTTCTCATTTCCACTAAGGATGATAAAATCTTCTTCATTCATAGGATATAGTTCGCACGTTCTAATAATGTGGCGAGTATGAAGCGTTGGTCCATGGCTAGCTCATTACTCGAAAAGAAATATAATGAGCTATAAATATTTGGGAACATAGAGTGGTTATCCACAAGGTCACCAAAAAATTTCAGAGAAGGAATAATCTTCTCAAAGCTTATAAACATAGAGTTTGGGACCTCCTTAAGAGATTTGATGATCTAAATCTGTAGGTGGTTTTGTACAAAATGAACAAGGAAGCTGACCAAATGGCCGCACTTGGTTCACAATTTTCTCCTACTAAGGAATTTTTCAAAGGAAATACTCAAGCACATTAAGATGGTGATCAGACCATCCATTCTAGACAACAATACCAGCTGGCAAGTGTTTGAAAGTGACACACAAATCATCCATTTTATCTAGAATGAAGCTGAATTTTCATCAAGTATGCAAGTTGACTTGCATGATAGCTATGGTGACCAAGTGATACACTAAAGACAAACAAGTTGCCTAAAGGGCTGGTCACCTTAGAGAAAATGTTTATCCCTAATGATGAGTTCAAGGGTGAAGAAAATTACATGTGCATCATGCAAGAAGACTGATCCCAGTCATTATTGTGCATGGAAAGGAGTTGTGCTGCAAGTAAAGCTTGCGCACATGAAGAAAAGTAGGCCTTCATCTCTCTGTCAAAATAAAGTGATATCTTCTTGTGGGAGTATGAAGACCTCAAATATTTTGATCTCATTTTTTCTCAACACTCCATTGACCTTAATCCTAGTATCAATCCCATCAAACAAAATCATCGGCCAGTCAATCCAAAGATAGATCCCCTCATGAGAAATGAATTATCCAAACTCATTGAGGCAAAAAAATTCTTTCCTATTAAATAATCTACCTGGGTCACAAATCTGGTTCCAGTGCACAAGAAGAATGGTGAAATTAGACTTTGTGTTGATTTCAGAGATTTGAATAAGGCATCTCTAAAGGATCATTATCCTTTTCCTTCAATGGAGTAGATTCTGCAGACTATGGCAGGTGTGCAGAGATTCTCCATGCTAGATGGATATTTAGGTTTCAATCAAATCCTGGTCAAGGAAGAGGATCAATTCAAAATAATGTTTACGACCAAGTGGGGAACATATGCATATCATAAAATTCCCTTTGGTCTATCAAATGTGGGTGCCACATTTTAGTGTGCCATGGATATTGCCTTCAAAGGATACATCAATGAGTTCATCTTGGTTTACCTTGATGACATAATAGTCTTCTCAAAGAAGAGCAGATCATATGGTGCACTTGGAAAAAGTCTTTGAGATGTAAAAAGTTTGGGATGTCTCTTAACCCCAAGAAGTGTAATTTTATAGTGGCGCAGGAAAGCTCTTAGGCCATGTGGTTTCAAAGGATGGCATCGCAATTGATCCTGAGCACATTTCAGCCATCCTGGCTCTTTCCGCCAAAGCAAAAAAATTCCCAAATGAGTCCTTCCTTGGAAAGATCAATTTTGTTAGGTGTTTTATCCCTAACTTTGCAAAACTGGTTTGGCCCATCACCCTGATGCTCAAGAAGGACACAACTTTTAGATGGAAAATAGAAGGAAAATAAAGCTTCAACAAAATCAAGCAATATATTTCTTGCATGCCAACACTCATCAATCCAGATTATTCAAATAATTTCATTCTTTATGCTTATGGAGCTGATGTGAGTGTTGTTGTTGTCCTAACATAAGAAAATTAACAAGGGCTGGAAAACCAGTGGCCTTCTTCAACCAGACATTGAAGTATTATGAATTAAAATATAGTCACATGGAGAAGAATTTTTCACCATCATGCACATACTCAATAAATTAAAGAGTATGCTCACCACCAATCATATCAAGGTGTTAGTATCTCACTCTTCTATCAAAGACTTCATCATGGGGGTAGAAATTAGTGAAAAAAGAGCACCATATGTGACAAAAATTATTGAGTATGATGTGACTATCAAGGCCACAACACTTTTAAAAGGTAGCACACTCTACAATCATATTGTTGAGGATGTGCATAGTGAGCATGAGGCTTCATTATTTCTAGATGAAGGTAGTCCATGCATAGAGATTAAGTAGAATGCAGACCACTCGGCATGTGTGACTAGATGAAGCAAATGATTACATTCCTTTCCGAGGATGCATACTCTCTTGGTTTAAATAAATTAAATTGAAGACATATGAGATTACAATTTATCCCTTATGTGTTGATTGATGGACTTCTCTTCAAGAAGAATGTTGATGGTGTGTTGTTTAAGTGTATCAATGGCGTGCAGAATGAAAAAGTGTTAGCAAAATTTCACGATGGATTCTCTGGTAGACACTTTTCTGCCAAAACTACAACAATGAAAATCATAATGGCAGGTATCTTTTGGCATGCTCTATTTACATATGCATGCATGTGGGTCACAAAATTTAAGGAATGCACTTTCTTTACGGAAAGAAAATACTATCGTGCTCCCCTCTAACCAATCTAGGTAGATCATCCTTTTGTATAATGGGGTCTCAACTTCATATGCATGATCAATCTGCCTTTAAGCGTTGGACATAAGTGGTTGTTGACAACTAAAAATTACTTCACTAGATGGACATAAGTGTTTGAACTCATTGAATCAACCAAGTCATTCATCCTTGACTTTCTTGAAGGTATAGTCACAAGATTTGGCGTCCCTCAAACCATTATCTCTGATAATGCAAAATCCTTCCTTGGTACTAAAATTACTGATTGGGCTCTAAATCTAGGAATTTATCTGAAAACCTCTTCCAACTATTACCCACAAGGAAATGGTCTAGTAGAGTCAACAAACAAGAACCTGATCAGAATTATGAAGTGAACAATGAACATCATCCAAAGACAGTGGCATACAAAGGTCTCACGATGCACTCTGGGAAGATAGAATCATAGTCAAAAAGGTAATAAGAACTTTTCCTTACAATCTTGTCTACGGAAAGGAGACTACCCTTTCTTTGAAACTAGATTTGAATTCATTAGCGCTTGCCCAAAGAATTTGGAATTAAAAGGCACATACCAAAGAGAAATCAGAATGGAAGAGCCGGTTAATCTTGTAGAACTAAGGAAATCTTCCATGATCAAGATAGAACAACATCAACAAGCAACAAAGAAATGGTTTGACATAAATTCTAGGCCTCAAGATTTCAAATTTGGGGACTTGGTTTTGAAATGGGATGTTGACAGAACTAAACCAGGGAACCATTTAAAGTTTTATGCACTTTGGAGTGGCCCATACATCATTAGTTCCTATAAGGAGGCTAACTCTTTTGAGTTAACTCATCTTGATGGAGGCACACTGCAAATCCTAATAAATGGGATCTATCTCAAACCCTTCCATTGAGTTTGTTGCATCATTTTGTATATATTAGAGTAGTTTTAATTCCTCCAAGTGTGTTTTGCGTACATTATTTGTTTGTACATAGTTCTTTCTTCTCATTCACTTCTTGAGTACACTCTCTCGCTACTTCAAGAATGTAGAGCTTCTTTCAGTGGTTACAAGATTTAGAATAGAGTCAAGAAATGATATTTCAAGTGACTACAGGGGAAGTTTCATGATTACATAAGTAGACTCCATGCCCAATGGATGCTTCTAGGCTATTGATCTTCTTCATCTAGTAGGCAGATGGCCCCAAAAGTCACCAAAATTGTTATCCAAATAACTCTCTTAGTGATTTAGATAACTTGCATACACATTCTGGCTCTCAGTTCCTCATTGAAGGTTATGCACATTCAAGCCTAATTAGAACAACTCCTTGGTTGCAGTTTCCCCTTGGCACCCCTTCTTTTCCTCAAGCACCCTTGCATGCTTTCTGTTCTCTAATTCCATTTTCCTTTTCTTCTTTATTACACCCTTCCCTTGCGCCCACCTTCTACACTTTTTTTTCTTCCTAAGCAGCTACTTTCTCCTCCGCACATCTCACACTTACTTTAATTAGCTAATTCCTTGTCCCTCTCGCATGTTGTGCCCATCACTTTGTAATGGTATCATGTTGACCATGCATTTTCTACTCACTATTTTACCTCATTTTCCCCACATGCACCCTTGCACACCTTCCTTATGTCTTCTTCCCATGCCTCATTCTTCCATGTACATCCGTGCGCACCCTTACGTGTCAAGAATATTCTATCATGCTTAAGTGTTCCATGCATAGCTTAGTCAAAGCACACCAATAAGGTGTCGAATACTTGCAATAAATCAGCGAGTTAAACATGGTATAAATGACAAATATTTCCACATTTGGCCATCATTTCATCCAATCCACGTGTGACATGTGTTATGTGTGCACCGACGACTCGACATCCTATGACGGCCGTAGTATATTTTTCTATAGATCTCATATCATTGTGCACCTAGACTTTTGAGAGAGATGCTTTGGCATTAGCTACATCTGAGTGTTGGGAATTCAAATTCAAATTCTTGGTAGATTTGGTAGGTAAGAAATGGGAAAATGTCTCTCTGAGCATTGATGAAGCAGATTTGATTGCTCGACCACCGATTTGATATGATCTACCATCCTTTCTTCTTCAACATGCCAAAAAGCTTGGGAAGCATATTTCACATATCTCCAAGAATATTTATAGGCATTGAATGCCTCTTATTAGTGGTTATATTTCAAATTCAAGTTTTTCCTCCTCTTTTCTTTCTATAGATTCATCTATAAATGTAAGACCCAAGATCATTTGTTATGTTGGAAGCTCCAAATCCATATGAATTTTCCACTAAGGACTTCATATTTTTTGTATTTTGATTTCCATACCTCTAGATCTCGGCTCTTGCATGCGAGATATCGGCCTCCTTCATCATTGTAACAACACTATGCATTTCTGAAAGTAATAGAAACGTTGTTTTGTGAATATTATTTGTCCTAACGTGATTACATTCCTTCTTATTTCCTTTTATTTTGTGTTGTGTGTTGGTTGTTCCATTTCACATCCCTTACAGTTCCTTATTTTATTGTGTTCCATGAGAATGATCTGGTGAATACGTATTTAGTTGTGCTACTCATGTCTAGCCTCCTTTCATGCATTTCCTTTCATTCTTGCTCAGAACAGATAGTGTTCATCCCTCTTTTCTGGTGCTATCACCTTTTAGTGTAGTTTCCTTTCATTTTATCCTTCTATCCCTAGTCCCTTGGAATTATTATCTTAGTTTCCCCTTCTAACACTAGGAGTAGTAGTAGTAGTAGAAATAGATAGAGGAACCGGCCTTCTCCAAAGATCTGTCCCAAGCGCACAAGGTCCCACAACTTGGGGATGGTTCCATTATGGTCTCAAACACCTCGTCCCTTTCAAGATCCAAGATGTGGGTGCACATTTGAGTAACTAATAGGTTTGCCAATTTTATATGCCCTGAAAAATCAACATGTGATTTCAGATACACTAGACCTCCCGAGGTCATTCCGGGACAACCAAAATGTGATGAATGAAATGGTATCGTTGTAAATGGATAGAGTATAAATGGGATAGGTTGGAATGGAAACAAGAAATAAAGGCAACTGAATGTTCTCAACTAGAGGAATGGGGATATGTTCATTGAGAGAAATGAATGTTTGTCTCACTTGTTTGAGAGTGGTACTATGATCAAGAATGATCATGGTGTGTAGGTTGGTTTTAATATCATTAAAACCAAGAAAAACATGAATTAGTTGTGGAACATGATGGAACTACCCATCATCATCTATGAATTCCTCTATAAAGAGGGTCATAAAGATGTGACAAAAGGGTGGGGTAAGGAAAAATAAATAGTTTCGAGGCCTAATCCTATCTACCGGTCACCTAATACTCTTGATAATTTCCACTTCTTCGTCCAAGGAAAGTATTTGGATAAGAATCTCGGGAGGCACAGGAGTGGCTCTAAAACTAGTTAGTGCAAGCTTTGTTCAATGTCAATCTGGTTTCACTTAATGTTTAGTTGTCTAATAATTGGGTTAAATATTTGGATGTGTTGTTGTGGTGGGCCCAAAATGGTCATGTTGGCACTAAAACAAAAGAAATAGAAATAAACAAGAAAGCTAAGATCCCAAAGGGTTGAGGGCTAAGATCTAGTAGCATGGGCCACTAAGGAAGTAGAAGTTGTATTCTTTCTAATCTAAATTACTATAAGTCCGACCTTTAAAAAATTAAATAAATAAAATTGAATTAAATAAAAAAATTGATTTCCCCTTTTAATTAAATAATTTTAATTTTCCAATCAATTAAATTAAATCAAAACAACAAACTATATAACTGTTTTTGGTATTTTCATTAAAGCTTAAAATAAATAAATATACTTTTAACTTTTAATCTATGTTTTTTTTTTTTTTGGTTATTAGGAATTAAATGAAATAAATTTCACCCAAATAAACTAATTAAACAATAATAATCATTTCTATGTTAAATTAAATTAAACAGCAATAGCATGATGTGGCTACTCCTTTGTTGTAAGGTGCTAAGATAAATCTAACTCACAAGAAGATTATTCTAATTTTTAGTTATGGATGTCTAACTTCTAATTTCTTCACCTTAGAATCACATGAAGAAATAAGGATTCTCGAAGCAATTTATTCTTCCTCTAAGACTTTCCGGTAAAACAAATGAAATTCACAAACATGACTAATAATGAAGAACTAAAATAACATGCCCAGATAAAGAAGCTTCCTCAATATTCTTTCCCTTAAATATCTCATGAGGATAAGTAATGAAGAATATTTCCACGAATATTATTCTTATGCATACAAAATCAGAAATGAATAAATGAAACACACAGATATTCTAAATGAATAAATGAAGATGTTCTTGCACAGAACCTTCATCCAAATTCTTTCCTGGAAATATCCACAAAGATAAGTCGAGAAGAAAATATCAATGGAAAGATTCTTACTGATAATATAGAAATTTCAAATTCTATTTTCTTGAAACAAATGTATTCAATGAAAATACTTTTAAAAAAATGAAAGCTTTGAAAGAATTATAAATCTACCCCAACCTAGATATTGTATAATTGTGACAACTTCTAAGTATGGTGATGATTTCTTTTGTCTCCTCATCTTTATTTCCAAAGATGAGAGTCCTATTGATCTAGAGAACAGAGTTGTCTGGTTGTAGTAGAAGAATCAAGAATATGTTGGAGTAGACTAGTTTTAGGCTAACTAATCACAAATGCGGGCACAAAAGTAACAAAGCAATATGTTGAGTTGTTTGTGTACTTTCTAGTGGGATTTTGGCATAGTAACGATGCAAATAAAATAAAAAATCTCTAACCCCGATATGGGTAAAAACTTGGTTTTTATAGAAAAATGACAGGAAGAGATCTATAACACTTGCCAAATCATCCTAAGAAGAGGCAATCAACATTATAATAATAGTAAATGGAGAAGAGGAGTTGCATAAAAATCCAACAAGCTATATATCAGGTGAAATGGTCAATAAACGAGTGAGAAAGACACTCAAAAAATTGAGAAACACATACAAAAAATAGTTTAGATTCTCATATTAATGTACACATAACCGCTAGTCCTGTGTAGACCAATGATTACACAACCACCTTTGTGGTGGTTATGAGACCAACATGGAGGTTACATAACTTACATTATAGGTAGACCAGTGGTTACGTAACTTGTATTGTGTTTTTGTGACTTGAATTTATGACAACCTCGTAAAATTTAGAGAATGCCTCTAAAAGATAGAAAAATCTAAGACAATGATAAGTAAAGAAAAATAAACATGCTAAGTGAAAGGGAAATGATCTGTACTTCATCACTTGTTCTCAAAAAGATAAAATCTTCATTGGATACTTTTTTCTTACGCCAATGTGGCACTTGTGTAATTTTGGGTGCATATAGTATAATATAGATCAAGGAACAAGATTTCATCTCCATTATTCATCTCAAATAGGGTCTCACATTCATGGAGGATCAAAAACATAGTCATGAAAAATGTTCCTTTAACACTGATATATGCATGTTCAAAATCTTCTACTACTTTGGTAGAGATTTTTTTACCTTTTTCCACCTTCAAGACTTGGAGCAACCACCACTACCTTCATTCATGCAATGAGATACTACTTTTGGTCAAGGTACTAGTGAGTTTTCATGCATATAAAAATAGTCTTCATAATTGAGTAAGTTCACTCATTTATCCCCTTATTCATGACTCTTATGTCACAATTATAGATAGATGTGATCCTTGGTAATCTCATCAAGACAATATATTGTACCATTTTAAGGTATATGGATCAAATAAGCATGCATTTATAGGAATGCTCACACTGGTCTTTAGGACACAAAAACTAGTCTTTGTTTGCATGGACTCAAAACTCTAAACTTAACTTTCATGGAACCTTAATGCATGAAACATTTCACAAAGGATATCAAATCAACTCTTAAACACTCACATGCATTTATTATATCGATAATAACACATTTCCCTTCTTGATTCTCAGTCCTACTTGATAGGCCTAGAATGGAAATTTGGACCATTTGAGCTCTAGACCCAAACACACTTCACTTGATAACTTATTTAGCTTGAACATGTCATATATGAATTGTATTAATTGTATATGATCACCTTCCACCTCCACATCATGCATTAACTTCAAAACTTTCTCAACCAAAATTAAATAGTTTTACATCATTAGGATTTTAGTGGTATGTTATATTGTTTGACATGGATCGCCAAAATTTTGAAAAATACCTACCTAAAAATTCTTCCGAGAACATCCAATCTTTCTTTTAAACCAAGCCTTTCATCATGAAACCTCCATCACTTGATTGTGCCTACAAATCTTCAGAAAAGAATTATTTTATTGTACCTTATTCTCACATATAGAACACCAAAATTCCACCAAACTAATATACAAGGATTCCTCTACATGTCCAATACACTAACTCAACTTTCCCAAATGATTTCATGACCAAAAACTTCATTTCTTCTCCATCACTCTAAAGGGAGAGTTTTATGAGGTTTTGGAGAAGGTTAACTTGTTAGGTTAGGTTGCATGCATAAATTTATGAAGTTCATTCTTCCTCATTCCACTTGAAAAATAAACTATGTCCCATGCCCTAAATTTTATGACAATATTTTGTCACCGTGCATAAGTTCAATGTTCCAATGAACACTCCAAAATTGTCCTTCGAACTAGAAATTACCATTTTGTAAATTCAGTTGAGCCTAAAACCTCATATCTCAAAAAAATATTATATATAATGCCCTAAATTTTTGTCCATAGCACTAGGAAAACCTCATTCACATGTCCCAAGGCACATTTTTTCATAAATGGTCTTGTACCTTCTTGAATAACACCATTTTGTATCTACTAATCTTGTTTCTCCTCAACTAAAGTCATGAATAAGACCCCAAATATGCCTCTAATATATGCTACATAACCTATTCCACCTTCCACATTCTCTAGATTATGTAATCATACATAATCCATGTTTTCTCTTCCTTGCTTGATATTTTTTCTCTAATCTTCAACTCATGTCTATCCTAGGTCTTAGAACTACGCCTAGTTGTTCTAGGTTCACTTTATACTTCATGAACCTACCATATTTTCATCATATACCTACCTTAACATTCCTTATTCATCTTCATCATGCCTCTATGATGCTTCGTATCACCTGCATGCCTTCAATCCACCATATTAGGTCATCCCGCTAACTAGGCTTAGGGATTACAACTACTAGACTAAGCTATTCATACCACTTCCACTCATGCACCCTTGTATTCATCATGTTGACTATATTTCCTCATCACATACCTACTAAACCTACTATGAAATATCATTCCTTATCCTTTCTTGTCACACTCACTCCAAGCTTCCTCTAGCTCTCCTTCATCCTTATTTTTCATTAATGTTCCTTTTACATCAATAACAACTCAACATCCACATGTCAACAATCTCCCCCTTTTTCATTGATGGAAAACCTCTTGGTTCTTCTCCCCCTTTTTACATTAATGAAAAAGTGCATGTTTTTATTCATGGTATTCTTCTTCATCAACTTATTTATGCCCCATCTTGGTTGTAAACATTAACCATACTTAACATTCGAGATCACAATTTTGTATCTCCTTCTTTAACTCTATTTTTGGTTTCATTGTGGCACTTAAGTCCTTGTAGCCCCTTAGATAGATGAATTTAAATCACATACACATTCCAATAACTTATATTTGAGTAATAGTAATGTTCTAACTCATAAATATGCCTATCTTAACTCAAGTTACTCAAATCTATGTTGAATTCTCCCATATGTTGATTGTAGGAAATATTTAGGACTTAGATCCCTAAACTAGAATTTTAGAGAAAAAGAGTCCAACTTTACCTTGTTATACGATTATATGGAACACAGAAAAATACCTTATATCCCCCGAGATTTTATTATCCTCTTTTATCTGTTTATACAAGAATTATAATCTCATACCTTGATCGCATGTCTTGTTTATGAGCCAACATCATCACCTATACCCTGAGTTGTATTCTTAATTTGTATAGCCACCTTTGTATGGGATATTGACTCACTTGATCATACACGTTGCTCCCTTGTCAAAGTACCTATAAACTTCATAAACTCTTCCTATCTATCCTCATTAACACCTAGAATTATTAAAAAGGATAGTTCTCATATATTTCTTCTTCATGAGGTTTTATCATACATGTAGGTCTTTATTTCAAACCTAGAACACCCTACAAAACCCTATGACAGAGAACTATTCAATCTTACTAGTTTTAAAACCTTTTTAGTGTCATCCTTTCGTGCTAAAAAACATTGTATGTCATTTTAAATCACATACATCACTTCATCCATCCATGAATCATTATGAGAAGATTGTGACAGTATTTTCATGACTTTACAACTTTGTTACAAACATCATCAAAAATATAAAAGGGATATGCTTTATAATATGATGTATTTGCACACATTTTTAGCTCTCCATCAAGAATTAATTCTTCATTTTTGAATTGTAAATATTGGTAGACCCTCTTGATACATTAAAGCCTGTTAGATTATTTTGGTAAAGGCCTTGAACAACCAACTATAGGCTTGACACATTGTTTACTATGTAAAAATTTCAAATTTTGATCATCAAAGTCCTAGTAGTTCCTTAACTTCTCCTTACAACCTATATGATGCATAAATATACTTTATACACCATAAATCACAAGTAAAGAACCATTGATTCAACATGTATACATAATCCACTCATGCTCATGAAAGCAATATACATATGAACTTTGCCTCGATGAAATGATTATGTATTGTGCAAAATTAGATGACCTATTCTTCTAGAGACTAGAATCATTTCACCATGGTAGTGCTTCAAAAACTTTCAATATAATGGATACCTCTTATAAGTTCTCACGGTTGTTAAACACCTTATACTTATATTAACACACGACATGCCAAGAATCAGGTTTCTTGTATGATTGGAACTCTTGATAGTTTTATCACCTTATGAAAACATTATACATAGATTTGGACTTACTACCTTATATAATACTATCATCATATAGAATATTTCATGTAAATTTTGATTTTGACCTGAAACAAGCTCAAGGAGTTGTCGAGTTAGCCTCAACTTAATAAGTTGTTTTCAATATTTGACCAATAAATTATATTCACATAGATATACTATCTCAGTGACTTGAATTGACATAACATAGCATTATCATCAATATTGATCCATACTCAAACTAAGAGCACATCTAACTTCTTTATGGATTAGTGTGAAACTATGAATGGAAAAACCATACCTCGTGATGCTTTATAATCTCATTGCACATAATTCAAGAGTCTAAGCACACTTTTAGTCCTCATAACTTCAAGGAGCACTATAGTTATAAATTTTGAAATGTATTCTTCTTCCTTACTAGCATCAAGGAACTATTATGGAAAAAAAGTATCACCCCTGGGATATTTGGTTATGGATACCTACTTTTGCTAACATGGGGCCATCTCTCAAATTCTGGGACTTGTGAACTGACATGGTCCTATAGAGAAGGTCGGGTTCCTCGTGACTTATCCTACTACTATAACTACTCCTAATGTAATAAAAATACCTAACTACACATATCCTAACAATTCCAAGGAGACAAGGGGGGGGAGAGCACATAAAATGGGAAATTCTACACTAAGGGGTGGTGATAGCACTAAGAAAAAGGGTTGCTAGAAAATTTATAGTTCTGAAATGGAGAGAGGTGAGCATGGAGAGGATGAACATGCATTATATAATAAGGAGACACACAAAGACACACCAGTTCATTCCCTAGTAAACATAGCATCACTTAAACCCTATAATGAACATAAGAGATGCACAATATACTAAAAACATAGATAAAGGCAAGTTATAACAATAAAACACATGCAAAGGATAGATAAAATATCACAAAACATTGATTTATTGCTCCATAGATTTCACACAAGACATCATGGGGAGGCAAGAAGCATGAATTCCATTATAAGGTTTAGGTGATGTTGTGTTTACTAGAGAATGAGATGGTGTATTGTGTATATCTCCTTGGTCTATGATGCATTTCCATCCTCTCCATGCTCACCTCTATCTATTCCAGGCACTAGAAATTTTCTAAAGAACCCCTTTTCTTGGTGTTATCACCAACCCTTAGTGTATAATTTCCTTTTATGCTCTCTCTCTCTCTCTCTCTCTCTCTCTCTCTCTCTCTCTCTCTCTCTCTCTCTCTCTCTCTCTCTCCATGTCTCCTTGGAATTGTTAGGATAGGTGTAGTTAGGTGTTTGTCTTACATTAGCATTAGTTATAGTAATAGGATATAGAAGAGAAATATGGCCTTCTCTAGAGGACCATCTCGTTTTGCAAGTCCCACAGCTTGAGAGATGGCCCCATGTTAGCAAAAAGTAGGGATCCATAACCAAATATCCCTGTGGTACTAATTTTTCGCCATAACAATTTTTGCATGCCCGGTGAGATGAGCAGGTGAAATATTTACACTTACAAATTTTCCATTGATCTACATCTCCAGTTTCATGAAGTTTATCATGCTCTTGGTGGAGATTCACATCTTTGGAGACACAAAATAAATTGGGATTTCAAGGTTGTCAAATACCAAACAAACTCAATCCTTGTATTTCAGGTTCCATAGGTTGTATTGCATGCCCCTACTTCCGATAAGAAAATTTTGGGGTTTCGCATGTGTAGAAAAAGTTTTGAGTTTTGACCCAAAGGAAAATGCATTTTGGGTTTTGGAGGTTACATTGCATGAGATAATTCCTTCCCTATATGTTTTGGGGATTGACAAGCAGAATAAGGCCCAACCTCTCGAGATAAGTTTTGGGCCCTTCAAGAGTTACATTTCTATTTTTCCAAGGGTGATGTGTTCTTGGTAAGATCCCAACCTTTTGAGGTAACTTCTAAACACATATGGTGACACCATTTGGTATAAGTAACCCATTTTCTCTTAGTTATAGACTTCCTTTTCTTCCACCCATTTCCACCCTTTTTCTTTTCCACATCTTTCCATTTTCTTCCATTCATGAAGTTGTGTAGTCATGAATTCATTTCCCACATCGAATTCACACTTATAGCAACACCAATACCAATTCAACTTGCCTCCCAATCTAAAAATTTAATCTCCAAGATATTCACACCCCTTAAGAACCATATTATGATGAAAACCAGTAGTATACATACTCCTATGAGAAGGATGCAGGTCAGCTTGACTATCCACCAAGATATGGAGCTATTGAAAAGTAAGGATATGCAGACTATAGAGGCTACCTTACACCTAGAAATGGTGGTTTGCGAGAGAAAATTCAAAGCATGGAGGATAATATGGTGTATTTAAAGGCCAAATCTCATATGCAAGCATTCAATATTGGTTTTAGGACACCTTTTTTCATGGGTTATTCCTATGCCAAGACACTTTAGTCCTCAACAGAATCTTGAATTCATGGTTGAAATGTTGTCAGGACTTGCAAGATGGACCGAGGAGATAGAAGCTTAAAAACTTTGTGTAATGGAACCTTGTCAATAGGTAATTCCACCACAACCTCATAGTCTTCCCTTTTCTCCTTCCAAATCTACATCATTTTAGCAAAAGATCATGACTTTAGTTTCTTACATGCTACCCCTAGTGTGGAATCCCCTTCCCCGTCTTCTAGTCTCCCATCCCATCTTGCTTTCTCTACCATTTTCCCTTCTAAACTCAAGTACCCTCCATAAAAGAAGAATGTAAATCCCTTTCCTCCATCTCAAGAAATGTAGAAACTAGTTATGACCCAACCCACCCCTCCTCTTGCATTCCCCAATCCATTCTAGGAAGAAACTCATTGAACTATTCAAGAGGGATAATAGGAAGAGGAGTCTAATAGAGAAGAAATGACAATTTTTTTAAAGATTTGGGATTTAAGGTTTTGAATAAACAAAATCACACTACCGGTTAAGCCTTTAAGAGGCCATGGTTGGAGAACATGTGGTATAAGATTATGTAGTAGTAGTAGAACTTTAACAAGAACAAGAAGAAGATAAATAGTAATTGTGCTCGAAAGTGCGGTGTCCATAATGGAACTATATTTGTAGAATTATTTAATCATTTACCAGCTGCAAAATTAGCAGATGAAGAGGGAAAATCAGCTCCAAATCTAAAAGAAGAGGAGATTCATTCCTTGGAGGAAGATCAAATAATTTTGGAAGTTTTGAATGTAGATCGACCACGTAAGAAACTTCAAACCTTTATCCCACTCCATCCTTTCAAAATTCTAATTGCAGGGATGAATTTGAAATCTCAAACTTCATGTTTGAAGATAAGGAGGACTACGGTGGACAAGTCACATACTCAGAGGGCACCATGGAAGGGAGAGAGACCTTAGTACAACAGGATAGTGAGGAGCTTAAATTCTTCTCCGACTTGGAGGAGTGCTTTGATAGATAAGATCCAAAAGAAATCACCACTTTTCGACTCCATCATTCATCTTTCAACACCAAGAGCATGTTTTCATGAAGGAGAGCATGCAAGGGTAGCTTGTTTCTTTAGAAGGTCCTCTTGAATCAAGATTGGGGTAATAGAATCTTCTAAGTTTCACATCGGAAAAGGAGGAAGAAGGGAACAAGAGTGACACCTCACTCATACCATCCATAAGGGAAGGAAATCAGTTTTTGTAGATGAGCCACAAGGATCCATAACCCAAATGATGAATAACTCAAGGATTTATTTACTTTATTTGATGATGATACCTTAGCTAGATGGGTGGAAAGTTTCTTCCAAATAAATTTTTCACTCATTTACGGGATCCCGATCATTTCCAAATTGATTGCATGGTCCAAAATTGTGAGAAAGGGAAGCTACTTCACCTTGCTAGTGTCAATTTTAATTTGAGTTGCTCTTTTTCTAGTTAGTGTAGAGTAGGAGTAGGTTTGTTTTTAGTAGAACAAGTGATATGGACACTTTGCATGTATGACTTTCAGTTTTTTACATAGTGTGTTTTGTGTTTCACCATTTCTCTTACATAGTGTGTGGAAGGTGGAGTATTCAAGAAGAGAAAAAATAGATTTTAATAGAGTTCCATGATGTCCAAAACCAGCAAGTGTTTTACTCAAAACTCTGTAATGTGTTATGCATGTCAATCAATCATTGGTTTCAATGTGCTTCATACTTGGAAAAATTAGGTTTTGTGATAGGTTGGAAATCCATTTTTCAACTCTGTAAAGCGGGATTACAGAGAGAAAAGAAAGAGAATCCTAGAATCAAAATAATTTTCCACTCATCTTAATTTCAAGATTTTATTACAAAGAGTTGGAAAATGTAGGTAGCCACAAGTCAGCTTTAGGTTCCAAGTAGTGCTTCATGTAGTCCAGGGGTGGAAGGAATCATTTTTAGGCGATTCACAGGATACTATAATGACTCCATTTCCCAATGGATTCTATGAGGCTACTTGGCTAACTACATCTAGCAGGAAGATGTCCCCGAGAGGTCACCAAATTGTTATCTATTTTTACCCCTGGTAAAAATAGCCAACTTGGTTGGATGATCTTGATCGTTAAATAGCGCATTCAATGATAAATTTGAGGATTACACATGAAATCCCATGTTTTAGGAGCATTTTCAAGGCTTTTAGGAAGTTAGAAGCCATTCGGGTCATTTTTTCCTCTTCTAGGTTATTGAGGCTTAGAACTCCACCTCCGAGTGAAAACTCGACCCCCAAGCCTACATCTAGCTCAAAACAAGAAAAAATTCCTAATCTCGAGAAAATGTGAAATTTCAGGTTTCAGGATGCCCCAATTTTCTTCCTCAACCCTCTAGTCCTAAGAAAATCAAGAAGAATGCAAAAATTAATTAAAAATGCCAAAATTGCTAAGTTGAAGGACCAGCTGAAAATGGTGACCGAGCTACTCACCAAGATAACATTTTGCAAAGGAGTTCTAGGTTTCAAATAGGCTCTAGTGAGCCAAGTTGGAGCAAGCACGATTTTGATCCCAAGTTTTAGCTTGGCGCATCAGATTGTCTTAGGCTGGAGGATATCGAGCTCATGGGATCGAACGAGTCATGAAAGATGGCAATGACAAGGTGGGCCACTCGGACAGTTGGTCACTCAACGTAGAGTACAGACATGCGGGAATGGATTTGGTCTTTTTCAGACCGAGTAGGCTCACCAAATTAACTCGACAAGTCGGGGGAATTGGAAGTATGGTGCAAGTCGTAGCGTAGCTGTGGTTACATTGACATGATGCACCCTAGTGAGTTGATGTTCATCTATGGCGGGTTCCACATCTCTGTGGAACATGTGGTGACTTTTTCAGTTAGCATGCAAGAGATGTATCAAGGATGGTGTGTGAGATGGTGATGTTTGGGATACACGATCTCAAAGCGGCATAGTGGGATGCGCCATGTAATGTGGATCCTACACCCATGAGACATATACCGAGTCATGGCTAGGAAAATGCAATTAGGGGAAAAATCATGCTAACACATGCACAATGAAAATTGGTGTGGTAGATGAACATGGAACATGGATCCCGTATCTCGACATGCATGGAGGGTGAGTGGGGTCGCACCAAGTTAGGTAGGTCAATGTTAAGTTATCGGGGTGAGTAGGTAAAGTGGAAGTGGAGGTAGGAAATCAAAATCATGGTGTAAGTTGGAAAGCCATGTAAGATGAATTGTAGGTTCCACCTTGTGTTACATGGTGAGCCATGTGGTGAGTTAGGTGGGGTAGCTCGGGTGGTAGGTGAGATTAAGTCAAAATTACCCCTTACTAAAACCTTCATAATTTTCACCCTACTCATCTGTTTTTCACAAAACCATAGGCGTTGGAAATATAATTTAGGGAAATTCATCATGAAATCATAAAAAATAGAAAATTTATAGATTAAGTGGATGAAAAATGATGATGAATTTTCAAGATAATGGAGGCCATACCCAAGTGCAGAGATGAATTAAATGCAAGTATGGATGTCATTCCTTCTTGCACAAGGTATAGTACTGAGAAGGGCATGGGATTTGTAAGTTGGCCCATCATTTTTTTAGGTTCCATGATTATTTTTGGGAGTGGTGGAAGCATGATTTCATATATCTCTCCCTCTCTCTCATTTTTTCTATTTAATGTAAAAGGGATGCACTTTATAAAAAGTTGGACATTTTCTCCTCTTACCCCCCTCCCTTCTTCTCAACTCTAGGATGTTTGTCAATCTTATAACCTCCTCCCTAACAATTGTAATGGAATTCATGCCTCTTACCTACCCATGATTTATTTTGAAAGATCTATGGAGAAATAAACCAATATTTTTGATATATTTATCCATCCTTTGCATGTTTTTTATTGTTCTAACTTGCCTCTCTCCATGATTTTGGTATATTGTTATTCTTTTGTGTTCATTGTAGGGTTTGGGTTATTCTTTTTTACTAGGGAATGAAATGGTATATTGTGTATATCTCCTTTGTATGTGATACGTGTCCATCGTCTCTATATTCACCTCTCTCCATTTCGTGCACTTAAAATTGTCTGAAGAACCCCTTTTATTGGTGTTATCATCACCCCTTAGTGTAGAATTTCCTTTTATGCACTTTTTCTCTCTCCCTATCTCCTTGGAATTTTTAGGATAGGTGTAGTTAGGTGTTTTTCTTGCATTAGGATTTTTTTAGTAGTAGGATAAGGAAGAGGAAGTCATCCTTCTCTAAAGTACCATCTCAGCTCACAAGTCCCATAGCTTAAGAGATGGCCCCATGTCAAGCAAAAATTAGGGATCCATAACCAGATATCCTGTGGTGCTACTATTTTTACATAACACTAACTTTTATTGTTATCTCCTTCTATAAAAACAAAACCTTGATAGATCATGAAAACCTTCTTGAGAAGACTCGACTATGTTTATTGGTCTCCTAAAAAAATTGAATGCCTTCAAGGCATACTTAGATAATTTTCACCTTATTCTCACCTGATTTTTCTTAAAGTATATCAATCAAGCCATGGTTATTCCTTCTTAAGGGATACCAAAAATTATATGATTATAAAAGTGTACACAATCTCTCCATAATAAGGGCATTCACTTAAGACTCGACAAACGTGCTAGAGACCTTGTCATGCCTTAACATTTCTTTCATGACTCTATACTTTAAAGATTGAGATAGAAAACACAAAACAACATGATACATTTAAAACCTTGTACAAAGGAATTATTAAAATACCTCCTTTCATAACCTTATATTATCTTGAGGATCTCTCACACCTCAATACACATTACAATAAATGACTCTTTGGTAACATTAGCTAGATATGACATCTAAGACCTAATGACAAACAACACACTCTTTCCTTTTCTTGGACAATTAATAAAGACATCCAAACACTTTATACAAACCAACTATGCTTGATATTATACCTTAAAAATTTATGCAAGAGTATGAAAACACTATTCTTTACTTGGATGAACATCCATGACCTTCAAGAACCTTACATAAATCAAACTTGCATATAGACCATAAGAAAGAAATTGAAAAAACAAACCTTTTGACTAATCATATATTTAAAACATGATTAGTATTTTATCAAAACCTATTAATGGTAACTCTCCTCCAATAACACACCATACTTCTTTCAAGTATTCAATTCCTTCTATAATCCTAGAGAAGGCACACAATTCTTTTAGGATCACTAAAATAGTAGATGGTCATTAAATGATCTTGATGACTCTATCCTTTCTCTTTTTTCCTATAACACTTTCTCTTTTTTTCTTGAATTTCCCTTTAGGTGTCATAATTTCATCTCCTATATCTTATTCTTCGATTGAATGCCGAAAAATATACATATTGCACCTCATGCACTTGCTCTATCATAGCTAGGGGTAAAAGTTATTCATGATTAATCTTAGGCCTGATTTCTTCCTTCTCGGTTTGATCAACACTTTTTTATACCTTGCTTGTACTGGAATTTCCTATGACTATTCTTAATTTATTATCATCTCTACCGTCTTCACATTTTGTCTACTTGTCATTCTTTTCTTCTTCAAATATAGAATTGTCTTCCTTGACCTTGTATATGTACACCACATCCTTTTTTCCTGGATGAATTGGACTCATTCTCAGTATTATTCTTCATGTTGAATACCTTCTTAACATTCCCTTTGAATGCATGAGGTATGATACTATACCTAGGATATTCTTTTTGATGGAAATGATTAGAAAATTTTCCTTATCCATGAGAGTTATAACACACAACACTATTTTTTCTTCTAAAATTCCAAACATAATTATATGATCATGACATTTCCTATCAAATTTCCTAACCTTATTACAATTGTAACATACTATCTTGTTCATACCTCTTGAGTCTTCTTCTCTCCAAAACTGGCTATATGGTTCATCTAAGAAATATTTGGCAGTGTGTCCCTTTTCTCAATAGTTGAAGTAAACTACATTCCTTGATTTAGCATCTCTATTATCCCTCCATGGATGATCATTTATGACATGCTTCCTACATTCCTTAGCTCTATATCCAAATTTATGACAAGTAAATTAAGATCCAGTAAAGGCTATTTTATCCTTGGATGCATTTGGTTTCATGACTGAGTTTGGCCTTCTTGATCTTGTCTCCTTGGTCTCCTTTGTGGTTTCTTGTCTATTTGGACTAGTCTTGTCTTCTTCATACTTCTCCATAGGCTCTCCTTTGAATATTAGACATGTATTATCACCTACTACTCTTTTTATTTACAAAATTACATTAAGAACTTCATAGCCCTTTTCAATCTTTCCATACATCTTCAACTTGTCATTTGTAAATTCTAGTTCAACTTTTAAGGATCTCAATTCTTCTACATATCTAAGGTAAGCATATTCCTTTTCTTTATGGATTTTGACACATTTTCAAATAGGTATTCTTAAATAGTGTGTGAAAATGTGAAGCATGAGGATCATGAGGGATAGTATGAACATCCACCGAATTGAAAATTGGTTGCATGACGAGCTCCCATGAAGGAGTGAGCATCAACCAACATGCATGTAAAAATTTAAAAAGGGAAGAACATTGTTAAGCCAAAAATATCCACTCTAATCTCATAGATCTGAAGGGGTGTACATATAGAGGGTGTTGAGTAACCCCATGTTCCATAATGATGACCTCTCAAGTGGAGAGGGGGAGTTACATTCCTGGAATAAGAAGTAACTCCCAATGACGCATATGACACACTAACGTGTAAAGGAATCTCATAATGAACCCTAAATGACATAGAGACTTGTGATCTCACCTAAGTAAGATGACTTTCCTTATGATTTGGAAAATGATTCACACCAACACCCCCTTCATTGTAACTTAGGATGAGGCAAAAAGTTAGAATAGAGAAATGGGTCCTGGTACAAAATCCTGATGAGGAACCCATACACAACAAAGAACTCAAGAAACAAAGGAAAACCTAGTGGGAAAAAAATCCACCACAAGATAAAATACACTCTCTATTCTAATAAAGATGCCAAATATGGGTCCCAACCACTGAGAATCCTGATAAGGTACCCATTTACAAAGGGGAATTTTTTTGGAAAGAAGAAGAAGAGAGGAGAAGAGGGAGATGAGAGTAACACAGAAGATGTCATGGATGGATTTGAAATATGAAAATCTATAAATTATCCTAGAATAGTGTCGATGAAGTGTTCTTATACCTCTAGATAGAAGAAGAGCCTCCCACACTAAACTATGTACCTTCCCTTAGTAAGGATAGAAATGTAGTCCTGAAGTATGCCCACTCCGTTAAGGAAACTAAGGGTAGCACAATGAAGAAATCTAAGTCTAGTTCATGGAAGTGTGACATAGGTCTAGAAAATGAGCACCAATGAACCAAAGGTAATTCCACATGCATAGAAATCTAAGAGTGTAGAAGAGGAACACCAGTAAAAAGGATTTCCAAGTGATTTGAAGGAAATGTAACAACCCCCACAATAGAAAGGGTATCCATAAACAAGGGTTGATAAATGAAGATATCCCGCAAAGTGGAAGTGAACAGAGTGCTAGAGGGGGAACTCTAAACAAAGGATATAATGAAATCCTCGAAAACACTTGAAGAAGGATGAGAAATCTGTTGTGCATCACAAGTGGACACTACGAAAAGAAAAAAATGTCGGGAAGATACTCATCCCAATGAGGGTGGTCGACAAATAGAAGAGTGATGTCAGACAGGTTTGAGTCACCCATGCATGAAGGAAGATGATTTAAAGGGTCCTCATACCCTAGAAGTGGAAAGGAGGTTGGTGTAATTATTATATGAGGATGAGTGGGATACTGATCAATGTATGATGAGATGGGAGGGTGAAAACACTCCCTAGAATATTGAGAAAAGGAGGAGATGCGTCCTCGATGGTACTCTCGACATCAAAACTAAGAGCACAATCCTATTGATCAAAAGAAGAATCAAGTGATTTTGTGTCATTGGAACTTCCATCACTTGAAGAAGAAGGAGAAGACTACTATAGAGAGATTTTGGAAGACCAAGGTGAACCAACATGGCACTCAACCAAAGCAAATAGTGTAGGGAGAGTGTCTTCAAATGAGAAATAAAGATGCAAGGGAACACAAGGGGAAAGGGTATCTAATGGAACATGAGTGCAAAGATTGAATTGGAGCATGAACATGGTCAATAATGAGCTTTGTAGTGGCAGTGAGAGGTTAAGGGTCTCTAAATAAAGACCGAAAGATATTCCAGATGTAGGGGAGGATCTAAATCTCCCACGTGAATGGAGAGAGTTCTAGTAACAGATGACATAAAGTGGCCAAAAACATGGTCGAAAGTGTCAAGAAAGTCCTCAAGATGACTGAAATCAATGGGTGTAGGAACTTTCCCAAGAAAGAAGTGTGTAAGACCCTCGTAGGAAAACTAGCATTCTATGGAAGCACGTTATGATGTATAGTTCCCTCTCCCATGAAGAAGTGGTGGAGGTTGTACAACAATCTTGTGATATTCAATTCTATAAATAGAATCATCCATGATGTGGAAGTAAGAAGTGTAAGGTGCACAAGAATAAGAGGATGCAAGAATGCAAGACGTCGACTCAAATTTGAGAATGTGTCTACAAGTAATATGACACCTAAGAAGAATAATGATAACCCCACTATTTACGTCACTTTATAAGTATTTGATGATTAAAATAGGGTATGTTCATGTGACATTAGATATTTTACCACTCACCTTGCAGGAGGATACAATTCACACAAGAGTGGAGGCCATAATTAATTCCTATTTGAATGCATAGGAACACACACAATTAAGCACAAAAGGTAGAAAACAAAGACAAGGGAACACTACTCAAGATGAGAAAAAAGATATCTCATGGAACAAAAGGAAGGCTCTCTTGCCATAAGGTTATGGTGGATGTGTCCACTCATTATAGGCAAAGAGGATCACTACAATGATGAGCTAGAACAAATGGCTAGGAAATCCCAATAACCCAATATGTGGAGCCTAGAAAAATACTCCCCCCTTGTGTGTACAATGAATTTTTATTATTTTCTCGTTTATAATGGAGTAAAGTGCATAAAAATGGGGAAAATATGAAAAATTCAAAAAAATAGGGATAAGAGGGGTTCAAGCTCTAAGGGTGCAACAAGGGGTAGTCATCTTAGAGGCAGCAGCAAGCTAGGTGAGTCGGGAGAGGAAAGCAACAAAAAGTCAAAGATCCTAACTTAGCTAGTCGATTGGTTTGTTTGGTCACGAATGCAACGTGGTGTAGCAAGTCAACATGTCAACCAGAGAGGATGACATTGATGCAAAGAGAGTAATAGTTGAAAATATTTGACGTAGGTCTATGGGACAATCTCCAGTCTCCACGTGGCGTAGAAAGGATCCAAAATAATGGTTGACATGGGTAGAGGTTCAAATAAGGAATCTCTAGCAACCCCATAGGTAATGGCGGTCGATGCTGTCGAGGTGCAAAGTTTGGTGAAGTAAAACCCATAGACAATTGACAAGGATGATGCACACACGGATGGAAGTAAAGCATGATACACATGAGACAGAACACACGAGATAGGGCTGAATGTGGAGAATAGACCAGAGCAAGTTTAGGACATGGTAATCCAGGAAAGGACGTGTAGAGGGGAACTCTAGTTGGGTTTTCAAACATTGTAAGAGGGAATTAAACTGAAGAAGAAATAACTATGCATACCAAGTCAAAAACCATACAGGTCGGTTATACGATGATCCGGGGAGGCTCGGGCCCCATCTCTACAATCTAGGCCTAGTTGGCCCTTAAAGACAATTCTCACACCAAAAGCTCCCAAAATCAGCATAAAAACCCATATTTGAGACCTAAAATGGTAATGAACCTCTGGAAAACACCTCCAAACACGTATGTAAATTCCTAGAAAGCCTAGAAAATAGTGATCCCTTATAAACAAAAACTCGCTAACCAAAAATAAACCGGATAGAGATATAAAACCTAAATCAATTTAATGAACACACAAATGGAATATCCATTACAACGAATGCTACGATAATCCTGTTTATCACAAACTAAAAACTAGAGATCAATGAAAAAATGAATATTTACATGGATCCACATAACGTGCACTACGATACCATAAAATATTACATGAAAATGTGAAGCACAAGGATCATGAGGGACAGCATTAACATCAAAAGAAGTATAAATTGGAAGCATGATGAGGTCCCATGAAGGAGTGAGCATCAACCAACATGCATGCAAAAATTTGACAAAGGGGTAGAACCTTGTTAAGCCAAAAATCTCCACTCTAATATCATAGATATGAAGGGGTATACATATAGAGGGTTTTGAGTAACCCCAATGTTGTAATGATGACCTCTCAAGTGGAGAGGGGAGTTACATTCCTAGAATAGGAAGTAACTCCCAATGACGCATATGACACATTGACGCATAAGGGAATCTCATAATGACCCCTAAATGACATGCAGACCTACAATCTCACCCGAATTAGATGACCTACCTAATGATGTAGAAAATGAATCACACCAACATATTCCATCTCCTTCGTGGCTTGACCATGCCCGTCTTCCATATATCTGATTTTTTCAATCCATTAATCGGGAATCAGCAATCTCAAACTTCCTTTTAAGAACTACTTCAGCTAGTTTACCCATGCTTGTGCTTCAAGGATCTCCTCCAAGTTGTTAAACTTGTTCCAAGAGGACCTATATCTAATACCAATTATTGGAAAACACAAGCATTGAGAGGGGAGGGGTGACTTAGTTCTTATAAAAAAATTAAAACTCTTCATAAACTCAGTAAGATATTCAATCTTGATCATCATTAACCATGAGGGAATAATGACATTCAAACATGAGCAAGTAGTAAGAAAAAACACATGAACACAAGGTTTAATGTGGGAAACCATTAAAGGGAGAAAAACCCATTGAAATGAATGCATCGGTTTGGAAAAAAATTCATTTAAAGATTACCAGATTTCATTTTTGAGAATCCACTCAACTTGAAGCTAAAACTCCAAAATTTAGCCAAGCTACTACTTGACCTTTAACAAGCTCCTACTTGTATGGAAGCTCCAACTCCCAAGAAATTTATTCAAGCTACTACTTGACCTTCTGCAATATACAACTTACAAGGAAGATTCAACTCCTTGTTTGATAAGAAATAAATTACAAGATTTGTTGATCACCTTCCTCTAGTTGTCTCAACCAACAAATTGTGATCTCTTATTCATCTCCTTTTATCTTCTCTTTTCACCCTCATCACCTTGATTCATCTCTTTTCTCATCTTTTTAATCTACTGTAAAATAGTTTCATATAAGGATTCTTTCACACACTCATTCTCATCATGATTTTCTACTAGGATCACCCACTCAAGAAACTACTCTCTTATGTATACATATTGCTGCAATAATCATAGTCAAAAAGTCATCTCATATGCTCATTAATTGTCCTTGTTCTTCATATTATCATTCTACTCAAAAATATAGTCATCAATAGATAATTCTCATAAAAATTCATACTCTCATATATATGGGGATGACATTATCTTGCAACACTTACTCCTCAAATTCTTAAGACCCTTCACCTCCTTAGTCTTCAACACGTATAAGGAGTTTGAAATGACATCACCTATAACAATCATTGCACCTAAAAACTTGTCACTTACAAATGAATATCCTTCATGACCTTTAAAGACACTTCATATTCCTATTAGGAATTGAAAACCATTCCTAACTTGCTTCACTCTTGATACAACTTATAAAATTCAATATTGAAATTTGCACACATTAATTTGTAATAGTTTTTCCCTTTTTGTTTTCTTCTTCAACGAAGATTATTTGTCTTGTAGTTATTTTAACCCATTTACCATGTGTTGGAATATTTTTTTAATATTACATAGGTTACCTCCTTGTCATATGCATACTTGATGAGCTTGTAAACTCAAAATTTACATTTGATCCACCATTTGAACTCATAAGGTCTGTTAAGTCTAAGACCTTCAACACGCTTCTACAAAATAAGAGAATGAGCTACACTTTAAAAACATATCATGCATTATAGTCAATAAGGGAATCACTTGATATTTCCTTGTCACTATCTAATGTTTTTTACCCTATAAATCAGGGAACAAGATGTCATCTCCATTCTTCATCTCAACTAAGGTCTCACAATCGTGGAAGATCAAAAACACAGTCATGAAGAATGTTCCTTTAACACTGATATATGCATGTTCATAATTTTTAATGCTTTAAGTGATATGTATTTTACCTCTGGTCTACCTTCATGACTTGGAGAAACCACTAACTTAATTCATGCAATGAGATACTAGTTTTGGTCAAGGTACTAGTGAGTTTTCATGCACAAAAAAAAATTCTTCGTAATATGAGTTAGTTCACTCATGTATCCCATTATTCATGACTTATTTATCACATTTATGGAAGGTTATTATCCTTAGGAATCTCCTTAAACTAATATCTTGCACCATTTCTATAACACCTTCGTCATCCTTTCATCTACACTTGCCATTGTGAAATGGATTGCAACATTGACATGTGATTTTTCTTGAGTTGTTGCTTTATATAACAGATTAAATCATGTTGCTAGATTAATGTTTATCTCAGTTGGGATTTTTGTGATTAATAATCCATTTATTTCCATGTACTCTTGAATTGTGATGTTTACTTAATTGGTTCATAAAATTAATTGGATGTCTTCAGCTTGTGGAAAGTTGAATCTCGTCTTGGAACTATTTGGTAAGATGGTAAAATTGGAAAATTATCCTAAGTCAATAATAACTTATTATTATTATTATTATTGAGAATCAATTAAGAAAATACCTTGGATCATTTTCATTGATCCAAGGAATTCCCTTAATTTGATCTGTAATTTTGATTAATGCAAGAGATTGTAGTTGTTCATTTGTTTGTGGATTATCAATTCATACTAATTGATCTTGGTGACTTGTTCTAGTTTTCCTATGATTCAGTCCCATATTGAGGGTTGGAAGGTGTTGAGATCTGGCTCGAGTAGCACTACTCCATTTGAAAAACATAGCCTAGCTGGTAAGGTTTGGTTGTGGCATTTATTAAAGCCTAGGCTATGACTAATGTTTTGATAACACTTGAATTCCTAATGGTCTAACCTAGACCTAAGGCATATGAATTAAGTTGATTTCCTAAGAACCTAACCTAAATGATCTATGCCTAATTGTAATGTTGCTAAGTTTAATATAAACCCTAACCTATGATGGAAAGGGACTCGGATCCTAGCTTGATGTTGACCTTGGTTGGCATTGGGAAGGGGATACATGGTCAAATGGAAAGTTGGTGGTTTCCACCACCCTTGCATGTATCTGGAGATTTGATTTAATTTGCATTAATGGTGGAAACCACCACTCCTTAGTGGTAAGCCAAATTTAAATTTTTCAAGGTTGCTAAAAACAACTCTAACAAGGTTTTTTGGTTGGCTAAATAGTTAGAAGCTAACCTAGAGGAAGTTGGAGGAAGCCGGTGGGTTGGCAGGATGAACGGACCATCCTAGCAAGAATTGATGATTTGGAAAATCATTCCAAACTACCTAAGGGAAAACATGTCGGATTCGGAAAAATAAGTATTGTTTTTGGATTTCCATTTGGATATTTTGTCTCTCCTTCTCACTCTACAAATGGATCTTTTGGGTGATTGAACTGGTTTTCAATTTTGGTGTGAATGTTTTCTTCTATGTTTTTGGAGATATTGTTTGGGAAGATTCCATTGGAAGATGGAGAAATTTTTAAGAAGATTTACTTCTTCAACTGTAGAAGCTATCGTGGAGTTAGAATAAGGGTCCTAGGAGATGGAAGAAAACTTTGGGATGCTATACCAGGCATGATAATCTCTAATCCCTTGCAAAAACTTGCTCTATCTAATTAGTTCATAAAAATAACTCTTCTTATTATAGAAAGCATTTTGGGGTTCTGGGTTTTTATTATTGCTTAATAAAATGGAATTTTTGCTTGGTAAGTAGTTGTTGGAACTGGTTTTTGATCTTGCAATTGTATACTTGTTTTATCATGGTTGAAATGTCAATTTTCTTCACATGACTAGTTTGGATGTTTTGAAACAAACTCGCCATGACTGTGATGGAAATAATAAGTGTATTTTTGAGTTACATGTGCATATATTTTACAAATGGGTTTTGCAGTGTTGTTATCGATCTTTGTGTTGTTATTTTTCGATGGCTATGGAACTTCCTATGCTTATCTTTTAAAGAAAATAATAACCTGTGTTGTGGGTTGAGTGGGAACTCGAGCACTCAATCAAGTTAGACTGGTGTCGTTTAAAGATATTACTATCTATCTTGGGTTTGTTTTTGAATCTTGTTTGAATACTCAAACTCATGATCAATGTAACTGTGAGTTCATGGGGATTTTGCTTCTTGATCACCCTCATGTGGGTGAGTTGTTTCTCAACCTAGTTGGGTATGGTCTTGATTGTATTATTCTGTGATCGATTTGGAAAGTTTGTTGAGTTTTTTTGATAACCTAAGTCAAGTTAGATCTTAACTAAAGCTTCTAGGTATTGTTCATACCCATTGTGATTAATTGCATTCTCTATTATGTGTAAGTAGGTCACTAGACTGTTCTTTGATTTAGCCATTTGGATTTGCTTCATTGAACCATGGAGGGTTATCCATTTCTCGGGTCGTATGAACTTTGGGTCCTTCTATTTCATCATGGTGACTGTTATATTTTCTTCTATATTGTCAGGGTAGATGGTTTGGTGTAGTTTTGGATAGGACAATGTGAATGGTCTTGTGGTAAGATAGACCTATAGCAATGATTGTTTCAAACCAAGGAATTTTAATGTCTACCTAGGGGTTATTGTGAATCGTCAATGTGAAAACATTATATTGAACTGTTGTATCTTTTAGTATGTCCAAGTTTTGATCACTATTTTTAATGATCTTAAATGGTTAGGTTGTATGGTTGGAACCTTAACCTGGACCAGTTGGATGGTTTTATAAACTTGCTTGAGTGTTGATCAGTCTAAATTCTTATCGATCCTTGATCATATGAAGATGATCAAGGATATCATTTAGTCGGTTTGAAAGGTTGTTTGATTGTGAGCTTTCTCTACCTTGGTTGAATCATTTTGTTTCTCATTCTGAATGATGTATTTAGTTAGGTATGATTCTTTACCAGTCATGTATGGGATACTTGTATTGACTTAATACTATCTCCTTGATGATTATATGTATTTTGTATTCCAAATACTTACATGCACTCTAAATTAGTTGAAGCCAAGTTGTTCTTGTATGGATTGCTTGTCTGATAAGTTAAGATGGGTTTGGACCTTGAGATCTTGTTGTTGTTATCCTTATGCTCAGCTATATAAATCCTATCAAACCTTTAGATTGTTGGACTGTTGGAATGGAATTCATTTTTGAATATAATTGATTGGATTCGAGTAAAATGTTTTAACCATGTAGTATGGGTTGCACAGATTAAGGCATTTCTACTCTTGCTTTCCCATCTGTTATTATGTATACTTGGATTTTCTTTATTGGTGTGATATTGCTTAAGCGAGAATGTATACTTGTATATTTTGGGGTTACTTATTTGGTTGGATAATGGATGAATGTTAAATTTTTTTCATTGATAGTCTTCTAGTTGATAGAAATTAGACTCGTTTGGATAGTTAGATGCTAACATTGCAGGGTTTTGTGATACACTTGAGTATGGTACTTTTGAAGTGTTCAAACAAGAAAAGATCTTTCTGAACCCTTGACTGATTTCTATTAATAAGCAAAGTGTTCCTTTTCAAATTTGTTAGTTAGAACATATGGTTCCAAGGATTTATCTCCTATCATGCTCAGTTCAAATGAACTAACAGATGCTAACGCTCTTGCAAATAAATTTCGTGAAAAAGGAAAAGAGGGAGACTTATGGAAAGTTGCATTTATTCTATTGATTGAAGAAATGTAGTTTGATGAAAAGATTATGTTTCATTTATTGAACTATTCTTGTGAATAAGTGTTTAAGGCCTAAGGCTAGTTATGTAAATTGTTGAAATAATTTGAATTACTTATTGTCTACTTGAATTGACATCTTAAATTGGAAATGATTGAAGTGGTTTCTTGAATCATTCTCTCTTGACTGGATTAGTTGTGTGTGAATGATGTTTTCAATTTAAAGAGTTCTTTCACTTGGAAAGTAAGCTTGTAGGGAATTAGATGATATGCATTGCTCTACTTTTTGACATTGATTAATAATCTTGGGGAAGTTATATGAAATGTTACCAAATTTATATTGTTATTATAAAGCAAGGAATATTATTGTTGATCTTTGAATATGAGGAAAAAGGGAATAGATAGGAATCATTTCCTTTTAAATGACCTATATGAAAGGTATAAATATAATGTCTTATCTATGAAATAGTTATTGGTTGTTATAAATTTTAATTACTGAAAAATTTTGGTTAAGACAATAATGAATAAGTTGTATTTAAACAAGTTATATGTTGTGGAATTTAAGTTATGAATGACTATGCTTAATTACACCATTACGAACAATGCTTGTATGACTATTTTATGAGGAATGATATAAAAAAAGGGTTGCATGACTAATAGTAAAGGGATTCAGACCTTAGGGATAATCACAAAGAGTACTTAATCTTATTAAGTACATATAAGAACCTATCTTGTAAAAAGGGATCTAAGTGATTATACTATAATGCAATCTATCTATCCTAATAAATGAATAAGTACAATAATGAAAAGGAATTATACTCAAGACATGGGATTAGATGTATAACTTGAACTAACCTTTAAGGAATTAAGAACAAAGTTCTTCTTACTGCAATAATGAAGTCATAAATATGATACATATTTGACTTACATGCATAATGTAATTATGTTATGAAGCCTTGATAAAGGGGGTTGTCCACTATTTGGCAATAGAATGAACCCTTTGAATAGGTTATGAGGTGGATGTGGAATATCCTTCCATCCTAGATGAGTTATACTTAGGGGATAGTGTTTAACTAAGTTATAACCATTTGAATAGTTGAATGACTTATAGGAAAGTGAATGTAAGTCAAGAAGAGCTATTGCGGGTTGAAAGCATAGAACCCATTGGAGTAAAGGAAATGAACTTAAAATGATCCTAAGTATGTTTGGATGTATGTGGTTGCTTCCCTACAATATACTTAATATGTTTCTAATATTCTTAGTCAACTAAAGGAGATTTCATACTCAAAGGAGATTAAGTAATGAGCAGAAATAAATCTACAGATCCTTCGTATTGATTTAAGTAGAAACATAATGTTCCTTATTGGAATGTTGATAGAACCCAAGTTAGTCCTTAGGAATGACACCTAAAGGCTGAAATTAACTAGGGTGGGATTAAAAAGCTATGAATTAATGGGATTAATGAACTTGTTAAGAAGGGAGGTTTAGATTTTGGAACTTAACAGGTTGTTGCAACATGAAAACTACTGTAAAGTACCCATCTAATGATCACAATAGGTAGTTACAGTGGAGAAGTCATCATAGCACAATAATCCATTCAGCCCCTCTAATCAAGGCCGTATCGAATGGGATCTCAATTTATTATTATACACTAGGTAGTGATGAGCCATGGTCTGCGGCCAATGTCAACTTGCATTGACTACGAGTGAGGGAGTGGATTTAAAATGATGGGGGTCAATTCGAACACACTTGATTACTCTTAGTCACTGCAAGTGGACTATCTACACTAGCCCATGGGTCTATCTCTTCTTAGTGTCTAACAAGGAAATGGGAAGGATTGACATAGGTCAAGAAAGTATAATCAAGATAACAGTTTCAAGTGTGGTGAAAGACATATTCCTTCATGATGAGTATGTCATCTTGGAATATAGGCATGACAAACATGTCTGAAACTTTGGAAAAATTATCACAAGTTGTTGGTTGTGTTGTCTTAAATTCACTAGACTAAGGTGTAAGATATAGGATGGGTACTCGTAACAAGTACCTAGATAAGCCCTTGGTTAGTTGCACTTGATGATCCCTTAAATGAAAAGGGAACCGCAAGTATACTGAGTATACAATGAAATGAAATATGAGAGATTGGTTCTATACTAAGTCATCATTGAAATGAAACATGAGAGATCGGTTCTATACCGAGTCATCATTGAAATGAAATATGAGAGATCGAGTTTTATGCTGAGTCATAACAACTGCATATGGTTACTTGTTGTAGGATTGATTAGTAGATTTAATGTGGTTCTAAATGCTGAATTTAGAATAGAGAACATTGATATAAAAAAATCCCCTGCTTTTGTAATCATGAAATAGGGATGTTATAATTTCAATGTATATGGCTTGAATAAGCATGCATTTCTTGGACTAATCACATTTGATCTTTAGGACACAAAACCAATATTGGTTTACATGGATACAAACACTCCAAAATTTAATTTCATGTCACCTCAATGCATGATAAATTTCACCAAGGATATCAACTCAACCTTCAAACACTCACATGCATTGATTGTGTGGATAAGAACACATTTTCCTTCTTGTTTCTTAGACCTACTTGGTAGGCCTAGAATGGAAAGTTGGACCATTTGAGCTCAGACCCAAAAACACTTCACTTGATCACTTCTTGGGCTTGAACATGTCATATAGGAATTGTATCAACATTCCATGATCACCTTGCACCTCCACAACAAGCATTCATTTCAAAACTTTCTCAATGAAACTTAACTAGTTTTGCATTATTATGCTTTAGCGGTAGGCCGTCTTATTTGAAATGGTTCACCAAAATTTAGAAAAGGACCTACTTGAAACTTCTACTGAGCACTTAGCTCACATCCCAAGATTTATCCTAAACCAAGCCTTTCATCATGAAACCTCCATCACTTGACTATACATGAAAATAGTTAAAAAAGAGTGATTTTTATATCTTCTTCTCACATCTAGAACACCAAAAATCCAAAAACTAAGCTATAAAGAGTCCTCTAAATGTCTAAGACACTAACTTATCTTTCCCAAATGATTCCATGAACAGAAACTTCATTTCTTCTCCATCGCTCTATAGTAAGTGTTTTGTGAGGGTTTGGAGTAGGTTAACTTGTTAATATTCGTTCATAAAGTTCTAACATTCATTCTTCCTCATGTTGATTATAAAATAAACCATATTTTTTTCCCTATATTTGATGAGAATTTTGGGTCACTTTACATAAGTTGAATGTTCTAATGAGAACTCAAAAATTTCCCTTCACACCTGGAAATGGCCATTTTGTAAATTTGGTAGAGCCTAAAACCTCATAGCTCAAAAAAAAAAATATTCAACATAATGCCCAGATTTTTTTTTCCACAGCACTAGGAAAACCTCATTCACATGTCACAAGTCACATTTTATCATAAATGGTCTTGTACCTTTTTTACCAACACCATTTGTACATGTTAATCTTGTTTTTCCTCAAGGAAAATCATGAATAGGACCCCAAAATGCCTCCAATAGTAGAGACATGACCTGTTCCACCTTCCACATTCTCGTCTACCATGTCATCAATCATAATACATGCTTTATCTTCCTTACTTTAGGTTTTTTTCTACATTCTTTAACTCATGCTTATAATAGGTCTTAGAACTAGGCCTAGTTGTGCTAGTTTCACTTCATACTTCATGAAACTACCTTGTTTTCATCATGTACCTACCTTAACATTCCCTATTCATGTTCCTCATGCCTTTACCATGCTTCTCTATCAACCTCATTCCTTCAATCCACCATACTAGGTCATCTTGCTGACTAGGCCTAGGGATTAGGCCTATTGGACTAAGCTAGTCATACCAATTCCACTAATGTACCCCTATATTCATCATTCTTACTGTATTTCCTCATCAAATTCCTATTAAACCTTCTATGACATGTCATTCCTTGTCCTACCTTATCACACTTACTCCAAGCTTCCTCTAAGTCTCCTTCATCTTGCTTTGTCATTAATGTTCCTTTTACATCAATGACAACTCAACATCCATGTGCCAAAATTTAATGGGATTAAGGGTTTTGTTTTAAAAAAATACCTTAATTTGGAGTAATTATAACATGGGTGTTATAGTTTCCATGCTTCACATTATGGTTGCTTCACGCTTCACTTGTCCACTCAACACACTATCATTTACACTCTTTTGTACTTGATCAACAAGTACACATCTTCTATCTAATTTATGGTATCAAGTATTCACTCAATAACATAATGTGGGGGAAATGTAGACATAAAATCTATGCACTTGGGTACATTTCTAGGTCCTCGAGCATACTAATATATACATGATTCATAAGTAAGAAAGCTTGTGGTTGACAATGTAGTTTGGGCCTTTTGTTTTGTATCTTATACTTTTACTGACCTTACACACCTTAAAACCCTATTTCTACTTGAATTATTTATTTTTATGGCCTCATACACTATAGCTCATTTAGGATAGAAGCAATCAAGTATTCTTGTCCCTTTTGGGTTCTCTTAACCTTCTTTGAATTCTTCCCACTCTTTTGGGTCTCTTTTACTTTTTGTAATATTTTAACACTTTGGGTTGGCCTTTTAATTTTCAATTACAAAATTGAAACAAGGGAATCATATATATACATAGTTATAGCTCTCAAATAAGGGGCCAAACACTAAGCATTACATATAATCACCTAATCTTACACTCAAAGGTACAAGATCACTTCAAAGGCATTCATCCGACACACTCATACAAGGGACAATGGATACATCACTCGCATACAAAAGATAGGAGGGGGAAGTTCTTTTATTCTGTCACACACATTATATACATTTCTACATTCTATATCTAGCCCACTATCAGTGTGTAACTTGCACAAGGGAATCCTAGGAATCATTACACACAGAATTACATGGAGTCTAAGATGTAGTTCAACAATCATTCATAAGATCACTCTTTGGGTGACTATTGGGGTTAGTATGACACCCCATTATACATCATATTTATTAGGTTTGATGTTTTTGTGGGTATGTGTGGCTAGGTATCTATTTTTGTAGGTTATTGGTGTGATTGGTAACATTGAAGAAGAACCATATCGAGAAAAGGGAACCAAAATGAAGTTCCTGCAGCCTAGATAAGATCAAAACCTAAGAATATGAGCATACACTAATACCCAAATCAGTCACTAGTGCCCAAACACTCCTATTCTCCTATGGGTTCTTCTATCTTACACATTCCTAAGTTCTAGAACCTTTAGTGATCCTTAATAACACTCTTCCCATTCTATTCTAGTAGTTCTTCAACTCGACAACTTCTATATCACTCGAAAATCAACTAAGTCACCCTCTCTCTCTCTCTTACTTAGGGTTTCATATTCTTGTTTGTCTTATTATAGTTCATTATAGTTATGTATATCATTAGTACAAGTAAAGTTAATTTGAAATAAGGTTTAATTGATTTTACATTACATCATTAGGATATAATTACTTTTCATACATGTTTGCTAGTTTTGTGTGTACTTGTTTTCTACTCGATTATAGCTTAAGGGAATTTCTTATCTTTGCAACACCATGGGTGTCCCATATGTTGTGGCATTATGCATTGTGTGTGGTCACATATTTCATTTTGTGGGCCAAGGGTATTGATTTCCTTGAGACACCATGGGTGTCCCATGTTTGTAGGATTTTTTTCCTTTTTGTGACATTTGAGATATTTATACATCTTTCTACATTATATGCACTTGTTTTCTACTAACACGTCATTTTATATTTTCATTACTAATGTTTCATTGCATTGACACTATTCTATTATCATGCTTCATATTCTTGTTGTCTTATTTTACACTAAGGTTTCTACCATGTGTATCCCCCTTACAATAACAATTAATTCTTGGTGGCCACCACATCATTCATTTCATAGGTTATTTATAAATTTTCAGATACTCACCTATGAGTTTACATATTTCTTTTGAACCATGCACTTAAATTATTTATCGTGTATGCCTTAAAAGAGGGTAAAAAAATTTGGGGTTTAATTCTACATTTCCAACATACACAAACATTTTCTATAGGTATAGACATATGCATGAGTAGACAAAAATGCCTCAAAATAATACTTAAGCGTAGGAAATTAGAAAAATCTACACAGTGGTCAAAATCATACAAAGCATGGTTAGGACCATACAAATGGTTTTGATCCTACCATATATTTTTCCTAGGGCGTTTTCTATATATATTTCAACAATATTAGGCTTTTCCTCATTATTACAACATTTTCATATGCTCCCATACTCAATATGACTCTATTATCCAAAATAAGCTCCCGCTTATTTTGGCCAACTTTCCTCCATTCTTTCCTTCTTTGTACCTCAGTCAAATTTTTTCCACTTTTCAAGCACTCAAAATTTTCTAGGTATTACTTCATCAAGATAGAGGATCTTCTCCCCTTTCCAGAAAGGTAAAGAAGTCCTCCTAACTCCTTGTATTTTTCCAGTTATGGCTTGGTGGAGTTAAGACAGGAAAACTTCCAAAGGTGGGCCCGCGGGAAAAATTTTGGCACTTAGCCTTTTAGAGCCAAAAGGAAAAAAGGGAAAATTTTGGCCTGAAATCCCGCAAGGAGATAAGAAGGCACCATGTAGTAGAGCGAGTCGAGCTAGCAGAATGAAATTGAAGAATTTTCCAAAGAGTGCAAAGGGCACAAAGGCAAAGTTTTTCCCACAGGCCCGCGAAGGAGAAGGAAAAGTTTGTGACAAGTCTACAAAGCAATAAAATGCCACCTTGTGTCCTGTCGGAGGCGAGACTCAAGGTGGTGGAGGGACCTTGGAATTTTCTCCAAAGTGGTCAATGGAGGAAAAGGTAAAAAAATAAAGCAAAATCCCACCGAGCAACCAAGTGGTGACACGTGTCACGGAGCGACGGGGGTGCGGATTAATTTTGGAAAATTTTCAAAATTCAAAAAAGGGGTAAAATGACTATTTGAGCCCATGGAGAAACTAGAACATGCCACATGTCACAGAGGTTGGGCTGGTGGAGGTTTTGGGGATTTTTTCCCAAAATTGAAAAAGGGGAAAATTTTCAAATTTTGGCCCACGAACCCATTTTTGCCCTAATTTTACCAGTTTTGCCCTAAATCTTTGAGGGCCATATCTTTCAAACTAAGCTCAATTTTTCTTAATTTTTGTGTCATTGGAAATCCATTGAAGTCCTCTACATGATGGAATCTTCAATTTTGTTTTTTGGTGGAGTTTTGTGGGAGAAAATTGAAAAAACGCCTTTGGCATGGGAAAAAGAGCAGAACCGACATTCAACCACCAGTTTTAATGCAGTATGGCTTCCATTCTTCTCCAGCATGGTTGAAAATCTTAGGGAATGAACTTTTAAGGGTACCCATGCCATTTTGATGAATCTTGTTGGTGGTTGAACCTTCATTTCAACTTCCCGCATTTCTCCTTCCTGGACTCTGTTTTTCATCGTTAAAAGCCAAATTTGGCTCATTTGTAAAGGGTTGGATGTTTTATGTTCTGCAGGCTCCCTCCTTCACCTTGGCAAGTGAATTTGTGGAATTTCAGACCTTTTTGAAGACTGCAACACATTTTTGCCTCCTTGCCATTGTAATGCATCGTATTAAAACTGGAAATGACAATGCAAGCTCTGTGAATGAGTTTTCAATCCTTTCTTGTGTTTGTTTGCTTCATTCTGATCCTTCATTACATTTTTGGAAATTTTTGCATGTTTTGTGTTGCATTCTTATGACTTGTGTCAATTTGCAAAAATAGATGTTCACCACTCCTTTGGTGTATCACCATTTTTATTTGGTTTTTTTTTTTATATCCTTTATCCCCTGTCTCCTTGGAATTTAGAATAGGATTTTGAGTTAAACCTCTACAAATTACATGCATACACCTAAAAAGTGGGGTAATAACTAGCTTTCTTTTGATAATTTTCTCATCTGCAAGGTCCCACACCTTGGATAAAATTCAATGTTGTACAATCACACTAGATGACTCAATTCGAACTACGGATCCGGAGGTCATTTAGGGGTCCTAGAGATTTGCACTAATAGTTTTGGCATACCCGATGGGACCTTAGAGGTATTCATATTCATTACAACAAAGTTGATGTGCATTTTTATAAGTTTCTTGCTTGGAAAGAGCCTTGATTTCCACATCCGGCAACTCCAAAAGGATAGAATCAACTGGTTTCAATGATCTAAGTGAAGATTCATGAGAAGATTCCAAACAAGGTCAAGGGATGGAGAAGAGGGATTGTTTGAGTATCTGCAATTCTCCCCAAGAAGAAGAGAAAGGGGAAGAAGGATTCAAAGGTCTCCATCTCCACCAAATAAAACTCTATCAACTCCTCCACTTGGTAGACCTTTCACCTAGTCAACAAGGGTTCTCAAGCCAATCATCATAGCACAACCCAATCCTTATGTCAACTTTATTGGTAGTATCCCACTTTCTCTCAATGCACAAAACCCAGTTCCAATTGCAGCATTGAAGAATATCCCATACTTTACTGGGGAAAATCATACCACTCCTAGTGATCATGTCAAATACATTGCTAATGTTTGTGCAATCCATGAGATTGTTGAGATGTAAATTGCTGTCAAATTATTGGCATCTTCATTCAAAGGGAAAGCCTTGCAATGGTTTAGGAGCCTTGAGGCAAGCTCTATCCAAAATTGGAACCAGTTGTGCATAGCTCTCCACAACTAGTTTGGAGAAAAGGGGGACAACTTGTCTCTATTGGAGCAACTGACAACTATCAAGAGAGCTCCCAATGAGCAGCTAACAGACTTCAATTTCAGATTTCAAAGAACATGGGATAGGATCCCATTGACAGTGAGGCCAACAGCTCAAGGTGCTTTCTTATACTTTCTCAAGGCTTTAAATTCTGACATTTCTATGTTAATCCAATCCATGGGAGGTGTAACTATACCTACAACTTATAGCATCACCATTAGGGCTGAGAATTGTTTGATCCAAGCTGGTAAACTTGCACCTAGGCCTCCTATGCCCTTATATCTAGACTTGGAAATCCCAAGTACTAGTCAAGCACCTACTTTAGCTCCTATTCCCACTCCTAGAAATCAGAGCTCAAATGAAACTTCTACTTCATCCTCTAGTGCCTCAAATGAGCTTTAAGAAGTTATGAAACAATTACAAAGTTTAGGCAATGAGATGGTTACACTCAAGAGGTAGCAAGCTCAAAGTTTTAGGCCTTCTTATCAGCATCAAACTTAGCCCAATAGGTAGCCATATCAGCCTAATAGGCCACCCAACCTAACTGCAAATCAAAATCAAGTAAGGCCTCCTACCAATAGACCATTTCAGCCCTATAACCCCAATGTTGCATCTACCTCTAAATCCTTAGTGAAAGTGCAAAATAATGTAGCTCAATAGTATGACTAGTGTTTCCCATGTAGTGAACCTCACAACTAATCTATGTGCTTCAATGCTTATTTGAACCAATCTTTGATGGTGACAACAACTAGTGTAGGCAGTGAGGTGAGTCAAGAAACAAACCAACAACAAGGGACATCTCAACAAGATACAACTCCAAATGAGACTACACTTGTGAACTGACAAGCTGAAGATTTTTGTGGTATGAATCAAACAACTTCTCAGAGTGTAGCAGCTAACACATGGTCAAAGAAGAGGAATATTGGTGAAGGGCAGTCATTAGATCCAAGTGATTCACAACCTTCCATCACTCCATAGGGTGTTGGCAAGAAAAATGTAGTTCCAAATGTGCAAGGACAACCCAAGCCACCTCCTAGACCGGCTCAAATGCCAGTTGTTGCAGCCCATGTACAAGAGAAGAATGTGTAGATTAAAGGGAAGCAAAGGGATGTTTCAACCCCATTTAGCATCATTGAACAAATGAAGAAGACAAATGTGAACATATCTATGTGGGAGTCACTATCCATCCCAGGCCAAAGAGATCTACTACAAGCTACCATGAAGAATTGGTCAACCTCAAGTCAAGCAAGCTCATATGCAAGAGAAGGTACTCACAAATTCCACTCATCTTGAGGGGAATTTTGGAGGACAGCAAGGTAAATTTTTGAAGCCCCCTCCATTCTATGTTTCATTGATCATTGGGGATAAACTAGTACATAATTGCATGATTGATTCTAGGGCAAGTAGTTCCGTGATGCCCAAGTATATAGTTGATCAGTTGGGCCTCCAATATAAAGTCATATCCAAGGTGGTGGTGCAATTAGATGGTATAGAAGTAGCCACAGTTGGGGTAATTACAGATTTGATCCTCACTTTGCATGCATGCCCCAATGTCACTGTTTTACAAGATGTGTTGGTGATAGATTTTCCACCACTTTTTGCCATTTGTTTGTTAAGGGATTTCATAGCTAAAATTGGAGGCTACTTATCTGCTAATTGGTCACACATGTTTTTTAGGACAAGATATGGATCCAAGGCCACAATCAGGTTCGAACCTATTGAAAACTTTCACATTGAGCCTCATACTCCAAGCCCAATCAATGCCAACTATTCAGCATTTGATCAAGAGGATTATCCAAGCACACATGAAGCTGATACCAAAGTTGAAAGCATCCTAGATTTGACTCTTGATGAATGGGCAAGTAAGATACATGCTTTTTATCCCTATAAGGAAATAGAGGAATCGAACTAGGAGTCTATTACATATATGAAGAAAATCAACCTATTCCTAGCATCGCCAAGCTAGACAATAAAGATGATAATGAGGTATGGAAACTGTTCTTTGATGGATCAAGAAGTAGACAAGGTGCGGGAGGAGGAGCTATGCTTGTATCACCTCAAGGAATTACGTATTTCTCGGCCTTTAGATTTAAGTTTGCATGTTCTAACAACACTGCTGAATATGAATCTTTGATACATGGGTTGCATTGGTCAGAGAAAAGAGGCATCAAGAACTTATAAGTATTTGGTGATAGTGAGCTGATTGTTAATCAAGTTAAAGGACAACATGCTGCCAAGAATCACTTTCTCACGAGTTATAATAATAGGGTGTGGGACCTCATTGAGAATTTTTGGCTTTGGCATTAACTCCATCCCTAAGAAAGAAAACTAAGCTGCCGATAGACTTGCAGTAGTTGGAGCAACTTTTGATGTTGTGGAGAGTATCAAAAGAGATGTAATGTAGCCATGATTGTGAGGCCATCAATGCCAGAAAATAATGTAAGTTGGAAAGTGTTTGAGAGTGACCAACAAATCATCAATTTCTTGTAATAATAATTTGAGTTCTCACCAAAAATTAGGAAAAGTTAGAACAACGAGTATGGTGATCAAGTGGTACAGTGAGAACTAACAAACTGCCAAAGGAACGTGTGACCTTGGATTCTATCTTTAATCCTAATGATCAATTTAGGAAAGAGAAAACAAACATCTAAGTCAAGGAGAGGATTCGAGTCCATCTCGGTTGGAGAAGGCAAGTCACTTCAAATTGGTAAAGTAGCAACTGAGCAAGAAAGGTATGAATTCATGCAACTTTTCCAAGAGTTCCTAGATGTATTTGCTTAGAGCTATGAAGACTTGAAAGGTTTCAATCCCAAGCTAGCTCAACACACAATTGAACTAGATCCAAATGCTAGGCCCATCAGGAAAAAACAAAGACCATTCAATCCACACATTGAGCCTCTCATGAAAAAGGAATTGAATAAGTTAATAGAGGCAAGTATCATATTCCCCATCAAGCATTCAAACTGGGTCGCAAGCAAGCTTGGTTCCAGATAGAAAGAAGAGTGGAGAAATTAGGTTGTGCGTAGACTTGAGAGATTTGAATAGAGCATCCCTTAAGGATCACTACCCACTTCCTTCTATGGAATAGATTTTTCAAGTTGCTTTGGCTCTGAGAGGTTTTCATTGCTAGATGGTTATTCAAGGTATAATCAGATCATGGTAAAGGAATATGATCAGTTCAAAATAGCCTTCACCACCAAATGGGGAACCTGTGCATATAGAAAAATGTCATTTGGGTTGTCTAATGTCGGATATACTTTCCAAAGAGCAATGGATATGGAATTCAAGGGATTGATCAACAAAATAGTGTTGATATACCTAGATGATATTATTGTATTTTCTAAAAGTGCAGCAAATCATCTCTTTCATTTGAGACAAGTGTTCCAAAAATGTATTTTTCTAGCTCATGAAGGAAAGCTCCTAGGCCACATTGTTTCCAAGGAGGGATTAGCAGTTGATCCAGAGATGGTTGAAGTAATAAGAGAACTACCATTTCCAAAGCATAAGAAGGCTCTCCAAAGCTTCTTGGGAAGAATCAATTTTTTCGAAGGTTTGTTCCAAAATTTGTAGCCCTTGGCAAGCCAATAACCATGATGTTGAGGAAGAGTGTGGAATTCAAATGGACAGCTGAAGGTAAGGAAAGTTTTGAGGCAATCAAAGAAGCTATCTCATGATCTCCAACTCTCATTAACCCAGATTTCTCCAAAGATTTCATCCTTTATGTATTTGGCGGTGATGATACAATTTCTGCAATTTTAGTACAGCATAACAATGAAAATGTAGAGAATCCAATTGTATTTTTATCCAAATCTTGGATGACTATGAGGTAAGGTATTCCTTCATTGAGAAGCATGCTCTACAAAGTGATTAAAAGCTTGAAGAAATTTAAGCATCTAGTTTCAAACAACAAGGTTCAACTGTTGGTTTCTCATGTGGGAGTTAAATAATTCCTCCTCAACAAAGATCTAAATGAAAAATGTGCAGGGTGGATTACTCATGTCATGGAGTATGAAATTGAGATCAAAGTCACCAAGATGGTCTAAGGAAAGGGATTGTGTGAGCAATTGGCCTTGAGCCAATCAATTGAAGCAAGAAAAGAGAAGAATGTTGTTTTGGTGTTGTAAGACAGCCAAGAACAAAGAGATGTTCAAGAAGAAAATGGTGGTGTGCTCACTCCTTGCTAGACCCAAGACATAATGCACTTCTTACAAACAAGCTTATGCCGTCTAAAGATAAACAAAGCCAAGAGAAGACAATTCATATTGCAGGTAATTCCATATGCACTTATTGATGGTGTCTTGTTCAAAAAGGATATCAATGGAGTGTTGTTGAGATGCATTGGGACAAATCAGATTGAGAGAATGTTAGAAGAGTTCCATGGTGGATCAGCTGGGGGTCATTTTTCTCCAAGAGTGATAGCTCTCAAGATCATGAAGGCTAGCTATTATTGGCCCAAGGTGTTTAGTGATTGTTATGCATGGATCAAGAGGTGCAAGAATTGTGCATTCTTCATAGGCAAAGAGAGATTAGCAGCACTTCCATTGCACCCAATCTCAGTTGACCAGCCATTCATGTAATGGGGTTTGGACTTCATTGGAGTCATTAATCCAAACTCAATCCAAGGACATAAATGGATTCTAACAACAACAGACTACTTCACCAAATGGACTAAGGTGGTGGCACTCAAAGAGGCAAAATAATCTAGCATTCTAGAATTCTATGAGGGGATAGTAACCAGATTTGGTATACCTACCACTATAATATCAAATAATGCATTGGCATTCATAGGATCAAGGGTCACTAAATGGGTTGTTAGAAATGGGATCTATTTGAGCACTTCATCAAATTATTACCCCCAAGGTAATGGCCAAGCTGAGTCTACCAACAAGAATCTACTAAGGATCATCAAGAGGGCTCTTGACGAAAATCAGAGGACTGGCACACTAAGCTCAAATATGCTCTATGGGCTGATAGGATAACTCCATTGAGACTTGTTTATGGGAGAGAGGCAATCTTTCCTATGTCACCTGAGTTTCCAACATTGGAACTCATGAATCAATTGGAATTGTTGGAGTTTGAACCCATGGAGGTTAGATATGCAAAATTGATGGAACTCCAAGAAATTAGAGAGCTTGCAGCCCAAACAATGGAGAAGGACCAAGCTTTGATCAAGAGAAGCTTTGATAGGAAAGCTAAGGCTAGAACCTTCCAAGTTGGAGATCTAGTGTTGAAATGGGATGCAGACCAAGCAAATCCAGGAAGGCATTCAAAGTTTGATGCCATTTGGAGTGGCCCCTACATGGTCACAAAATGCAAGAACAACAATGCCTTCCAATTGTCTACATTGGATGGTGAAGAACTGTAAATTCCAGTTAATGGAATCCATCTAAAGCATTGCTACTAGAAGGAAACTTCTCACCTTGTACATATTAGCTTAGATTTTTATTCCTCCAAGTGCTTATGCACATTGTTTTTTTGTAGCTTAGTTTTACATTTCCCTAAGTGCTTTGGCACAGGTTTTGTTGTCCCAAGGATGCATCTTTTACAGATCATGTTCCAAATCAAGTAATGTTCTACTCTCACAATCTTCATTCTAGAGATTTTCTAATGGATTGAGAGTAACAAGCAGTTAAGTTCATGACTCCATTTCCCAATGGATTGCTTCAGGCAGCTGGTCACTTCATCTAGCAGGTAGATGACCCCTCTGAGTCACCAAAATTGTTATCCAAAATAAGCCCCCTGTTTATTTTGGTTAACTTTCCTTCATTCTTTCCTTCTTTGTGCCTTAATCAATTTTTTTCCACTTTTTTAGGAGCTCAAAATTTTCTAAGTATTGTTTCATCAGATAGAGTATCTTCTCCCCTTTCCATAAAGGTAAATAATTCCTCCTAACTCCTGTATTTTACAAGTTATGGCTCGGTAGAGTTAGGAGAGGAAAATTTCCCAAGGCAGGCCCACGAGAAAAATTTTAGCACTTAACCTTTTGGAGCCAAAGGGGAAAAGGGAAAATTTTAGCTTGAAATCCCACAAGGAGATAAGAAGGAACCACATAGCAGCATAGGTTAGGATAGAGGAGTGAAATTGAATAATTTTCCAAAGGGTACAAAGGGCGCAAAGGCAAAGTTTTGCCCATGGGCCCGCGGAGGAGAAGGAAAAGTTTGTGACAAGCCCGCCGAGCAATAAAATGCCACCACGTGTCCTATGGAGGTAGGAGTCAGAGTGGCAGAGGGACCTTGGAATTTTCTTCAAAGTGGTCGAAATCGTAAAGGTAAAAAATGAAGCAAAAGCCCACCGAGCAACCAAGTGGTGACACGTGTCGCAGAGTGACGAGGGTGTGGATTAATTTTGGAAAATTTTCAAAATTCAAAAAAGGGGTAAAATGACTATTTGAGCCCATGGAGCAACCAGAGCGTGCCATGTGTTAGCAGAGGTTGGGCTGGTGGAGCTTTTTGGGGATTTTTTCCCAAAATTGAAAAAGGGGAAAATTTTCAAATTTTGGCCCACGAACCCATTTTTGCCCTAATTTTGCCAGTTTTTCCCTAAATCTTCAGAGGGCCATATCTTTCAAACTAGAGCTTAGTTTTTCTCAATTTTGGTGTCATTGGAAATCCATTGAAGTCCTCTACATGATGGAATCTTCAATTTTGTCTTTTGGTGGAGTTTTTTGGGAGAAAATTGAAAAACTCCTTTGGCATGGGAAAAGAGCAGAACCGACATTCAACCACCAGTTTTAATGCAGTATGGCTTTCATTCTTCTCCAGCATGGTCGAAAATCTTGGGGAATGAACTTTTAAGGGTACCCATGCCATTTTGATGAATCTTGTCGGTGGTTGAACCTTCATTTCAACTTTCTGCATTTCTCCTTCCTGGACTCTATTTTTCATCGTTAAGATCCAGATTTGGCTCATTTGTAAAGGTTGGATGTTTTATGTCTCGAGCTCCCTCCTTCACTCGCAAGTGAATTTGTAGAATTTGAGACCTTTTTTAAGACTACAACACATTTTTTTCCTCCTTGTCATTGTAATGCATCGTATTAAAGCTGGAAATGACAATGTAAGCTCTTTGAATGAATTCTCAATCCTTTCTTGTGTTTGTTTGCTTCATTCCGATCCTTCATTACATTTTTGGCAATTTCTTCATGTTTTTATTGCATTCTTATGACTGCGTCAATTTACGAGAAATAGATGTTCACCACTCCTTTGGTGTATCACCATTTTTATTTGGTTTTGTTTTTTCTTTTGCATCCTTTATCCTTATCTCCTTGGAATTTAGAATAGGGTTTTGAGTTAAACCTCAGCAAATTACATGCATACACCTAAAAAGAGGGGTAAGAACCAATTTTCTCTGGAGAATTTTCTCATCCGTAAGGTCCCACACCTTGGAGAAAATTCAATGTTGTGCAATCAGACTAGATGACCCAATCTCGAATTGTGGATCCGGAGGTCATTTAGGGGGTGATGTAGATTTGCACTAATGAGACTCATTTTGTCACATGTTTAGGGGCATGAAGTATTTCATTCACTCTTTCTTCATGGTACTTAGTTTTATCTTTAATTTTGGGTAGGTTGGGGGCATGAGTCTCCTTTCTCCACTCATATTTCAACATGTAATCAATTTTATTCATTTTTACTCGGTTATGCAGCACATGGAAAGATTATGGGGGCACCTATTTATATTCACTACTATGTGTCCTAATTTAAAAAACTAGGCTTATATCCATCCACGATGATATGGTTCATGCAGTTGTGGAAGGTATTAAAGTGACTAATTTATTTGTAGGAAGACTTTCCTATCCTCTTACACTTAAGGGGAAGGTATTAGAGTTGTTGAATGACTTTGATACACGGTATTATTACTTGGAAGGGTGCTTAGATTAGGGAAACAACCTCTATAGGCATAAATTCTCATCCCACGTCTAGGATTCTTCATCTTCATTCTACAAGAAAGTAAAGTGACCCTTCCCAAGTATTTAAGCAAGTGTGAAACTACAATAAATCATTATCAAAGAACAATTGTCATGCTTTGATTACACTATGGTAGATATCACATGCTCTAATAATGACATGTGATTTAAGCCCTCTTCGATGTAGTGCCGATGTTGGTAGAGCACGGGGCACCCACAACTTACCTACCTTTATTTTTCAAGTCCTTCTTGCACTAAAAGTATTCTAGGGTTTGAGAAGAGTTTATTGAACCATTTTGAAGGTGATAAAATATTAATGACACACAACGCCACTCATTTCTATACAAGAAAATCATGTAGGAAGTTGTAAATCTAGATTACAAGTAGATGCAAGATTGTATGGATGGGTAGGACCGTAAATACATGTTTGACCTAGTTTTATAGTTTTTACCAAGTTCAATTTTAGATTCCATTTTATGTAACCAAGAATTTTCAATCTCAAATCATCTTTCTCCTATATTTAGATCACTAAGAATCTTCCACATTCACATAAAATCAACCAATTGTAATTTTTCCCTTGTGTTTTGATAGTTTTTAGATCAATAGTCACTTTGAAAAGTGTTATAATTTGTGCAATTAATGTTGGAAGTGAATTAAATTTGAATATCCACTTCTTGCATTATTTCATTATTTTTATGTATGTTAGTTAAACATTCTTAAAACTTAAAAAGGAATGAATATA